>OY757910.1:108247923-108480423 GCA_963585895.1 Sepioteuthis lessoniana | reverse complement strand
CAATAAATTTTGATTAATACTCTTCTGAAATCTAAACGAGGAAATTCTTATCTTTCTGTGAAGACTTAAAAATAAAGACAGACCGGAATATTCTGGGAAAATAATCCAAGAGATGCTTGTTTTATCACTGATCTGCCATACTTTATATATATATATATATATAAGACTCCACACCCACACAAATATAGAAAACAAAACAAAAAACTAAAACGTACGAACTATCAACGGGACACATTCAGATAAGATCCACACGCACAATTATACTAGAAACTTTAGATTAACGACCAGTCTATTTTGGTTATTTACAAAGCTCACCTAAGTTTGGCACAAGATTACAACAATAGGGAACCCAATGGAGAGAGATGGATTAATTCTAACGGCATATCAAAATGTCAAGTGTTATTTTATATCTAGCAGTTTGAGATTCTCGTTCATTTTGTTTTTTCATTTACATTTTTTGTATAATTGTTTCGTAAGAGGTTTATCAAATATGAATGATTTTTAAACTGACCTATTTGACTTACAGAATGGATGAATGGATTTCTTTTAGTATTTTAAAGAGAATTTTGAGTTGTTATTGTTGAATAACAATGTTTGCTTCCTAGAATGTACCGAAGGCCCTTTTATTTCAATATTGTGAAAAAAAAAAATCCAGAAAAATAACCAAATAATCAGTTATTGCATAATGCGCAAGAAAACAATTGTTCTTTCCCTTCTAGCCAACTGTATATTTCAAAGTATAATCGTCAAAGAGAAGGAATATTCAAATTATGGCTGCTTTTATAAGGTTCTTTTAAATAAACACTCCTGCTGCTGAAGAAAGATTTTTTTTACTGATTTTTTTTATGATAACAGTGATTAATTTTTTTCCAATCGAATATAGTTTGCGGAGAAATATTGAGTTTCAATGGATAGATGGTGTTTGTTTTAGACGCAACAAAACAAATTCATAGCGTGAAAAACATTTTGAAAAATCCGTGTAATTTACACGGGTCTCAGCTAGTTGGTGTTAAGAATTGTTATTTGAAGCTGTAATTGTTTACTAAAGATTATTACAAGTTTAGCATATAACTATGTGCCAAGAAATTATTATTAATTAATAGAAATAATAACTTGAAATCTTATAATTGTAAATAGATTATTAGTATTAGATAGGAATACTTGAAACATACCATTGTGTATAAACTTTTTTATCAAAAAGGAATTCTTGTCATCATAACACAACAGCACAAAAATGTAGAATGAATGCGATTCTCAATTTGGTATGAATAAGCCTAGACGGGTTTACATGCCGTTAAAATCAATCAAATGATAGTGGAAATTTACTAAGCTTTTTGCTTAGATGTGGCACAAGGCCATATGAAAGGGGCACCCAATGAGACTCGAACTCACTCGTGTAGGTTTGCTAGTCGAGCTTGCTAACCATTACACCACCAGAGGCTCCTTCAATCAAATGATAGTGACTCAAATCCAATACTTGTACTGACCCCCCTACACCAAATTTACCCATATCTTAAGGATCTAGTTGTTGCATACGTAAATACTGTTGTAATACAGGAAGATGTTTGTTAACGTAATAGCGTTAAAATGCTTATGTAAATCCCTTTAAAATTTTAATAAATGTGGGGTCTGCACACACACACACTCGATAATAACCATTTCTCAAGGGATATAAATAATAAATACTAATTAGATTACTTTCTCTTATTCATTTGCAATTAATAATACATTTTATAATTAGCATATGACTCCACGTAGAAATTAATGGCTGCCAAAATTTTACATTAACTATTAATGTTCTTGTACGTTATCAAATGCAATATTAAGTGGATCTCGCAAGCCGTTGTATGATTGATTATTATTGAGCGAGATAAAGAGAGGAGTATTGGTGCAAGAATAATTTAAACATTTTTTTGAACAAATTCAGTTTGATTGAGAGAAAGGCCTGTTGTGACTAAGTACGTATTTACCCAACCCCTCCACCACAGGCAGGATATGAGACCGGGTCAATTTTAAGCTTCGTAAAATCTGGTTTGAATTAAAAATTTTCCTTTCAGACTGGTTGCCCAATCAAAGCAATTGATAAAGAAATAAATAAAAATAGAGCAAGTCTCCTACTATTTGCCCAGAACTGAGGGAGAAAACAGATGGATTCATGCCTTTTCCAAGGGCACTAAAACAAAGCGAAATGCAAACAGCTTTATCCAGGTTGGAATTCGGATAGCCGATTGCATTTGTTTAGCTGAGCTCGCTTACATTCTAGTGATCAGGTAAATTTCTGCATTTTTACTTTTCTGGTTGGTGTTTAAAGGCATATTAACCCGTGTAGGCTATATATATATATAGATATATATAACTATTCGCTTACAACTTGTGTATAAGTTGTAAGCGAATAGTTATAGGTAAATATTTTCGTTTTTAAACGAATTATTTAAGCGCAAGACAAAAGCTAGTAGACTAATTTTGTTTCATTGGCGCATGCTTTGTAGATGGTCTGATTTTGTAGATGCATCGTGAATATATATATATATATATATATATATATATATATATATATATATATCGGTTTGATTGAGGTTTGCAAATATATTGTCACAGATTTAAAATTCTTACTTTCTACACTATAGGACCTATTCAGGGTTTTGGTTGATCGTTGAAAATTGCATTAATTTTGTTTGTATGGTCTTGTTTGATATCTTTGTTTTGGTGATTTTATTCTTGATGTTTAGGGGTCCCTAGACTGAGATGATGAAGGGTTTGATATTTTCTGTAGTTTTTGCTCAGTGGTTGGATGAATGTGGTTTATTTTGGATAGGCAGGAAGATTCGAATTTGGTTGGTGTGTTTTGGTTTTTCATTATTTGGTGTTTGGTTTTGAATTTGTCTTTTCAGTTATTTAATTTGGAAATAACGGATCTGTGATTTGTACTATCTTCCCTTTGTGCAAATTGTTTCAGGTGGGTGTTTTGGTTTTATGGCATATCAACACCAGCAGGTCATTCAACGCCAAACACAGCTTATACATATATATGTTATGTATAATTTGAAAGCAAATAGTTTATAGGTAGCAAAGTCTAGATCAGTAAAGCTCACTTAATGCTAATACACTGTCAAACCAATTTCAAGCATTTAGGGTTAGTTCTACTGGAGTTGGAAGTAGTTTATTTTATTTTATTTTTGTACTCTATTATTTAGGAGACAGGTGCATCTTTGACTACAGATCTTCCATCTACAGCATCACAAGCAAATCCCACTTTAAAAAATTGCAAACCATACATAACCAAGGCCTTAGACTAAGAGCCTTCCGTATCTGATTTTGTTTCATTAGCTCATGCTTTGTAGATGGTCTGATTTTCTAGATGCATCGTGAATGTGTGTGTGTATATATATGTTTTGAACAAGTCCTGGTGACAACACCCCACAAGGCACTAACTATACGGCCACCTGCCTCCCATCACGAAAACTATCCAAGTTAGACGAAACAAGACACGCAGGACACTGCTGGAGAAGCAAGGACGAGCTCATAAGTGATGTACTCCTATGGACTAAGAGCCTTCCGTATTTCACAGACACAAAGCTTGTACATCGAATCCAATGAACCCACCATTCATTAATCCTTGGACTGGAAAAATTATCTCCAATACGCATTAAAAGTTCAATCCAGTCCAAACAATTCAAGACATAAAAAAACCCAAATAACTCTCACTCCAACCAATTTGACAGTAGTAAACCTTTAGCTATCCTCCATTTTGGTCTCCACATCAAAGAAGTAATACAACTTATAAACCAAAACGCCAACAATATCACCACTCACAATAGCGCTGTAGATAGAAGAGCCGAAGTCAACTTTGGTTCTGATGTGTGATATATAAATTCTAAGAATGACCTTGCAGTCTGCACTCTAGTTCTTTTTCATATTTTAGAAGTTTTAAATCTTTTAGGCATTTCTGCTGCAGATATTTTATGTGTGCTTTAAAATTTAGTTTATTGTCGAATATTATTCCTAAGTACTTTGCTTGTTGAACCACAGGTATTATATGCCCGTTTATATTTATTTCTTGCTCGAGGTGATGAGTTCGTCTTTTGCAGAAGTGTATGCTGTCAGCTTTTGTTTTTGAGAATTGGAAGCCATTTTTGTTGGTCCATTTCTCTATCTTGTTAAGGCGATTTTGCATCTGTCTTTCAAGTGTAGGCATGTTTGGTGATGAGTATGTTATGAGAAAGTCATCTACATACAGGAATTTTTCGATTTCTGTGACGATATTGATTCTGTGATGCTGTTGATTTTAAGGATAAATAGAGTGGCAGACAAAATGCTGCCTTGAGGAAGTTCTGTTTCTTGTTCATATAGGTCTGAGCTTGCATTTTCATGTCGTACTGTAAAGGTCCGGTGTGAAAGGAAATTTTTTTAATGAATGTGGCCATGTTTCCTTTAATTCAAGTTTTGTGGAGGTCTTTTAGGATTCCGTATCTCCATGTTGTATCCTGTGCTTTTTCAAAATCAAAAATGATTGAAACTGCATGGTTTTTAATTTGGCCATCGCAGATGTATGTTTTAAGTTTTATAAGTTGGTATTTGGTACCTTGATTTTGTCGGAATCCACTTTGGTATCTAGATAAGATGTTATGTTTTTCCAGATACCAGATCAGTCGTGTATTGATCATTCTTTCCATCATCTTACAAATGCAGCCTGTTAATGCTATGGGGCGATAGTTTGTGGGGTTTGAGGGATTTTTCCTGGTTTGGGGATTGGGATGATAATAGCTTCTAGCCAGTGTTTAGGGAAATTGTTTAACCACTGTATGTCGTTAAAAATTTGCAGAAGGATTGTGAGGGATGTTTCTGGCAGGTGTTTCAGGAACTTGATTGTGGATTTCATCTGCGCCAGTTGCTGTATTTTCCCCCCGAGTTTTTTTTTTTCTGTGATAGTGAAAGAGAAGTTGTAGTTTTCCTTGTTATTTGATGTGAAGTTGAGTTTTTCCTTCTCGGCAATGTTTTTATATTTTTGAAATTTGGGAGAATAATGGTTGGATGATGAATTTTTGCTGAATTCTGCTGCTATTTGGTTGGCTCAGCATTATAAAGTAAGGATCAAGAGTAAAGTGGAGCAATCCAGGGAATAGAGTAGCTCCCTCCCTTACACCTCGGTGTAGTAGCTACTGAAAAGGGAGCCTTTGGGTAACCCTCAACTGTACTTATTTCTTTTTTATCGGCGGGTTTTTCCACTGTTTGGTGTGTTTTGATAAGTTATTGTTGTTCGGAGTTTTCTCCCACTTTTTTTCCCCGATGATTTTCTATGTTGTATTAATTGGAGTTTTGTTATTTCGTTTGGAGATAGAATTTCTCCAGTTTTTTTTGGGGGGGGGGCTTTTTTGATGATATCGCGAGCTTTTGGTCGAGCTTGTTGGTATTTTTGAATGTTAATTCTTATAGGATTTTTTTTTTAAATCTTGAGCATTTTTTCCTGTTTTTACTTCTTCTCTTCATTCGACTGTGAGCCAGTGGTTTGTTTTAGGGTTTGTTTTGGTCGAGGGTTTTGGGATTGTTTGTTTTGCCATTTTGATTAGGGTGTTGTTGAAGGTTGACATTGGGTCTGGTATATTGAATATTTCTTCATTAATTAGTGTTGAGCAGAGTTTGTCGAATTTGATCCTTTTATAATGTTCGGAACTATTCCTCGCCGCCACTTACGTAATGTTCCGTGAAGCAGGTAATTTTGGTCGATACTTATAACCTCTTTACTCTCATTCAATGCCGAATACTGCGTATGGAATGCTAAATAATACTAACTCACAATGTTATATTTCATCTCTACTTTGCATATGTCTCGTATCGTCAGACCTCTGACTGGCCCATTTATATATCCACCACTTCTAGTCACGTGAACTCTAGGAGCACAATACATTTCAACACTTGTGTTTGTTGGCTAGAGATCCGTGTTCAAATCAAACTGTTCGCTATCGGCACATAAACAATAAATAACGAATCCAATCAGCTTTGTGGATTAGCCATTTTGCTTTTGTTTCCTCTGGTGTAGAATTCTTTGATTAAAGGAATTTTGGTGAGTCGTCGCTGCCACATTGATCATTGCGGACTCTTCAGTGAAAGTCCTCGAAGATCGAGGGAGAGCATAAAGTTTGGCCAATAGCTGATGCTGTTCCGGTGCCTGGATGAAAGTAGATGTGGGTTTTATCATTCCGGATACATAGTTCAGGTGATTCCAATATAGATTGGATGATTCTTCCAGTTAGGTTGGTTTCATTGCATCTCCACATTTTACTGTGAGCCTTAAAGTCCCTGTGACGGGGAAATTGATTAAAATCCCTAAACGGGACTTTATTTTCGCACGTGTGAAGACGGGGCAGGTTGGCACTTGATCCCCTACAGAAATAAGTCCTGTTCAGAGTTCTTTTCTCAGGCAGATAAGAACTGGCATATTACGTGAGGGAATAATTTAGGGCCAGACTGGCCACCGCTGGCAAAGGGGTCCAAAATTTCACACTATCACACACCCACCAGGCCGCTAAACTTCCTCCCCTTAGATAATAGAAGAATACGGGCCTATAGGTCTTAGTTGTAATAATATTAATATTGCTACAGTCGGCAACTCCGGTTTCCCGTGTGATACTTTAGGAATTAATAGGACAGTTCTAAGCAAGATAATGTAAGGCGAATAGAAGCTGAAAGGAAAGCATGGAATAATAACATAGACCACATGGTAAAATGAAAATACATAGGTTCTTTACTACGGTTATATATATATATATATACTTTCAAAATGTCAAAGATATATAATAGGATAGTCCATGAATATAAATGTCTTTTCCTGGCTTTTATCCTTTTTCCAAATTGAGAGAGAGAGAGTGGTAACAAAATTTGGGTGTAAAGGGAAAATGTCCCAAAGTTACTTATCTTATTTTTTTGACGGGGTTCCACTGGAGAATTTCTCTTCTTTCACGGGCTAATAGACTTTGTACTGTTTTTAATGCTGGCTTGAAGGATTTTGGAGTCCCTCGTGTCTCAGTCTTTTTGTCTTTAGCCCGGAGTAAAATGGCTATCGTCCGTCTGCCACGAGACTTGCCCAAAAACTTCCTTTTTTTGTATTTACTTCCGTTGAGGGGAAGGGAACCCCACTTCCGTTTGGGGTCCCCCCACCAATCATTTGGCTTCATTTTCTCTTTCCCCTTCCGATGTCCGGCGACCCAAGGTCACTTAGGTGCGAACATCTGTGTGACCCCCATTCTCCTAACGGTCACTTTTTGACTGCTAGATAATTTTAGTTCAACGGGGGGAGAGTATCATTCCCACCTCCTCGTCTCCGTGAGCCATCACGTGACATCCCCCATTAGTATGTTAGGGGTTGGAAGTTGTTCAATAAAGTCTTCAATTTCAGTTTTATTTAGTTTGTGTCTTGGTGGGATGTAAATTGAGCAAATGATTATTGCTATTGCTTCGAGGTTTGTTTGTAGTGGTACGATTGCATGGGGTATTTGGTTTTTGAATAAAATTGAAGTGACATCAATTCAACCTCTGGTTAGTTGTCTCTTGCTGATCTGTTTGTTTGGTTATAGGTATCGTATCCTTTGGGAGGTGATGTTTCTCTTAGGAGAGTTTCTTGTAAGCAAATTATGCTGGGATTGTAGATGGTCATCTTATTTCCTCATAGTTTGGTTTTACGCCTCTGCAGTTCTATTGTATTATATTTTGTTTTGTTTTGTTTCTTCCGGTTCCATTATGTTTTGACCTATGCTTTAGTTACAGATTTTGCGTTTTTGAACGATTTCTGTTTTATGGGATTTGTTTGTGGGAGTTTGGGAGTTTTCTGCCAATTCCATTTTTTTTCTAGTATACTGTATTTGTTGCTTGATTTTGGTGTTTCATTCAAGGCTTTTGTTACTTGTTTGTGTCTGTATTAGGATCGTTGACGTAGTTTATCTTAACGTTTTGATTTGGTGATGACAGTTTATCATATTTACCAACCCCTCCGCTCGGGCAGGATATGACACAGGGTCAATTTTTAAGCGGAGTTTAACAGGTTTGAATTCAGAGTTTTCCTTTTCCTACAAGGGAATTATTTACTAGACTAGTTGCCTCACCAAGGCTGAAGAACCCAGTCTGTCCTACTATGGACCTATAGCTGGAGGGAGAATAACTGGATTCATACCTTTCCCAAGGGTATTAGTGCTATGTGAAATGCAATCAGTCTCGTCCAGTATTTGAACTCGTGTCGCCGTGTCCATTTCCTACGACGATAACCATTATTCCACGGGCATCTCCATTGATGGTGATGACAGTTTATGCCGGGTTTTGTCATTATGTGTTGGTCTGGTTTCCTTACAGTAAGGTTGTTTTCTTGATGATCTTGATTTTGAGGGTACTCGAGTATTTTGAGGCCGTTTTTCCTCTTGGGAGAGTTTTGGTCGTATCAATTGTTTTTCTTGAGAATCTTTTGTTGTATAGATGGGGTTTTTGGGAGAAGTTTGTTTAGATTTTTGTGTGGAGGTCTGTAGCTCTATTATGAATGTTAAGAATTCGTTTGGGTTCAGATTTATTAGTTTTCATATAATAAGGTTACATTTTTGGAATTCAGGAGTGGAGGAGAAAGTTTGCATTGGTTGTGTTACCGGGTTGGGGGACAATTTTTCGAGCTTCTGGGATGGAGATGTTTTGAGTGTATTTAATTTTTGTTATCTCTTTTTCTTTTCACAGAGTCTTGAGTCATCCGGGTGCTTTCCTTTGCAGTTCGTACATTTCAGTCACTGATAAGTGGCTTCCTAGCGGTCAGATCCATCCTTTCCACAATTTTTGCATATTGTTGTTATTGTACACTGACTCTCGTGGTGCCCAAACTTATGGCAGTTATAACAACGAAGTGTATTAGGGATATAAGTATCTACTTTCGCTATTATGTAACCGATTTTAAGTTTTGGTGATGGTTTGGGAGAATTAAACGTGAAGATGTAGGTGCTGCTTTTGATATTTTTTATTGTTTTTCTTTGAGATTCTTTTTACGTCTGTTACAAGTTGCTTTTTCAGGTTTAGTTTTTATTTCTTCAATTGTGCAAGTAGTTACTTCTGGGCTTCTCACCACTCCTTGGGAAGTGTTGAGAGATCTGTGAGGGAAGGTTTTTATTTTCATGTTGTGTAGAGTACTGATTCTTTAAAGTAATTCTGCATATTTCTTGTTTTTAACTTCCACTATCAGGGTGTTGTTGCGTGTTGCTTTTACTGATTTGGGAGCCATATTTGCAGAGAAAAATCTTCCAATTATAAAAGGAGAGATTTGTGTAATTGGTTTATCTTCTACTAACTCAAGAACTATATAGCTTGGAAAGTAGACAGACTCAGACAGCGAAATAGAAGAATCAACTGAGTATGTATCAGAGTCTGGATGAGATCACTTGGAGAGTTTTATTATTTTATTTGTATTTGCTTGGGTTTTATTTTCAGGAGCCATAAAGAGTCTGAGTTTCGTTGACTATGTTCCCCACCTACAACGGAACCCCATACGGGGATGTGTCTTGGGGGAAACCCATTCGCCAAGTAACATCCAGGCTACATAGTATACTCATGCTGATGATAGTTTTATTTTGTCCCAGGGTTTTCATTTCCAAGATAACTACTTACCCAAGAACAAAAAGGAGGTACGGGTCCTTCCTCAGCATGACTGACTCTACAGCCATCGCCCACATATTCAAATGCTGGAAAAAATCTGAAAGAGGGCCGACATGACCAGCTGATTGATTGGATTAAGCCTCTACGACTGACCGTCTCGTCCAGTATGGGCCAAAGTGATGTGTTGGGCACACGGTTGCTGGACCAAGTACTGTTCAACCACCAGGATCCCGTCCTTAAGCATCCACAATCAACAGGTGGCCCTGTCGGGAGAGGGAGTCTTGCTCCTCTGCAGAGGTGCAATCAGCGTATTCCACAACTCTAACCGAAAGGACGGTGGTTTCAGTTGGAGATTTGATGGTTTGGTTTGGTTTGGTTTTATGGCATATCAACCTTTGTAGGTTATTCAACGCCAGATCTATTTTTATGAAAATAATCTGTTCTATTTAAAACAATTCAGTTTAGCATAAGTACACAGTTTAATTGTCAAAACATTTCTATTTCAAGCGTAAACTGAATAAGTTTACTCAAACAATTCAGTTTAGCATAAGTATGCTGTTAGTTCTATTCAACCCATAGATAGGGCCCTATCAGGTGCTACCTCTCTGGGCTAGAGTGGGCCTGGGAGCGATGGCAATGAAGAGGTACTCCGCATTCCCCTGTATTGCTGGAACCTCACCATCAGATTGTTTAGTGTCATATATCAGGACACTCGTTGGGGGGGGGTCTTACCCCTCTGCAGAGAAGCAGTCAGTGTATTCTACAGCCCCAGGCGACTGGGCAATGGAGATTTGAATTCTTTAGCGTGTTTGTTGTAGGTTCTTTTTATTTGTTTTTATCCGATAGATTTCAGCTGCAGTAGTTTCTTTAATTCTTCTTGGATTTTTGGCCTATCGTTTGATCCTAGTTGCAGTAGTTTTTCAATCAGAGCTTTGTATTTATCAAGGAGGTTATTGTTACTGTTGTTGCGCTGACGAGAATCGCTTTCTGTGCTACATCGGTGTAAGTCTTATCTTTCATTAAGAAGTAAACTATTTTATTTGCTTCCTGAAATGTTATTTTCTTTGTATAATTTACCTTCATTTTCTCTTCTATGTATTACCCAGTTGTTGTGATTGTTGATTGTATTAATTATATTATTATCTGGTTTGGTTGGGCCGCCAGTTTTTCAGTTAACTGTAAAGTTAACTAAAATCTTTGAGCGGAAATGTAAGTCAAATTGGAAAGTTCAAGCGAGTTCACTCCTACCAGGAGATGGAGCCTGTCAATTCTTTCTTCACAGGAAGACCAAATGTAAACAAAATAGATTCATGTCTTGTCCCAAGTTTGATTGAGTAAATAAAAAAAAAAAAAGTAAAATATTTGGGGTCACGTGCGAAATGACGTAACAACTTAGTGAGATGACATCACTAACAATATCCTGATTTGGTTTGGTTGGTTGGCTTTTATGGCATATCAACCTTTGTAGGTTATTTATCGCCAAATCCATTTTTATGTAAATAATCAGTTCTATTTAAAACAATTCAGTTTAGCATAAGTATACAGTTTAATTGTCAAAAACATTTCTATTTCAAACTATTCAAGCGGTTATATGTAACAATTCAGTTAAGTGTAAATACAGTTTCAATGTCGAAAAACAGTTCTATTTCAAATAATTCTGTTAAGCACAAGCATGCAGTTTAAATGTAAGTACGGTTTAATTGTCAAAACATTTCTATTTCAAACTATTCAGTTTAGCATAAGAATGCTGTTAGTTCTATTTAACCCATAGATAGGGCCCTATCAGGTGCTACCACGCCGGACCAGAGTGAACCTGGGAGCGATGGCAATGAAGGGGTACTCCGCATTCCCCAAAGCTCCAGCACTGCTGGAACCTTACCATCAGATTGTTTAGTGTCATATCCAGGACACTCGTTGCGTGTGTGGGGGGGTCTTACCCCTCTGCAGAGAAGCAGTCGGTGTATTCTACAGCCCCATCCGACTAGGCAAACGATATCCTGAATTTAGATATATGAAAAAAAAAATAGCGAATTTTGAAAAGTTGTCAGAAGTTGGCATTCAGGGTTGTCGGGTCGGAGATGTCTCTGTTTATAGATCCTTACAGATTTTATCTCTCATGCTATTGTATACAGTCTGAACATCGAACTGTATATCTGGATTATGAAGCGACAGCTTTCGATAAATATATTGTACATGTTACACCAATACGTTCCAATAAATGATTGTTGATTGTTAACGAAATGTTCTTCTTGTCTTTGAGTTACCAACACCCAGGCAACTTTGTTTCAACGAATCACCTCGACCGTTAGAAGTTCCGGATGAATTATGTCATTCCTTATCGGTGGATCTTCCAAACAGAGCGTGTGAACACAGGGGACTGATAAACAAACTATCTGGAAACGCATTTGGCGCCGTTACCAGGATAAGACCAAAGTAAAATTACCGTGACAACTACCGCATTTGGTGCCATTACCAGAATAAGACCAATTATTATTATCGCATTTGGTACCACAAATGTTGTCGTCCACTGTGGTATTACATTTGGCGCTAGTGCTGGTTTTGGAGACCGTGATATAGTATCACATTTGATGCTGTGAGAGAATATCATATACGTATATTGAAAAATTTCTGAGACTGAAGGCTGATTCTCCAGGCCTTTGTTTTTTTTTTTAACAATCTTCATCTGATCTGGGCATTTTTGGTCACACCTTCTACATGTTGGACATCCTCTGTAGTTTTCCTTGTGGCGTCCACATTTCTGATATTAAAATCACCTCAATGGTGAGGGATTGTATTGTATCTTTTTGAGGCAGTATCCACTTATTAATTCCTTTTGAATTATGGGTTTGTTAAATGTCAAAATCCATGTGTGTATTCACATTTCTTCTATTTTAATAGTTATCCTTTTGTAGTCTTTAACACCTTGCTTTCCTAAGGCTATTTCTATTTCCTCTTGTAAAGATTGGGATAACTCACCGTTTCTGATAACTACCTCTCATGTATTATGCTTTTAATGCGGGTAAGTTTTGTATTTTAAGTAGTGGAAACTTTTCAATAAGGTTTTTGATTTGTTTCTTGCAATCAACCTCTACAGTAAATTACTAGGTTTAATATTTTTTCGCAGTTCACTGTTTCACTCAGATGGAAATCATTCTTTCAATCAAGAGAGATGACAGTTTAACTAAATGAAAATCTTATTTCATTGTCTAAATCAGATTCAGAGATGTTTCGTTTGGTTTTTTTTGTTGGTATTTACCATGTGGTGTTTGTTTTTCACTCGCCCTGTGCTCCATCACCGACCATATAGTCACACTTTTGTTGGAAATTTAGCAAGAAAATGATACCCATTAATTTTTGTTGAGATGAGGATATATCGGCCAGTATACTCGTGTCAGGAGTGGGATTTCGAGCGCTTGCTAATTTCAGGCTTTCATTAATTAAAACCAACTGCCTTAAAGTTAAATAGTAGTCAAAAACTGGTTTTAACTCCATTGACCTTTACCCACTACCTTTTGGGGTGTCCTCGTGGTGTAATGGTTAAAGCGATGAACTGCGGAATCGTAGTACGCGAGTTCGTACTCCAGTCGCGCTATTATGTTCACTTTCGGGCAAATACCCTTGGGAAAGGTATGAACCCCCTTATTCTCCCTCCAGCTATGGGTAAATAGTAGGACGGACTAGGTTCTTCAGCCTTGTTGAGGCAACTAGTCTAGGAGAAGGAAAACTGAATTCAAACCTGTTAAACTCCGCTTAAAAATTGACCTTGTGTCATATCCTGCCCGAGCGGAGGGGTTGGTAAATAGTACCTTTAGCCACTACCTTCTACCACGTTTTAGATAAAAAAAAAGACTTGGCTATTTGTCTGCCACAAGAGGAATTTTGAGAATAATGTCGGAACAATTATGTAGGTGAGAGGGCTTGACGTAATCGGCAGATCCATCGGATCGGGTCTATCCGGCCAGCTGTCAAACCCAGTGTGCGCCACAGTGTTGCACGTTACGTGACCATTTTTGGATCTGTAGCACTGACAACCTAGCCTCCAGTATTACGAGTTGCCATCCACAGGTGGCTTTTTTTGATGTCTTACAGCCTCAACCGACATGGCATTAATCTTCTGGTTGGTCTGTGTTCAAAACTACTGTTTAGTATGCGGTGAGACTTGCATACTCAATAGAAGAAATGAAAAATATAATTCTGCCCTGTTGTTGATTCACAGTTTGTTTTTTTTTAAATGTGACAAGATTTCTGAGTCAAGTGACTAAATTGTAGCCGTTCGCTGGATCTGGAAGTTGACTCAAACGTCTACACGTTCTTCGAAATTAATTATAGAAAAAGCCGTATATACATAGAGATATTTTCATCTTTAATAACGAACAACTATTTCATAAAATGATAACATAAAAGAAGCTTTAAGAATTTCATCTTATATCAATCAGGCAAGAATCTAGAGATTTAATGACCTGCTTTTTCACTTTTTTTAATCAAATTTTCTAATTGTAGTGGGAGTGGTTTGGGTTGGTTTTATGGCATATCAACCGTTGTAGGTTATTTAATGCCAAATCCTTTAATACATTCATATTAGATATATAAGATTTGGTTTGGTTTGGTTTAATGGCATATCAACCATTGTAGGTTATTTAATGTCAAATCTTTTTTATAGGTATATAATAAATATATATGATTTCTAAACACATTTTGTAGATAACATTTTTAAACGAGCCTGTGATCACTTTTTGCACACCGCTAAATGGTTTCACTTATTTATACAAAAAACCTATTTACTATTAATCATTTGTATTTGTTTGCACACAGTTAAATGATGAAATAGTTCATATTTAAAAAATTTCAATTTAGCATATGTCATTTGTTAACTCAGTTTAAATATCAATTTCTGTTGCATATTGATCTTTTACAGAGCCGTCAATCAGGGAGTTCTGGAACAGGATGTTCCAGCTATGTAAACAAAGTTATTACCGGAAACCAAGTGATGTATGGATGTATACAGATCAAGTGAATCACGAACCGGAAGAACGCGTTGGCGTTATGAAATTATATATACACACAGGTACATACGGTAAGCCAGTTTGAGCTATGACAGGACAGAAGCCGACCTAGGCGCTATCCTCGGGGGGGGGCAGTGACCCACAGTGGACCCAAGTTGAGAACCTATCGTCAAATAATCAAGGACATGAGGTGAATATGGAATCACAACGTGGGTTAAGAAAGAGTCAGTATAGCAGTCCTCCTTGTCTCTGTCTCTCTGACACTCATAGAATTTTCGACCTTTCAAGAAGTAATAAAGATATATATATATTTTTGTAAAGAATGTGTTTGTCACCATTCCTTCATTATGTCGGTATGTTATATTAATATAACACTTTACCAATAGATAAGACTATCAGGTGCTACCACTTCGGGCCACAGTAGACCTAAAAGCGATAGTAATGAAGGGATACTCTGCATTCCCCAAAACTCCAGCATTATTAGAGCCTCACCATCAGATTGTTTAGAGTCATATCTAGAACACTGGTTGGTGGTGGGGGATTCAGTCGGTGTATTCTACAGCCCCAACCAGCTGGGTTATTCAGAATTTGAACTCTGCTAGCCGAGTTCTCTTCAAACGATGATAACCATTAGACTACGAGTGAAATTCTCATCAAAGCTGATTGTACTGATTCCTTTGACTGTTTCTCACCATCCATCCTTATCGTTCCCCGCTCTTAGTAAGTACTCGAGACAGTATCCTGTGCCCACTCAGATCTGATTAATGTTGGTTTTTGCTGGTCGGAGACACTGACGTGTCTATGTGTAGGAATCTATCGGGAAATGTCGCTTACAAGTTAGTTTTTACTTCACCAGTTGCACTTTGCATGTTCTGCACGTTTTACTAGGATGGTTTGTGAGATTGGAGGTAAGTGGCTAAACAGCTTCTGTTTTGTAGCTTTCTGTTTTCAGGATTTGTTCAAAACAACGAAACACTATGTAAAATTAATATCTTACATGATACTAACAATTTTGATTAAGCTTCTTTATCAAAAGGCGAAGAAAGTAAAATAAACAAAAACAAAAATAAATTAAAAAAATTGTAAACCTCTTTTGGTTTATACGAACCCCAATAAGTGACCCTTGACCTATATTATTCGCTACATAAATGAACATGCTAAATTTACAGTTATAGACAATCATTTTTAAACAACCACAGACTGAAGGAAAGAAACTCAACAAGAGAGAGAGAGAGGAACCAAAAGAAGCAAAAACAATAAAGAAAGACGTGTGTTTGTGTGTGTGTGAGAGCCAAAAGAAGCAGCAATCATAAAGTCATATGAGAGAGAGGGAGAGAAGGAAGGAAAGAAAAGATGGAAGTCCACAAAAAGAGGAGGGAAGAGTTACATAGAATTAGAGAAAGGGCGAGTTGAGAGGGAGAGAAAATAACTGAAGTGACACCATAGCAAAAAGTATCTAAATATCTTTCAAAGAAAAAAAGAAAGTAAGAAAAGTAATAAAACGCGAATAATGTCGATAAAAACTCGTGGAAGTTAAGATCTTTCCAAGTCGAAAGCTATTCTTGTGTTCCACCATCTGGAAGCGACTTGTGGGTGCTGTTGGCTTAAACTAAAGATAAGGCAGTTGTCTCCCTTGCATGAATAAGTTCCACGACGCCACCGCCCCGTTTACGATCAGATCCTGAAATTTTTTTTTCCTTTTTGTGGGTCTTTTCTACTTCTCCTGCTTCTTTTTCTTTTACGTCACGTTAAACGTGACTTCATCACTTTCCAGAACGCCGACTCTTTCTCATGGAAATTAATTATCAGTCGCATCGGTCGCTGCCTGAAAGACATTGTCGGGCCCCGTTCAAATACGGACAGTCTCTCCTCATTCCCCAATCTTCCCCCTTCACACGACCGAGGAGGAGACTCGATGTTTTTCTTACGAAAGATTTCAACTTTATCTATATGCCACCCGAAGTTTTAAAATTCCGACTAATCAAATCTGATTTTATCAGGCACCGTATTTCTGCCCTATAAGCTGCAGTGTTTTCGCGCATTCAGACTCTCTATGAAAGAACATGCACATAATTACAATATATATATGTGTGTGTGTGTGGATACAAAATAGAGGTAAATGGTCAACATTGCCATAATTAAACCAGTCAAGAGGCGTTTTAAGAGATATACCAACGAGAGGCGATTGTTTAAAAATAAAGTATCAAGTAGTTATTGTGCTATGAGGTGTCTCTCTCTCTCTCTCTCTCTCTCTCTCTATATATATATATATATATATATATATATATATATGTATGTGTGTGTGTGTGTGTTGTATAGCCGTGATGAAGGAAGAAGCCACAATACTTGGTTAGAAGAATATAACTCTCACACTTTATTCTCGAGAGGAGTCAAAGCTTCTGCGGTGCTAGACAGACGGACGGAGAGAGACGAATGTAGACTGCCTAACTAATCCATAACCTGTTCTCTTGACCAGACCATGATGTGTTATCTTCAAGGCCCTACTTAGCACTTCTGCTTTTCGACCGGGGTTACTCAACCGGAGGTCCGCTGTGGGCCGCTACCCCAGCGAGGCGCACAGCCATTCGCTGGCACTCCCGTGACTGAGACTCACACTGTACGTATCTCACGAGAGCATCTGCATATATAATTCCATAAGACCCACACATTTCCGTTCATTCAAAGTGCTTCTAGATCCCCAGTCTTTCTGCTTGTAATGCTGGGATACAGATCGACTATCCCAGAGACAGAGAAAACAACAGTACTTTGTGAAGCCCGCTTGCATACCTATAAGAAGACCAATGACCTTGAAGTCCACCACACAGACTCCATTGGTATTCGCTATACTTAATAGCTTCTAAAAGAAGCTCCATATTGTCATAGTACTCCTTTAGATGGACAGAGTGTGCAATGGGAATGCTGGGATATTTATTCCCGCTGTGCAGAAGAACACCCTTGAGACTTCGCTTGGAAGAGTCTATGAAAAGACGCCAGTCTGAAGGATGATGTGGCAAACCAAGGGACGTAAACAAGCCAGGTATGTTTGTGCAGTAGCACAATTTGTTTTCCATGTCGAAAAAGGAAGCAAGGTCTTTGTTCCGATTCCTGAAACTGGTGATCCTTACATCTTCCTTGACTAGGTTCCACTGTTTAAGCCGAGAAGCCAAGAGCTCTGACTGCTGTTTTGACAGATACAAATCACGAGCAAGATCATTCAGGTCTTCTTGCATGATCCAGTGTGGCTCATTGCCACTTGTTCCTGAATATATAGACTCAATATCTTCCAAAGATATTGACTCGGCAGAATCCTTCCTGGAAGGCATTTCTTCATCTGATGAGGAAAGAAGATCCTTATTTACTGGAGGTGTGGGTACAGGAAGATCATCTGAATGGGGAACGGGTCTCATAGTAGATCGAAGGTTGGGATATTTGATCTTTTCCCTAGAAAATGCATTGAAACCAGTTATATTAGTTAAACAAAAATAACAATCATCTGCGTGATTTCGCGACTCTCTCCATACCATCGGGACTGCAAAGTTGAAAGCAAAGTTGAAAACTAAATGTGCATTTGAAAATGTAATACTAATATTTAGTAACCCAAAAGATGTGTAACACGATAGTTGAGGGACACCAACCTCCTGCTCCACCTGCGAGACAACCTCTTCCAATGACTGCCAGAGTGTGGATTGAGACCTGCTGCCTTAACTGTCAAAATCCGTCTTGAAATATATATATATATATATATATATATATATGCTATCACTTATATTCAGTGCATAATAACTAAAAAATAATCCATAAGTCTCACAATATTAGAATTAACCCTGAATTCATATACGCCTTTATGTACCGTATATGCACAAAATGCACACTATGCATATCTAAAAAAACTAGAGGTGATGAGTAAAAACGGATTTCAAATTTGAATTTAGCACCCGCAAATTAAATAAAAACGGGTATTTTTGTGCTTGCCTCAATTTCTTTGTAAACCAGTGTGATTGTTCACATTCAATCAAACATAAGAGATTAAGTTTTATTGGTAGTTAGCCTAGCTGGAGATGCAAGATGATTACATAGTATTATTGCTTTGTTAAGATTATTGCTTAGTTAAGATTAGCAATCCCAATAAAATGCAAAGATGTTTAAATAGATAACTATCTGAAGTGTCACTCAATTGAAAAAAGAAATTTCTCCACAAAACTCTGTGAAACTTTGCACAGAGAAATATTAACTTCATCTTCTATTTCAATGCTATCTGTTCATAAACATATGAGCATTTCATTTTTATTTTTCACATGATTTACAAGGCAATTTTGTGTTAGGTTAGTTTTCCAATGCTGTCCTCTTTGACTAGAGACATGAGGAGTTTTATGCCTTATCCTGCCATGGACACCTGTAATATATTAGTTGGGGATTTGAATTCAAAGTTGCTCTTCTCCTAGACTACTTGTCTCACTAAAGCTAGAGAGCCTAAACTGTTTTATTATTTTACTCATCACTGAAATATGGGAGATGGAGTCATGCCTTTCTCAAGGGTATTAGAGAATGGGAATTGCACTTTCCAAATCAGCAAATTCTTACAAATAGAAATTTAAAAATTACAGAGACAAATAAATAAATCACAAAGTCGGTTACAAATTTTGAATATGACCCAATTGCCTCAATTTCTTTGTAAACCAGTGTCATCAAATAATATTCATTTACTGTCCAATAAAAAAAAAATCTTAATACCATTTAAGTCGCGATTAAAAAAAAAGAAAGTCAAAATAAAATTTTGTAAAATTTTCAAAATCCGATTAAGATTTTAAAATCTTTGTTTCAAGTGAATATTTTTCATAAATTTCTATACGCCATAAAATGAACAATTTGTATCAATAATTGGGAGAAGTTTGTCTTTTCTCGAGATGGTTTGGTTCATTTGTTTTATGGCATAACAACCTTCGTGAGTTATTTAATGGCAAAAAACATCCTTCTAGAAGAACAGTAGTGGTACTCGCCCCCATCCAAATGTGGGTACTTATGCAGGTTCATGCCTTTTCTTATGGCATTTGTCTAAAAGTGAACGTCATAGCTCGACTGGAGTTCGAACTCGTTTACTTCGAAGCTCCAGTCTAGCACTTTAGCCATTACGCCACGGGGAATCCCACTTCTATAAATGATCAATGGATTTGATGCAGAGCCATTAAATTTTGTCACATTTGTTTTAATGGCATATCAACCTTTGTGGATTATTTAATCCCAAAGTCATCCTCGTCGGAAAACAGCAGTGATACTGTTGTAAATATGCAGAAGGAAAGACAATATGACTTGTTTATAACAATAACTCTCTTCTTTACGACGAAACGTTCCGATGGTTGTGTGTGAGAGAGGGAGATACAGAAGACTGCTATGATTGATACCAGATCTTAACCCACGATAAGATTCTTATTTTCAGAGCCACGAGAGTTTTGATAGAGAGCCGGTCCTTGACCCGGAGGCCGGGATTACAATAATTGCTCTGACCGCCTGACTGTCCTGGAGTCGAAAAAATTCCAGCATTATGTATTTTCTGGATGCCCTCACATTTTGTCTGCCGGCGCAATTTATGCGATTCATTTCTCCTGTCCCTTGTTTACCTCAAGACACAGCTAAAACATCCTGCTTTGAAATCCTCCAAACCGGCTGTCAAACGTCAATATGTAACAATACTATTTAACCGATTGTTGGGCAGAATGAAGGAGTCCATCCTTTTCACAAGGGACCAAATTTTGAACCATAGCAATAGTTTAAGGTGAAGGTTTTAACATGAAAAATATTGTTCGTCATGGGAAAGAGAAAGATTTCTCATTGTGAGGGAACTTTAACTATAAATATTTGGAAAACGTCATCATCAGACATAACTAATCGTGTAGAATGTAAGTTTCCGACTACAAAAAGGAGTTCTCATCGAATTTAAGTCTCTAAAAATAATAAGCAGAAAGCAATACTGCTGCAAGACGTAATAAATATAAGTGATTATGTATTGGTTCGGTTTTACGGCAATTCAACCCTTGTTATTTAATGCCAAATCCTATTTGTGTGTGTGTGTGTATATATATATATATATATATATATATATATATATATATATATATGCTTCGTAAAGGAATAGTTTGTAAGTAACATTTTAAACAAATCAGTTAAATGCACACAGTTAAATGATTCCAAGAATTACAATCGAAGACAAATAATTCAATTCGACATTGTTCATTCATTTACACACGGTTGAATGATTAAACAGTTCTGTTTCAGTCATAAATGGGGCCATGAAAGGTACTACCATTCTGAATCAGAGTGGACCAGGGAGTTATGAAACAAAAGAGGGACTCCATGACCTCCTGAGCTGCTAGATTGAAGCTTCACTACCAGATAAAGTTTAGGATAATGCTTAAAACACTTGCAGATGTTAAATAATTAAAATGGCGGTATGGCTTTGTTAAAACTGTTAATTAAGACAACAATTTTTAAATTGATGAATCTCTTCGGTGTAATTCCCTTTAATTAAAAAAAACCAAAAACATAGAATATAAATATATGGAATAACTCAATATTACAGAATTCCTTTATAAAAAAAACCCAAAATAAATAAAAAATACATAAAAGGAATGTAAATATCAAACTTTTATAATAGCCTTAATTTCTTTATCCTGCTTGGAAAAAAATCATCACTCTAAACAATTTAATCTAGTTTATTTAAGGTATATCTTCGGGTATTAAATAAAAAAATGTTTTGCATCTTGTGTCTTATTAGTTTATTTACTGCTACGATTATCCTCTGAATATTTTGTTTGACCGTGTTCTATGCCATATAAACTTTTAAGGGTTATCTAACACCAAATCCTGTTATGTATATATATCCAAAGAAGATGAGTTGGGAATGATTCCATTTTAGAATATATAAGAGGGTTCTTATAAATCTCCAGGAGTGCACAGTGTATGCTAATTAATTTGAAAATTTCTAACCGAGCAAGTTTTCAAATATATATATTTATAAGCGAATAGTTTGCAACATTATTTCATAAGGATCCACAGCTCATTTGTTCGTACACAGTTATAATTTTTCAAGCACGGTTATCCAACACTAATAATTCAATTGGATATTAAACATTTATTTGCACACAGTAATCTTCATAATTTGTTTGCACACAGTTAAATAGTTTTAATTCATCACTAGCCTACACACAGTTAAATGGGCCCCAAACATTGCAACTTAACATTATTAATTCTGTTCATCAAGTATTCCTATCTAATTTAATACAAATCATTTATTTGCACACCGTTAAATGGTTTCAAGTATTCCTAACAAATACAAACAACTTGCACACAGCTATGGAGTTTCAAACAAGCAATAATAACAATCCTAGTTGATTAAAAAATGATTTTAATGGCATGTCAACCTGTTTAGAGTTATTTCATATCGAAAGCTCAGGGTTTTGTGTTGTTTCTTCTGAGTTTTTTTTCCACACAGTTATATCATATTAAGTATTCCTATCTAATAAAATAATTTGCTCTGTTGATACTTATATCATTTTTCTCAATTTTTATGATGAGGTTTGTTAATTTACATTATTAGTCAATTCGGACAATTGTCTTTATTGTTGTATATACAATGTTTCTGGTTCAATCCTGGCAATTGGCGGAAATAAAGAATACTTAGCATAATACTCGAACACGGTCATCGTTAACGGATTTGGAACAGTCTACCCCCTCCCTCTGGATTAAATGAAGGGTTCGGTTCGAAGTTCTATAAAGATTCCCGAGCTCAACCGGAAACAGCCGAAGAAGACAAAAGGGCGCATCGGCCAGTATGTTGTGTACATAAAAAAAAGGACAATAATCCGAATACTCTAAATAACATTATATGGTTTCAAGAAATTATTTCTATTTTATAATATTCATTTGCAGGCGCACTGTTCTATGGTTTTAAGTAATCAATAATAGTCCTTAATAAACAATTATAAATTCTTCTTAATACACATAATTTACAGTTATATGGTCTCAAGTATTCCTATACAATACGAATAATTTTGTATCCCAGTCTGCTGGGGCTGTAGAATACACCGACTGCATCTCTGCAGAGGGGTATGATTACCCCCAATGAGTGTTCAGGATACGACATTAATTTTTTTAAACAATTCAGTCTTGCATAAGTACACTGTTTAGTTCTATTTGACCCATAGATAAGACCGTATTAGGTGCTACCACTCCGGGACAGAGTGGATCTGGAAGCGATAGAAATGAAGGGACACTCTGCATTCCCCAAAACACCAGCATTACAGAAGCCTTACCATCAGATTACTTTGTGTCATAACAGGACACTCATTGGAGGAGTCTTACTCCTCTGCAGGGATGCAGTTGGTGTATTCCGCAGCCCCAGCCGACTGGATCAAGAGACAGGACGGGCATATACAATACCAAGTGACATGAGAATGAGAGGCAGAAATTTAATCAGGCGAAAACACACAGAATCCTGAGACTAAAGCAGTGGTAAATTCGAAAAAAGAAAAGAGGAAAAAATGGTTGGTGCATATCGTCGACTCAAGACGGTAGGGATAATTTTGATTATTTTCATGGTGAACAGAATTCTCTTGTTAACATGTCATCTTTGTGACTAATGAAAATCTACCTTGAAATATTGTGTTCTCTTTGCTAGAAAGATTTGGGAAACCGAATCGAAACGACAAAAAAGTGTGTATTTGTTTTTTTTTTTTTATATTTCCCAGATCAAAATAAAAAAAATAATGAAAATATATAAAGAAAGTGATATCAAAAGATTGAAAGGGACTAATTAATTGATTTTAACGACATTTCAACCAGGCTGAGGTTATTTTATGCCAAGAGGTTAGGGAATCTCGTTCAATGTATGGTTATATTTGTATTTTTGTGTAGTTGTTTCCAAGAGTTTTTCTGCAAACAAGTACTCCTATCGTGAATAATCTGCACACTATTGTGTTTCAAATATTCTTATATTGGTTGGTTGGTTGGGTTTTATGGCATATCAACCTTCAAGTATTCTTATCTCATACTAATAATTAAATGGTTTTGAGTAGTTATTTTCATTTAATGATAATGTCATTTGTATGCGAAGAATTATGTTTTCTAATAACTTATCATAATCCTTATGTTACATGAAAACATTATCAAAATAGAGAATGGATAAAAAATTTTTAGCAAAAAGATTTTTCGTAGAAATTAAGACTTTTTCTCATTCAATACTACCATACTTATTGGACGATTTTTCTTTCTTTTTCCATTTAGATATTGCATTATAGTCAATGTATTTGATAAAACGGAATCCGCCTGAACTTCTGGTCTCACCTCTCCCTTCCTCATATTTCCTTCTTTTTCACTAAAATTAATCCACCTCTGTCTGGTCAAATCTCTAAGAACCCTGATACTCTTGATGGCACCTAGTCTAGACCATCTATTTAGATAGTCAAAATCAATAACCCCTACCACCATCACTCATACCAATATCTATTTCCTTCCCTTTTCTTTCCTTGTTTGTCTCTTGTCTTTTGAAACATTTACCTCCCTTTATATCTCTTTACCTTTTCACTATCATTTCATCTTTTCCTCAATTGCAAAAATGTAAAAAAAAAACTCTAAAATTTTTTGAGTTCTTCCTTGAATAAAGAACGAAATATTACTACTAAACCCGTTGTAAGTGTTTGGTTTATCAACTTTTCCACTTATTTTTATCAATCTTTATTAAACAATTATAGCTTCAAGTAACTATTTTTAATTCAAATAAATTACAGTTATATGGTATCAAATATTCCTATCAAATACAAATAATTTTCAAACAGTTCATTTTGACTGATAGATGGGACCCCTGCAGGTACTACGACATTGGAGTCAGAGTGGACCTGGCAGTAATAGCAATGAAGGGATATTCCAAACTCCCTTGATGTTCAGAAGTAAAGCCTCATCACTAGATGCAGTTTAGTGTAGTACCTAAGAATCCCCTCCTTTTTTTTGGAGCAGGTCTTATAAATCATCAGGAAATATTGTCAACGTTTCTCAGAGCCACCGACGGGCTGTACAGATCAAAAGAGGCGAAGAAAGCGAAATGAATGATAATGTGGAAAGAAAACGATTGCAAGAGGGGAAAACGAGAGAAGCAAAAAGAACCATCGATGAAAAATTTGAAAAGAAGCGGAGAGTCTTCAGAAAACACGAAATGTAGATAAAGGAAGGGAGAGAGAAAGAAATGAAATTTTAAGAGGCAAAGAAAAATGAAAAGAAAAAAAAGGAACTTTTATTCGTCTTCGTAAAATATTGTCGTCTTAGTCCTTCATTTGATGTGCGCACGCGCACACAAAGGGAATAAACAGAGTAATGGTAGCTTATGAAACGAGAACGCTTTCATACGCAACGGTAAGAGTTCATTGCTGAGCAGCTAATCAATTAGTAAACCCTTACTCGAGTTTCAAGGCTGAGGTGATGAGGAGGTTCAATACCTTTCCCTAGAGGATAAGTCCGAAAGTAAACATAATTGTGTAAAACACACACACACACACACACACATACCCACATCCACGCGTGCACACACACACACACATATACACACACACACACATATACACACACACACACATATACACACACACACACATATATATATATATTACACATACACACATATATATATACACATTTACACACACACACACACACACACATATATATATATATATACACACACACACACACACACATCCACAGACATGTCTTTGCGTATTCATACATACATGCATACATACATATACACAAGCCTGGTTCTAACTATTGCCTTGTTTATATCTATCTTTTAGCTTATCCCTTTCAAAGCTGACGAAAGAATGGTAGGGAAAAATATAAATAAAGAGAGAGAGAGAAATAAAAACAAACAAAAAATTTATTTTGTAGACTTCGTGTGATTCTAGATTTCTTGTTTTGTTTACGAAAAACATTGTTCATTTCCCACGGACGAAACGAAACTGATTTACACATTTCTAGTTTTTACGAAAACAAAAACAAAACGATGGTGATGATGATGGCGACAGTAGCAGCAGCAAAACATGAAAGAAACAAAAGATAAAAGAGAGAAAGAGAAAGACACAGACAGACAGAACTACGAGTACGAAAAATCGTAAAGTTCTTATAGTTCTGCCTACTGGAGACAGTTTTTTTTTTAAAACGAGAAGCAATGAATAAATAAAAAGGTAAATTCTTACTTTAACAACGCAGCAAAGACGGCCTGAACTTTTCGGGCTAAATCTTTGGAGAAATATCTTTACTGAAATCAATTGATTGGTTTAAACAGCATGTCATACTGTCTGGGACTGTTTTAACCAAGAGGTAATCGAATTGCCTACATGGTACATTAATATTACTTATATTCTTGTATGATTTCTTAAGAGTGTTTTGCTCACGGTGATATGATATTATTGGGATGTTTAATGGTTGGAAAGATATTAAATGGAGACCCACTCAAAAAGGACAAATGTTAGCATTAGTATATCCGTGACATACTAAGACCGAATAAACGAAAATAGAGTACATGTATACATGCATATAACAAAATATGAAAACAAACAAAATACATGATGTGTAAATGGCCTTTTGGAAAATAAAGTTTGACAAAAGGAAAATAAATTTGTTTAAAGATGTGTGTATGTCCATGTTAACGGAGTCCGTAAATAAGTCGTTCTTACTTACATTAAGTTCATAGCGGGTTTTATGATTGTGGCGACAGCGTGTCGCGTTGATGAAAGAAAGTTTGTCGGGTTTTTCTTTTGAATGTCATTCTCGGCCATTTGAAAAGAGGTCATGAACTTTAGTTGAGGAAGGAAAGGAATTTGTTGGACATAGTATCGACTACTGGCTTAGTGGCTCGTGTTCGTCTGTGTACAAGCTTGTGTTGGTCCATGTTATTTATATCCTACAGGTGGATCAAAGAATCATCCTAAAATTTTGGTGCGTAGACATTTATTGACCAATCAGATTTGTATTTTACTATTTCATTTTCGAGCCTAAATATTTTCTGTTAGTTCACTTCCAATCCTATTTTTCTAGAATGTTCTATTCTATGTTTTTGTTGCTTATTTTAAGACTAGAAAAAATGTGTATCCCATACCTTCAATCACCCTCTGTCCCTATAATCCATCGCTCCTGGTTGGTCTTCTCGACTGCATCCAGTGTCCGCACAAAATTCCAAAAGAAGAGTATACCTCATAGTTGAGTGTTATTTATCCATTTCTTATTAATGAATATATAATCTAGCTGTGCTTCAGTTATTTGGGTCGATAGTATTCCCATGCTGTTTTGGAATCTAGTATTTGGGCATGTAAGCCAGTTCTCGAGTAAAAAAAATCTACTTGATATTCTCCATTTCTGTTTGGCGAGTGTATGCAGTTTTTATTATTTTTGTTTATTTGGCAATTCATGACTCCACTGATAGTTGGAACGTTATGATAGGGAAAGCGTCGAACAAGGGAGATAGACATCACATTCAATAATGAGTTGTTTCATCACTGGCATTAGTAGGATTATAGAAAAAAACGATTGTTATGCAGGGTTTGTGATTGATTTCAGGACACATCATTCTCAATTGGATTCTCTCAATGTTATTTTGTAATGTCAAGGTACGAGGAATGATAAGCATTCCTATATATCCAATAGTGACATTGTCGGAGATTTTCCATGCAGATGCCGAGAGAAGAGCCCATCCATTATCAGTATCATGGTATTTTATGCTGGTTGAGTTTTCAGGCATATCAACCCTTGAAGGTTATTTAATACCAAATCTTGTTTTTATATATATATAATTCATAAACACTTTTAAACAAACTAGAGCTTGTTTGTTTGCACATAGTTAAATGATTTCACGTACTACTAGGTAACTAACAATTCAATATAAATCATTTGTTTGCACCTAGTTAAATGATTAAACAGTTCTATTTGACCCATAGTTGGGATCCTTACAGGTATTACAACTCCAGGTCAGAGCGGACCTATGAGTAACGGCAATGAAGGGGTTCTCGACATTTTTCAAAACTCAAGGACTGAAGCCTCTCTATCGGATGGTTTAGTGACATATCTAGGACACTCGTTGAAGTGGAGGTCTTACCCCACCGTAGAGATGCAGCCCAAGCTGACCGAGTTGATGGTATTTTAGTTCTAGTTCGATTTGGTAAGATTTGATTACTTGTATGCAAATTATGTCTGTACTAGGCTCGACTGCAGATACTCTAATTTCAGGTAACTGATTTATTGTGTTGAAAGTTAACGTCAAATATCGCTATGTTGACAGTGGCTTTGTTTCTAAATTTCATTCTTTCATGACGCTAAGACATTTATTTTGGAGAATTGAATTCGGAGTTTCCGAATGTGTTGAAAAAAAAAAGGGGTGGGGACTGCTACATATAATATAATATATAGCCTTTAATAAAACATATGAAATTAAAGATATGGATAGTCCTACCCACTATTATTGCATTCTTACCATTTTTTAAAAATTTTATTCTTGGAGAGTGATTTTTAATTTCTACCTAGTTTGAAATTTTTTTAATTCTCTTTCTTCAAAACGAACCTGTCAAAAAGGAGTAAATATTTATTTAACAGGTCGACGGGCAAAGAATATTTTGGGTTTGATCGGGTTTTATGGCATATCAACCATTGTAGGTTATTTAATGCCAAATCCTATATGATTTGCTAACACCTTTTGGCGATAACATTCTTCAATAAACTTAAGCTCATTTTTGCTCACAGTTAAATGGTTTCAAGTATTGCTTTATACCAGTCAGAATTTAACAACAGTCATTTGTTTGCACACAATTTGTCCTATTTGACCCATAGATAGGACCCTATCAGATGCTACCACTCTGGGTTAGAGTGAACCAGGGAGCAATGGCAATAAATGGGTACTCCACATTCTAGAAATCTCCAAGGCTGAAGCCTTGTCATCAGAAGGTTTAATGTCATATACAGGTAACTTGTTGGCAGGGGTTATTACCCCCCTGTAGAGACGCAGTCGGTATATTCTACAACCCTACCCGACTGGGCGAAGAATATTTTAACTACAACTTGGAGATTATTTGAAGCAGTGTATTCTACTGCTCATCTAGGCACAGTGTGAGTGGTAGCCTTAATTTCATTTATACATTTGGTGGTCGGGTACTTTTTAAAGTGGGTGGAGGATTCCTTGAAGTCTGTAATAACATTTAATAAAACAAATAAATAATGGTTGGTTGGGTTTTATGGCATATCAACCTTTGTAGGTTATTTAATGCCAAATCCATTTTTAAACAAATAATCAGCTCTATTTCAAACAATTCAGTTTAGCATGAGTACAAAGTTTAATTGTCAAAAACATTTCTATTTCAAGCAATTCAGTTTATTCAAACAGTTCTAATTCAGTCAATTCAGTTTATAAGTACAGATTTTCTCTATACACAGTTAAATGTCAAAACACTTCTATATTAAACCATTCAGTTTAGCATAAGTACGCAGTTTAAATGTAAGTATACAGTTTAAGTGTCAAAAACATTTCTATTTCGAGTTATTCTGTTTATTCAAACAGTTCAAATTCAAACAATTCAGTTTAGCATAAGTATGCAGTTAGTTCTATTTGACCCAGAGAGAGGGCCTTATCTGGTGCTACCATTCCGGGCCAGAGAAAACCTGGAAGCAATGGCAATGAAGGGGTACTTTACATTCCCTGAAGCCCTAGCATCACTGAAACCTTACTATCTGATTGTTTAGTGTCATATCAAGGATACTCGTTAGGTGGGGTCTTACTCCTCTGCAGAGGTGCAGTCAGTGTATTCTACAGCCCCAGCTGACTGGGCAATACACCGAGTTAAATGTCAAAACAGTTTTATTTCAGATAATTCACTTTAGCATAAGTACACAGTTTAAATGTCAAAACAGTTCTATTTTAAACAATTCAGTTTAGCTTGAATACGCAGTTTAAATGCAAAGAACAGTAAACTCAAGAAACCGCAGTTCAGTTTTATTTGACCCATAGATAGGACCATATCAGGTGCAACCACTCCGGACTAGAGTGGACCTGGGAGCAATGGTAATGAAGTGGTACTCTGTATTCCCCAAAGTTACGGCATTATTGGAAACTCACCATCAGATTGTTTTGTGTCATAACTAGGATACTCGTTGGGAGGGGGTCTTACTCCTCTGTAGAGAAGCAGTCGGTGTATTCTACAACCCCAGCCAACTGGGCAAACAAATAAATGAATAAATATATGGATACTGCTACTTTCCATCATTGTATTCTTGCCAACGATCAGATTAAAACGTGCCTCAACTGATAGAAATATGCACATATTGTCCTATAAATAAGAAATTTGTGAAAAAGTGTTCTAAAAAGGAACATAATTTATTTGTAATTGTCTTTAGTTGGAATCATTTTGAGATGAGGCTTAATTTTTATTTATTGCGGACTTCGGGGCCCGTGGCGCAGCAGATAGAGGCGTTGAGTCTCTACGGTTCCAGGTGAGCATGGTCAGAAGATAGCGGTTTCAATTCCTACCCAAGCCGGCCAGAGGTTTACTTGGTCAAAAACGTGGTGCGATAGACAACTATGGAAGGCAGTAATTACTGAGGATACGGTTACAAGACTCAGCATTCCTATCCGAGGTCGCGGTAAATCACCCGAAGAAGGCCAGAGGTGAAATTCGGCCGAAACGTAGTGAAACAAGAAAAAAAACAAAAAAAAAACAAACAAACAAAAAAACTATCAAGACGAGGACAAAAAAAAAGTCTGCAATAAATAAAAATTAATTCTCATAATCTATTTGGTCATAACAGAAAGTAAAATGGTCAGAACCAGGTGATTTTACTGTTCTATGGCCAGAGAAAGAAACAACGTCTGTACTGTTTAAAGAAAAGCAGCCAAAGAGGTAAATAATAGATTTATGGGACTGTCATGTGACACCTAACAGAATTATGTGCCGTCTCTCTTCAATACCAAGTATACCTCTCTTACCCAAATAATTTGCAAACATTTATTTTATCCAAAGATGAGACTAACAAAGTTAACTTGGGAGTAAAGGTAGTCAAGAGCAATCCACACTCAACAGAGCTACCAGAACCGGAACTGTACCTCCGGATGTAGTTTAGTGACATACCCAGGAATCCTTTTTCGAGCGTTCTTACCCTTTAATACAGGATGCAGTCAGCATATTTTAAGCCCCACTGATTGAACGATAATCCAGGTCAAGAGAATATCATGATATTGGAAATATAAAACCTGAACTTAGCATTCATCGAAACATTTATTTCATTCGAGCATCTGGTCGTACTGCAACGATTAGCAAATAAATCCCGTGCATCACTGAGAAGTAATGACAATTCTCACTAAGTGCTCTAGACTTGAGGCCTGACGTTAAATATAAGTAACGCTTAGTTTCTTAGAAATTTACATTAAAATCCCTGAGAACCTACTGGTATGCTAGATAATAGGGAATATATTAAGTCATGTAATTACTCAACAAGGAACAATATTAGCATTAGTATATCCATGTTATACTAACGCTGAACACAACAGAAGAAAAGACAAGATAAACTCATTTATATAAATTGTATCAAAAGAATACATAAACGTGTCTCATGGTAGACTTACACGCGCATTGTTCTATGAACAAACAGTATATGGAAGAGGGGCAAAATGTAAAAAAGGCTTACTTGACACGTGTGTGTAATATAGCCATATAGTGTAATCATTCCTTAGTAGGGTCAGAGACAATATCTCTACTGTTCAAAAAATAGAGAAAAATAGGTCGAGAATGGGTTTCTGGACTGTCATGTGAAACCCTACGAGATCTCTAATGGACAGGCAAATTCTCCAAGGAAAATTATTATTTATTGCATCCCTTCCCTCATTTTCGGCCAGGTCACTGAAGTTAAGTTGGTTAGTTATTTGTTTAACGCCATATTAACCCTTTCGGGGTCATTTAACGTGGAATAAATTCATTTTGATAAAAATTTCAAACAATTCAGTATAGTATTTTGCTAAACACGGTTAATGTCAAAACAGTTCTATTTCAAACAAGTCAATTTGGTATAAGTACACTGTTTTGTTCTTTTTAACCCAGAGGCCTCTATCGGGTGCTACCGCTCCAAGCCACAGCGGACCAGGGAGCGATTGCAATGAAGGGGCACTCCACATTCCCCAAAGCTTCAGCATTACTGGAGCCTCATCATCAGATTGTTTAGTGTCATATCCAGGACACTCATTGGGGGTGGTCTTACCCTTCTGCAGATAAGCAGTCAGTGTATTCCACAGCCCCAGTCCACTGGGCAAACTGAAGTTAAGCAACGATCAGCTTGTTCAGTACTTAGATGAGTAACAGAAAGCATTGTAAGCAACTTTTGCCCGTTGTGTCAAAGCCTGTAAAATAACAATCAATCATTTGACATTTTGCAAATAGCGAAGGGAACTTGTAAATTTTGTTGGTTCGAAGAGGGATGTAAATACTTGGACGTCTTAAAATGTTAATCTTTTAATCTTTTTAAAAATCGTGTCAGAGTGTCCCACCAAACGGGTCAGTATACTACAAGGCCTTTTTAAGGTGGGTCCGAATGCAGGGCCGCTGCCCAGACACGTACGGTTGCTCCAAAAATGCCTTGGGTCCCATCGGCATTCCCATAAGTGGAGGGGCTTCAGGCGCCATGCGATAAGCCAAGCCTAGCCTATCCAAGGAGGGTTAGAGCCTGGGGCACGCCCCCTGAGGCTCGAGGAGGGTCGGCTGCGTGATATGAACGCTATGCTTCCCTAGCACCCACGTCTTACTCGAGTAACCGCCGCCGTCAGAGACAGTCTGCAAATTACTCTGAGTGTTTACTCTGAAAATTATTGATTTGGATTTTTATTAAATAATTTCGATTATTCGAAAGTGGAAGAAAATTTTTTCCACCTTAATTAAGATTTATTTTCATTATTAATTTTAACGGCGTGTCAACTCGTTTACAGTTATTTTATACCTCGGAGTTAGAGAATCGTGTTCATACTTTCATTTTTTGTGTTGTTGCAAGAGTTTTATGCACATAGTCACATCAAATACAAATAATTTATACACAGATCTATCTATTCAATATAGGTACTACCAATTCGAGTTAGATTGGACCTAAGAATAATGGCAATGAAAGAGTATTGCATACTCTCCAGATCTGAAACTTCAACATCAGATGCTGTTTAGTGTCATATTCAATACATACTTTTTAGGAGGATAGGTTGGTTTGGTTTTATGGCATTATTAGTTATTTAATGCCAAATCCTGCTTTTACATATATATATTGTATATTCATGAACTGTTTTGGTTGGGTTTTATTGCATGTCAACCCTTGTCGGTTATTTAATGCCAAATTCTCTTTGGCATTAAATAACTGAGAAGGGTTTGATATGCAATAAACCCCAACCAAACCAAATCATGTATATTTGATATATATAAAAAAGTAAAAATATATCAACAAGTTATATATATATATATATATATATATATATATATATATATATATATAAACACATATTGTCACGAAACTTCTCCGACTGGTTTACTCTCAGTGAAAGCAACAAGCTTTTAGTCTCGACCCTTTTATCTACGCCTATCGTATGGCTGGTATTAGGTCTAACAATATTTTATTTCGGGATGTCATTCAATCACAAGCGGACAAGGAGAACTATGACACAGATTTTCGAACAAGCCGAAAATGAAGACAACACGAAATACACAATTTAGAATATAAATTATTTTATAATAAAGCCCCCCCCCCAAATAAAGGCATTTATGCAAAGTAAAATAATCTTAGCGACAAAAATAAAAATGTTTATATTTTGATAATTTGGGGACAATTCACCAAGAAATTCTCTTGTGATGATGTGTGCAAAAATTTTTTAAATGTGTTTTGGTTGGAACGGGGTAAGCAAAAAGTAAAACAACAATAAAATAAAAGCTAATCTTACTTCTCTCTTTCCTTTTCTTTTATATTTTTTAAAATATATATATGTCGCTCTCTTGCGTTTTTTCTGGTGTCGCGTTTCGCCGACTGTTAATTTCTCTTTCTTTCTGGGTACATCTTCAAATCGTTTTTTGTTCTCTGGGTCTTCTCGTGATCAGTCGATACTATTCACCAACCCCTCCGCTCGGGCAGGATATGACACAAGGTCAATTTTTAAGCGGAGTTTAACAGGTTTGAATTCAGAGTTTTCCTTCTCCTAGACTAGTTGCCTAACCAAGGCTGAAGAACCTAGTCTGTCCTACTATTACCCATAGCTGGAGGGAGAATAATTAGATTCATACCTTTCGCAAGGGTATTAGTGCTATGTGAAATGCAATCAGTCTCGTCCAGAATTTGAACTCGTGTCGCCGTGTCCATTTCCTACGACGATAGTAACTACACCACGGGCACCTCGTGATCAGTCGGTGAACAAAATAGTCAGGCAGTTCTTAACCTTTTTCTGGCGGTCTTTTAATCTTCCCATATGAGTTGGCCTGTGGAAGGCAGTTTATTCTTTGCATCACAGACACGTCTATCTGTTAAGAGATCTCTTGGCTAACTGATTTTTCTTCTTTGCAGATTCGACCTTCCTGCTGCCTCGTATCACGTGGGCTTCTTGGCCAATCGGCATTCAGCCTTCAAATAGGTCGCCAGTTGCTAGGGGTTGCTGGTCAGTTCATACAGCCATATTAGAGAAAATTGACCGTCAGTCGGTCAGCACACATCCTTGACCCGAATTAATCTTTTTAGACTTCTCGACTACTTCTGCTGGTTTGTGAGGGGGAAGAAAAAGAGGGAGTATATATTTATGAGTAAAATAGGAATTTGACTCTCCCCAGGGTCCAAATATATATATATATATATATATATGACTTGGAAACACATTTTGTTGATAACATTTTTAAACGACTCCGAGTTTCCTTTTTTGCTCATAGTTAAATGATTTCAAATATTTCAATGAAATACGAATATTTCTATTAAAAATTAAGCATTCGTTTGCACTCAGTTAAATGGTTTTAAGTATTGCTATATAACAGTCATTTGTTTGCACACATTTAAATAGGTATACATGATATGTAAGAGATTAGTTTCTCGGTAACATTACTTTTGAATGAGTTAGAACTAATTTGCTTGCACATTAGTATTGCAATAGTTTCTACATACTTAAATGGTTTCAATTATTGCTATCTAACACTTATGATACTATTCGATATTCATCATTTTTTTTACACATCCTGAAGTGATTACGAGTATTGATATCTAACATTGATTATTCCATTCAATATTACTCGTTCCCTTGCACACAGTTAAATATATGATTTGTAAACACATTTTGTAGATACACATAGTTAAATGATAAAACAGTTCTATTTCTAACAATTCTATTTAGCATAAATCAACAACGCTAAATAGTTTTAAGTATTGCTGTGTATCATTAACAATTCAATTAAACATCAGTCATTTGTTTACACACGGTTAAATGAGGAAACAGTTTCATTTCAAACAATTCAGTTTAGCTGAGAATTAATTTTTATTTATTGCAGACTTTTTGTCCTCATCTTGGTAGTTAATTCTCAGATTAAGAAGCCTCATCTCAAAATGATTCCAATTAAAGACAATTCAGTTTAGCGTTTCGTTGAGATGGCAAACCATAATATTTGAATTACCTCGGAAAATATAAAATAAACCCCAAAATAATTTAAGAAATCTTTTTTCCCTGCTCGGTTATTAAGACTACATTTTTAACCAATGAGAATCATTTATAATTTAATCCACTTTTTATCTGATCTTGGAAACAAAGTGGTATTATAGACTGACCTAAAGTATGCAATGGTGATCCGTATCTATGAAACTCACATTTAAAAAAATATAATTTAAGTTATTTTTTTTTTTATCAATTCTTTTCAGAGTGAATTTTTTTCTACGAGTGAAAATCTTTTTGTTTACTTCTCGGTAGGTGAACTTTGCATTGATATAACATCTCTTCTACAGATAATTATCATGTTAGCATTACACATACATCCTGTATAAACACACGCTGCCTTTACATAATGACACATACTAAAAGATCTTTTATAGACATACAAAATATATTATCTAGTATTGAAACAATGCAAACTTCTATCAACTTCCTTCTTTTTAATGACCGTAATGGGACACGCTAACGCCTTAACTTATTACTTTTTCTTACTAGGAAAAGACATTCGAGCCTTTGTTGTTTATCAATAAACTTTTCACACAAGTTAAAGAATTAAAACTACTTGAATTTGTAGAACTGTATTTTAACTAATCATAGATATACTTTTCCTCTACACACACACACACATATGTGCACGAGATGTCTTTAAAAAGTAGTGAGATTGAAGCTGTATTTACTAATATGAACAATGAGTGAAACTGAGGGGATAAATAAAAATAAATTTTAAAATGTAGCAGTTCCCCGAAGCCTCCCACAGGAATCGAAATCCGTGCATGTCTCAAAGATAGACTTTCTGGAACCAAAGAGAAATCCGTTCTCCCTTCAGCCTTCACTGCTAGTACTGGAAGGACCCTCTTTTACTCGGCGGCTTGCAAGGCAGTGAACCAGTTTGTCAAATCGCGAAGCTTTGCACCAGGCTACTGCTAGGAAGCTGCCACTGCGAAACACCGATTGGATATAACCACCAATCATAATCACACCACCCACCGAAAATGACTAATCTATTTTAACATCTTGTCTTGGAGACGTTACAATTTCTACAAGTTTCAGGAAAAATTTCCGCACCCACAGAATGGTCGTAAAACCCTAAAATAAAGATAGAGTTAAAAAGTATCTTCGTCTCTTTTTTTCCTTCCTTAAATTCTCTTGCAGCCTTCCAAAGAAAAAGAAGCCGACAATTTAAATGGGGTAAGAAGAACAAAGGAGTCAGATACTTAAACCGAAAATCAACGACCATTGATCTACAACAACGACGACAACAACCTACGAAACATATAATCTTGGCATTCAAAACATTTATTCCATTTCCAAAACTTCATCTTTGATATGATGTTAAGTTTCACCGTCGTTTATATATAGTCATCCACATTCTTAAATTTTACGCTTGAGATTAATTTTCAATTTAGAAAACAAGAAAAACTTATACATTCTCGATCAGGTAAATATGGAGGGTAATGCACTTTGCATAATTCTGTTTCACCCCGAACCATTAAGAATGCCACATTGTTTCAAAAAAATCGCGACGGACTCGTCTAGATATGATAGTATTATATGAATCACTCATAATGTATACGTCATCGTTTAAATTTTAAAATTAAAACTTTAGTCTCAATACTTTTTGATCACGCAGCGTATATACGGGGTTACATAACTTACTTTCATATAATAATAAAACTTCAAAAAAATTAAGTTGTTTTGGCAACATAAACCATGTTATAGTTGGGTGTGTTTTAAGGAATATCAACCCTTGCAGGTCATTAAATGCCAAATCTTATTTTAACAAACACAAACACATATATAATGTGTAAACCTTTTCAAGTATTGCTATGTAATAATTCAATTTAATATCAGTCACTTGTACTAAACAGTTCTATTTGACCAATAGGTAGGGCCCAAACATGTACTACCACTCCGTGTCAGCGTGGGAGTAATGTCAAGGAAGGAGTACTCCACATTCCCCAAAGCTCCCAGACTGAAGTTTAACCATGAAGTGGTTCAGCGTCATATCAGGACATTCGAGGTTGGTGGTTGTAAGGTCTTACCACACTGCAGAGATGCAATCGGCGTATTTTACAGCCCTAGCCGACTGAGCTGCCATGTTATGGACTCTCTCTCTCCTATGGTGATGCAAAAACTCGTTAGGATAAATTGGATAAAATTACATAATCCAATAGTCAATAATTTTTTTTCGCTGAGACAGAGCCCCTTTGTTATTTTCTAAACGTGTAGCCGTTCAAGTTCACAGGGGTAAAAAAATTTAACTAACTTTTTTTAATTTAAAGAATAAGCCCCTCAAACTTACTGCATTTTTTGTATTTAGATTTTATAAGTGCGAAGTTCACTTTTATATTTTAATTCAAGGTAGAATGACCACCCACTTCCTGAACAAGTATGTAAAAAAAAAAAAAAAAAAAAAGAAGCCCCCCCCAATTTTGAAGAAAAAAAAAAAAGAAATTAAGAAATTGACCTCTATGATTACTTGTCTTTTACATCGCTAATGGTTTTTGGAATGGGTCCTCATTTTACATAGAAATAAAATTTGAAAATGAACCCCTTATAAAGTGAATAATAGTCCCCCAACCGACAAAAATATACGGTAAGTTTGTGGGTCTAATTTGTAACAAAAAAAAAAAAAAAATTTGAAAATTCATTTTCCCGGTGAACTTGACCGGTGCATATGTAGAATTTTACCGAGTATTTTCTTAAATCTGCGATGCCCACATGTGTATACAAGATTTAAAAATAAAGGAACTCTTATTGTGAATGACGTTGTAGATGAATAAACTTTCGAAATTTATATTAAAATTGTTTTCAGTTAGAGCAAAGGGAGCAGTTATTAGATAAATTATGTTTACTTAATTTCACCTTTTGTTGACAAAGAAAGTGCAAAGCGATTTAAAATGTTTTTTTTTAATATCTTATATGTTCAATGTATTTATAAGGTTACTTAAATATTGTAGTCACTTTTGACTGCACAAGTCAACTAGTTATCGGATAAAATATACAGCAAAACATTAAATTTGATGAATAAAATTTCATAATTCTTCAGTGAAGAATAGAATATCATTTATTAATTTTGGTAGAAGCAGCGCATTTTTTAAAAAATTTGTAAATCCATCAGATAAAAGAAATATTGTGCCGAAGGAATTTTTTACGTTGCAACTGCCTTTGCAGGTAAATAAAAATATACTTAAATATAAGTTGTTGGCCAATCGTAGTCGAGGGCGACGCGAAGTCTCCCTTTTCAATAGCTACTACACTGAGGTGTAGAAGAGAGTGCTACTTCTTTTCCTTGATTACTCTACCTATCTTTGATCCGTACCTTAAAATGCTGAGTATTAAGTAAGGAGACATCAAGTACCATCTTCTGAGTCTTTAGTATGATTCAACCTGGGATTGAACTCTGCTCCCTACGACCGGTGGCAAACAACCTGTTGTATTTAAATATATGCGTATATAAAAAAAATTCGTTTAATTTATCATTGGATCTATTATTATGTTTATAGGATTTTAACTTTAGTCTAATATTAAAAAAATATTAAGCCTTAAAAAAAACCCCAAAAAACTCACAAACAACCCCCCCAATAAAAATAAAACAAATACAGAGAAATATATGTATAACGTAAATGCAAAAATTTCTTAAACATTAAACTTACATTGTAAATGAAAATGTTAGTTTGAGTTTTCTAATTAGGAAATTGTTACCTCTCTTGTTTTAGAATAATCACCACTTCAGTAAAACAAATTTACACACGTACATACTGAAATTTCCTTCAAATAATATGAAGTTTTGAAGTGGTTGCCATTTTATAACGTGAAACAGCAATTGTCTTTAATTTCAACTATAAAAATATGAACCATATTGATCAATGTATTCAAGAAGACTTACAAATAAGCGTCTGTGAGAAGTTAGCGTTTATTATCCCTTGATAGTCATTGCTTGTCTAAATTGTAAATCAACCCTCTTGCAAAAAAAAAAAAACAAAAAACATAATAGAAACATTCTTTTAGAAACTAGAGAAAATCTACTGCTCTGAGCTCTAATCATCTTTGAATTATGCGATAACAGACAAAAAATATATTTGTTGGATTAAGATTAGTCATCATTTTTTAACCGCACGGATGAATTATTGAACATAGAATAAACGACGCAAATTCAGCAAAAAATATCCTGGAATCAAAGTTAAAATTCTTTACAAAAATCGAACGTTTATAATTCGAAATGAATTCCAAATATTTTTTTTTATATTTAAAATACTATTAATTTCTGGGTGAAAGTATTAGCAAGAAATAAATTTTTTAGAATTTTCTTACCTTATAATACCAGAAGATATCCTCTGTTGACGGTACCGGAAGTGAGAAATGATACTTCCGACGAAAACAAACTCAAAGGAGAGTTCATTATAATTCCGGTTTTTCGCTTTTTTACTTTCCTCTTCTCTCCTCCGCCCCATTAGATGACCAAAATCCGAGATTTCTATAGATGTGAGCGTTTCTTTTTGTCTTTTTTCTTCCCTACTTCATACATATTTTTTGTCAACTCGTTTTTCCGCCATATTAGTTAGTGAGGGGTCGTATGGAAGCTAATTTTATTTTATTTTTTTGAATTATTAATATTTATATTTTTTTATCCATTCACATTTCGTTGGGGGATTTCTTTTAGGAAATAAAAAATATTCTACACATGCACCAGTTCAAGTTTATTAGGAAAAAAATTTTCTCATGAGATTTTTTTATGAGTTGAACTAATTTGACCCTAAACTCACCGTATTTTTTTATCAAAAAAAAAAAAGGGTTTGGTTTTATGGCATATCAATAATTGTAGGTTATTTAATGCCAAATCCATTTTTATACATGTGAACAGTTTTATTTCAAGCAATTCAGTTTAGCATTACACAGTTTAGTTCTATTTGATTCATAGATAGGACCCTATCAGGTGCAACCATTCCGGGCCTGAGTGGACCTGGGAGCGATGGCAGTAAAGGGGTACTCCACATTCCCCAGAGGTCCATCATTATTAGAGCCTCACCATCAGATTTTTTAATGTCCTATCCAGGACACTATTCAGGGGAGTCTTACCCCCCAGAAGAGATGCAGTCAGCGTATTCTACTGCCCCAGCCGACTGGGCCAAAATAATAATAAGGGTTCACTTTCATATGCTAATTCCATGTAGAATGATCATCCATTTCTGGAACAAGTATTAAAAAAGGACCCCCACCCGAAGTAAAAAAAGAAAAGAAAAATTGAAATAATTTTTGGCCTGTATACTTACTAATCTCTTCCAACGCTAACAATTCCGGAAATGGGTGATCTTTCTACATTGAATTAAAATGTAAAAATGAACCCCTTATATAAATTATGCAGTTCAAATCATAAGAAAATTTATTTTCCACCAAACTTTCTAATTAAGAATATCTTTTATCTCTAATCTCGTAAATTATCCAAGTAAAAGAAGCATGACATAATGGGTCTAAGTGGGCAAATCAGCAAGGACTCCTTAGCTACATTCTCATATGGAAAAACTTGCGCAGGCCGACTAACAAAAACATTCATTCGTCAGCTCTGTGCTGACACTGGGTGTCGTCTATAGGACTTAACAAGTGCAATGGCCGACTGAGACGGAAAGAGCGAGGTTTGATTTGGTTTTATGGCATGTCAACTATTGTAGGTTATTAAATGCCAAATCCTCTTTATACATAAATATCAAATATATATGATTCGGTTTAGTTTAGTTTTATGGCATATCAACCATTGTAGGTTATTTAATGTTAAATACTCTTTATATATGATTTGTAAGCACATTTTGTTGATAACATTCTTTAACGAGTCTGAGCTCTTTTTTGCACACAAATAAATGGTTTTAAATATTGCTTTATAACAGTCAGAATTTAACATCGCTTGCTCACATATTTTGTTCAATTTGACCCATGGATAGGACCCTATCAAGTGCTACCACTCCGGGTCAGAGTGGACATGGGATCAATGACAAAATATCCAAAGATTATTTAATGTCATATTTAGAACACTCGTTGGGGGTATCTTACCTCTATGTAGAGAGTCAGTCGGCTGTGGTGAGAGAGCGAGAGAGCGAGAAAGAGACAGAGAGAGAGAGAGAGAGAGAGAAGGAGACCCGTTCATGCCTTGATGATGATATAATGTATATGTTTTACTTTTCAGGTTTTGATCTTGAAGTCAAAGAGACAGAAAATTAAATGTTCTATTCTACCCTTCTCTGGGAATAAACAGGGTCAGTGGCGAGGGGATAAATTACCAAGTTTTAGGTAAATATTAATCACGAAAATTGTTCTGCTGCGTGCCATAGAGAAGTATAACAATAGTATAGTATAACAATAACCACGAATCGAAGTTGCAGTAATTAATAATCTTCACTTATTTCTTCTTTACGAAACTGTGCATCGTGAAGATCAACTGATCTTTTTTTAAATACATTTTTGAAACTGTTTTTGTGGACACCCTATATTTATTTCGAGAATGTTTATTTTGACTTTGCATATTATATATAGCAATGTACAAAGTCCGTTCTGTTAATTACTGATAAGAACTTGCGTTCTTTGAATGATTGAAGTTCTGCTTGTTTGTGAGCAAAACAGTACCACGTGACGAGAAAGTTTGGTAAAGACAAAAAACAAAATCTACATATTGATAAATAAGTGAATTAGGGAGAAACAGCGGCTGTACATGGTACACGTGAACAGACAAACAAAACAAAACAAAACAAAAAAATACGCGGGTTAATTGAATTGAAAAAAAGTCAACGATGAAAGTAAACAAGTGGTTGTTTTCGTTGTATTTGGTGTCGCTAAGATGCATCTGCGCTAGTTGTTTTGAGACAAGGTGCGTGACTCGAGCGCCGGGAGTCATTGACAAGAATTCGAGATCAAAGCAGACCGCAGGAAGCAAAGTGAGAGAAGGGTGTGGGGATACCGCTTTTAAGAGATCAGTTGAGATTGTTCTGCGAGTTGATAGTCTTTTGAAGTTGTGAATTTAGACTTTTCATGGCGTTATCGTTAAAAGACAGGAAAATTTGAAGACAGTAGAGTCGGTGTATCTCTGTACGTGTGTGCAATGCAATAGTTATCTTGTAAGCGTGTACATTTAGGAATAGAAAAGTAAACAGCTTGGTGGCTGAGGTAGTTGCGTACTTCTGACTTGCGCCAGGGTTCAGACTCAGGTAAAAGCTAGAATTAAGAATAATGATTTAAAAACAAAACAACCCCCCCAAACTCTTTCCACTTAGAAGATTGGCACGGCACATGCTCGATTGATTGATTGGTTGATTTTAATGGCATGTCAACTTTGCTTGGGTTATTTTACGCTTATAGGTTTGGGATATCGTGTACATTAACAGTTTTTTTTTGTGTTATCATTTCTCAATATTTTGTACTCCGTTATATACCAAGTATTCTTATCTAATACAAATAATTTATAGAGAATTATATGGTTTCAAATAATCATTTTTATTTAATAACAATTATTTGTTTACACACAGATATATAGTATCAAGTATACCGATCTGATACAAATAAATTTCAAGGATATCTATTGACCCCATTGATGGAACCCTAACCTGGAATACCATTCTGGATCAGAGTGAACCTGGGAGTAATGGCAGTAAGTTTCTAGTAATTTAGAAAACTTGACGTTGTATAACGTTATACGAAAGTATTAAATCCTTAGAGTTTGCCCAGACGGCTGGGGCTGTAGAATACACCGACTGAACCTCTACAGAAGGGTAAGACCTCCCCACCAAAGAGTGTCCTGGATATAACACAAAACAATCTGATGGTGAGGTTCCAGCGATGCTTGAGCTTTGAGGAATGCGGAGCACCCCTTTATTGCGATCACTCCCAGGTCTACTCGGGTCCGGAGCAGTAGCACCTGATAGAGCCCTATCTATGAGTTAAATAGAACTAAACTGCGTACTTATGCTGAACTGAATTGTTTGAATTAGAACTGCTTGACATATAAATGATTTTGACAATTAAACTGTGTACTTATGCCAAACTGAACTGCTTAATATAGTATTGTTTTGACATCGAAACTGCTTACTGATGCTAAACTGAATAGATTGAAATAGAACAGTTTTTGACATTGAAACTGTACTTATGCTAAACTGAATTGCTTGAAAAAGGACCGTTTTGACATTGAAACTGTACTTACACTAAACTGAATTGTTTGAAATGGAACCGTTTTGACATTTGTGTGTGGACAAAATCTATACTTATACTAAACTGAATTATTTGAATTAGAACAGTTTGACTAAACTAAATAGCTTGAAATATAAATGTTTTTGACAATTAAACTGTGTACTCAAGCTAAACTGAATTGCTTGAAATAGAACTGACTTTTTATAAAATGGATTTGGCGTTAAATAACCTACAAAAGGTTGATATGCCAACTAACCAACCTTCGAGGGTGCAACAGTAAATATCTGGAATTTTGGAGATGGATATCATTTACGTTTACATCACTGTTGATAATACCCGGTCAAGTTCGTATTTCAGTGACTCGTTAGAATAACATTATTTAGAGGTGTTTCTTTCGGCGCCGATTTTTTTTTTATTTTTAGGAATCAATTTAGAGTGTTAAATAAAATATTAGTGCACAGATTTTTACTGGCAGTACCTATGACAGATATTTCCGGATGAAAATAGGAGACTGAGGATAGGAATTTACAAAACAGACTTCGACTGGCAGGGGTTGACATAGAAGAAAACCTTTTATGCTAATAAATAGCATTTAATGAAAAGTAAAAGCAATTCCATTTACTTTTTCAAAACTTTATTAACCAATTTATTTAATGATAGTTTATTTTGGGACTTCCCTTATGAATTTGTGTTTGGCCAAAATTCCAGATTTTCAAGGCTGGTCTTTCCCTCCCCACATTAGCATAATGAATAAGCTGCCTGATTCTGTTTCAGAATAGAAAAAATTTCAAAAATTTCTGTTTCAGAAGAATCCAAGTTCAAATTCTCTCCACCTCGTAATATTAACAAATTTATATTCAAAGAAAATGTCCTAATTTTTACGACGCATGAAGTGTTGATTTGAAAATGTCAAAAATTTTAGGTGGCCCAATGGATCTCGTGTAAGCTAATAAATTATATTTTTTATTCAAACCTGGGTGAGCTCGTAAAATTGGAAGCTTTTTTCACTGAAATTTCGGGCGTGTGAAATTGTGCATTAAAAAGATTAAAAATTTGATTTAAATTTTTAAGAGAGTAAAACTTTAAATGAGTGTGCAAAAATGTACACATTGCAATTGACTTTGTAGAGTAATCTATAACGCGCCTGACAACCAATCAAAAGTTTAAGAGCACGAATCGTAGGTAAAGCGTAAAATCGTTATTTAAAATTCGAAGAAAAAAAAAATCTAATTCTTAATGAGGATTTGTACGAGATATTTGAAATCGTAAAAAAAAAAAAAAAAAAAAAAGAAGAAAAGAAAATTAAATCAGCACGCAAAAAAGCAAGCCTAGGTATGTGATGTAATAGTTACCGTCTTCGTAAGAATAGGAAGATTCGAAATCTAGCAATCTCATAAATTCGTCTCAGTTATATTCTATGGCGCAGTGGAAAACACGTCTGACTACGGATAAAATGATGTCTAACAAGAGGGCAGATGACATTACCATTTTGGCATAAAAGGTGATTAACGTAGTGTCGTTCTGTTGCCTCTAGTTATTTTTAAAGAAAGGAATCAAATAATGAACGCAGAGATACTGATGGCTTTCAATCTAGTAGTTTAATGACTGCTTGAAAAGGAAGTTTTCCTTATGCCGCGAGTTGAATAGAATGCACAATCATTTATAAATGGCTACACGGGAGTTTAGTGCTTAGCCAGAAGCTTCGGATCCTAATGGTTTACGAGGGAGAAAGACTTAACCAGGAACTGGTCTCCTAAGATATGCAGAGGAACAAACGTTGAAGTGTGCTCTCTCAAAACGGATAGTCCCTGTCTGCTACTGAAAGTGTTCCGAGGAGAGAGAAATGTTTTCTCCCATATCAACTGGTCTTACCTTCCGCCAGCAAAGAGGAAGGAAAAGATAGATCGCACATGATTAGCGCTGCTTTTTATGGTGCCCAGTGAGGGGAGCCAGGGCAGAATGGCATACGTCATTTTGATTGGATGAAATGTATCATTTCAAAATTCCATTGGCAAAACAATTCCAGCACGAAAAAGTGGTTTGCAATTCTTTGGAATTCCTTGAAAAATATCTGAGTATAAAAAGCGTCTGAAAGAGTGATAAGAAAGTGTTAAGAAGTACGTTTAGATTTGCACTAGAGAGAAGGAATGTTTAAATCAGTGAGCAAAATGAGCGTTGACGTAATCGGGCTTGTGGCGCAATGGATAACGCGTCTGACTACGGATCAGAAGATTCCAGGTTCGAATCCTGGCAAGCTCGTAAAATTTCTTTTCAATGAAATAGTTTCGGATTATGGACGCCTGTTAAACTGCTTGTATATGAAGAAATTCTTGTAAATTTTCTCAGAGGAAAATGAATGATGGAAAATACTCCTGTTGTAAGTGGATGTGAGGTGCAATTGTTATCTCGTTTGAGTAGTGATGGCCATTTTAATGCTTCGAATGCTAGCATGATGTTAAAATTGGCATTGATTTCATTCTTGAACATGTTTGCTGAATTAAACGGCAATTTAAAAAGGCATGGCTGTAACTTTTAATTTAAAATACAGAAAAAGATAGTTGAAATGACTTAGCGAGATATGGCTTCGTGGAAGCTGTGTATAAGATGACCGATGAGAAAAAAATCATTTTAAAACCTATTGAAAGCGAAAAAAAAGAGAAAGTCAATTTCAATGTGAAATTGTCTTAATATTATGTATTGTGTAAATTCCTTGTTTAGACCGTTTGATTAGAAATATTGTGACAAAAAACTGAAAATGATCTTAAAGAAGTCAACGTAAGATTCGTAGAGCTTTGGCCTTAACGGGTAACACGTGTGACATATTGTGAGTAAATTCGATGTTCGAATCGGGCTTCGGATGTCAAATGAAATTTCGAGAAGGACATTTCCGAATATGTGGACGTGTGAGATTTTGATTTTTGCAAAGTTTTCTGATTGTCATGAATGTGTAATTAAGTGGGTGATAATGAAAATGAACACGATAAACGTGTCGGCTTCGAAGGGGAATGTAGTGCCATGGATAAGGCTTGTGAATAGGGATTGGAATATTCCAGGTTCGAATTCAAATTAGAATATAGGCAAAGTAAATTTATATTCCTTGAAAAATATCTGAGTATAAAAAGCGTCTGAAAGAGTGATAAGAAAGTGTTAAGAAATACGTTTAGATTTGCACTAGAGAGAAGGAATGTTTAAATCAGTGAGCAAAATGAGCGTTGACGTAATCGGGCTTGTGGCGCAATGGATAACGCGTCTGACTACGGATCAGAAGATTCCAGGTTCGAATCCTGGCAAGCTCGTAAAATTTCTTTTCAATGAAATAGTTTCGGATTATGGACGCCTGTTAAACTGCTTGTATATGAAGAAATTCTGGTAAATTTTCTCAGAGGAAAATGAATGATGGAAAATACTCCTGTTGTAAGTGGATGTGAGGTGCAATTGTTATCTCGTTTGAGTAGTGATGGCCATTTTAATGCTTCGAATGCTAGCATGATGTTAAAATTGGCATTGATTTCATTCTTGAACATGTTTGCTGAATTAAACGGCCATTTAAAAAGGCATGGCTGTTACTTTTGATTTAAAATACAGAAAAAGATAGTTGAAATGACTTAGCGAGATATGGCTTCGTGGAAGCTGTGTATAAGATGACCGATGAGAAAAAAATCATTTTAAAACCTATTGAAAGCGAAAAAAAAGAGAAAGTCAATTTCAATGTGAAATTGTCTTAATATTATGTATTGTGTAAATTCCTTGTTTAGACCGTTTGATTAGAAATATTGTGACAAAAAACTGAAAATGATCTTAAAGAAGTCAACGTAAGATTCGTAGAGCTTTGGCCTTAACGGGTAACACGTGTGACATATTGTGAGTAAATTCGATGTTCGAATCGGGCTTCGGATGTCAAATGAAATTTCGAGAAGGACATTTCCGAATATGTGGACGTGTGAGATTTTGATTTTTGCAAAGTTTTCTGATTGTCATGAATGTGTAATTAAGTGGGTGATAATGAAAATGAACACGATAAACGTGTCGGCTTCGAAGGGGAATGTAGTGCCATGGATAAGGCTTGTGAATAGGGATTGGAATATTCCAGGTTCGAATTCAAATTAGAATATAGGCAAAGTAAATTTATATTCCTTGAAAAATATCTGAGTATAAAAAGCGTCTGAAAGAGTGATAAGAAAGTGTTAAGAAGTACGTTTAGATTTGCACTAGAGAGAAGGAATGTTTAAATCAGTGAGCAAAATGAGCGTTGACGTAATCGGGCTTGTGGCGCAATGGATAACGCGTCTGACTACGGATCAGAAGATTCCAGGTTCGAATCCTGGCAAGCTCGTAAAATTTCTTTTCAATGAAATAGTTTCGGATTATGGACGCCTGTTAAACTGCTTGTATATGAAGAAATTCTTGTAAATTTTCTCAGAGGAAAATGAATGATGGAAAATACTCCTGTTGTAAGTGGATGTGAGGTGCAATTGTTATCTCGTTTGAGTAGTGATGGCCATTTTAATGCTTCGAATGCTAGCATGATGTTAAAATTGGCATTGATTTCATTCTTGAACATGTTTGCTGAATTAAACGGCAATTTAAAAAGGCATGGCTGTAACTTTTAATTTAAAATACAGAAAAAGATAGTTGAAATGACGTAGCGAGATATGGCTTCGTGGAAGCTGTGTATAAGATGACCGATGAGAAAAAAATCATTTTAAAACCTATTGAAAGCGAAAAAAAAGAGAAAGTCAATTTCAATGTGAAATTGTCTTAATATTATGTATTGTGTAAATTCCTTGTTTAGACCGTTTGATTAGAAATATTGTGACAAAAAACTGAAAATGATCTTAAAGAAGTCAACGTAAGATTCGTAGAGCTTTGGCCTTAACGGGTAACACGTGTGACATATTGTGAGTAAATTCGATGTTCGAATCGGGCTTCGGATGTCAAATGAAATTTCGAGAAGGACATTTCCGAATATGTGGACGTGTGAGATTTTGATTTTTGCAAAGTTTTCTGATTGTCATGAATGTGTAATTAAGTGGGTGATAATGAAAATGAACACGATAAACGTGTCGGCTTCGAAGGGGAATGTAGTGCCATGGATAAGGCTTGTGAATAGGGATTGGAATATTCCAGGTTCGAATTCAAATTAGAATATAGGCAAAGTAAATTTATATTCCTTGAAAAATATCTGAGTATAAAAAGCGTCTGAAAGAGTGATAAGAAAGTGTTAAGAAATACGTTTAGATTTGCACTAGAGAGAAGGAATGTTTAAATCAGTGAGCAAAATGAGCGTTGACGTAATCGGGCTTGTGGCGCAATGGATAACGCGTCTGACTACGGATCAGAAGATTCCAGGTTCGAATCCTGGCAAGCTCGTAAAATTTCTTTTCAATGAAATAGTTTCGGATTATGGACGCCTGTTAAACTGCTTGTATATGAAGAAATTCTGGTAAATTTTCTCAGAGGAAAATGAATGATGGAAAATACTCCTGTTGTAAGTGGATGTGAGGTGCAATTGTTATCTCGTTTGAGTAGTGATGGCCATTTTAATGCTTCGAATGCTAGCATGATGTTAAAATTGGCATTGATTTCATTCTTGAACATGTTTGCTGAATTAAACGGCCATTTAAAAAGGCATGGCTGTTACTTTTGATTTAAAATACAGAAAAAGATAGTTGAAATGACTTAGCGAGATATGGCTTCGTGGAAGCTGTGTATAAGATGACCGATGAGAAAAAAATCATTTTAAAACCTATTGAAAGCGAAAAAAAAGAGAAAGTCAATTTCAATGTGAAATTGTCTTAATATTATGTATTGTGTAAATTCCTTGTTTAGACCGTTTGATTAGAAATATTGTGACAAAAAACTGAAAATGATCTTAAAGAAGTCAACGTAAGATTCGTAGAGCTTTGGCCTTAACGGGTAACACGTGTGACATATTGTGAGTAAATTCGATGTTCGAATCGGGCTTCGGATGTCAAATGAAATTTCGAGAAGGACATTTCCGAATATGTGGACGTGTGAGATTTTGATTTTTGCAAAGTTTTCTGATTGTCATGAATGTGTAATTAAGTGGGTGATAATGAAAATGAACACGATAAACGTGTCGGCTTCGAAGGGGAATGTAGTGCCATGGATAAGGCTTGTGAATAGGGATTGGAATATTCCAGGTTCGAATTCAAATTAGAATATAGGCAAAGTAAATTTATATTCCTTGAAAAATATCTGAGTATAAAAAGCGTCTGAAAGAGTGATAAGAAAGTGTTAAGAAATACGTTTAGATTTGCACTAGAGAGAAGGAATGTTTAAATCAGTGAGCAAAATGAGCGTTGACGTAATCGGGCTTGTGGCGCAATGGATAACGCGTCTGACTACGGATCAGAAGATTCCAGGTTCGAATCCTGGCAAGCTCGTAAAATTTCTTTTCAATGAAATAGTTTCGGATTATGGACGCCTGTTAAACTGCTTGTATATGAAGAAATTCTTGTAAATTTTCTCAGAGGAAAATGAATGATGGAAAATACTCCTGTTGTAAGTGGATGTGAGGTGCAATTGTTATCTCGTTTGAGTAGTGATGGCCATTTTAATGCTTCGAATGCTAGCATGATGTTAAAATTGGCATTGATTTCATTCTTGAACATGTTTGCTGAATTAAACGGCCATTTAAAAAGGCATGGCTGTTACTTTTGATTTAAAATACAGAAAAAGATAGTTGAAATGACGTAGCGAGATATGGCTTCGTGGAAGCTGTGTATAAGATGACCGATGAGAAAAAAATCATTTTAAAACCTATTGAAAGCGAAAAAAAAGAGAAAGTCAATTTCAATGTGAAATTGTCTTAATATTATGTATTGTGTAAATTCCTTGTTTAGACCGTTTGATTAGAAATATTGTGACAAAAAACTGAAAATGATCTTAAAGAAGTCAACGTAAGATTCGTAGAGCTTTGGCCTTAACGGGTAACACGTGTGACATATTGTGAGTAAATTCGATGTTCGAATCGGGCTTCGGATGTCAAATGAAATTTCGAGAAGGACATTTCCGAATATGTGGACGTGTGAGATTTTGATTTTTGCAAAGTTTTCTGATTGTCATGAATGTGTAATTAAGTGGGTGATAATGAAAATGAACACGATAAACGTGTCGGCTTCGAAGGGGAATGTAGTGCCATGGATAAGGCTTGTGAATAGGGATTGGAATATTCCAGGTTCGAATTCAAATTAGAATATAGGCAAAGTAAATTTATATTCCTTGAAAAATATCTGAGTATAAAAAGCGTCTGAAAGAGTGATAAGAAAGTGTTAAGAAATACGTTTAGATTTGCACTAGAGAGAAGGAATGTTTAAATCAGTGAGCAAAATGAGCGTTGACGTAATCGGGCTTGTGGCGCAATGGATAACGCGTCTGACTACGGATCAGAAGATTCCAGGTTCGAATCCTGGCAAGCTCGTAAAATTTCTTTTCAATGAAATAGTTTCGGATTATGGACGCCTGTTAAACTGCTTGTATATGAAGAAATTCTGGTAAATTTTCTCAGAGGAAAATGAATGATGGAAAATACTCCTGTTGTAAGTGGATGTGAGGTGCAATTGTTATCTCGTTTGAGTAGTGATGGCCATTTTAATGCTTCGAATGCTAGCATGATGTTAAAATTGGCATTGATTTCATTCTTGAACATGTTTGCTGAATTAAACGGCAATTTAAAAAGGCATGGCTGTAACTTTTAATTTAAAATACAGAAAAAGATAGTTGAAATGACGTAGCGAGATATGGCTTCGTGGAAGCTGTGTATAAGATGACCGATGAGAAAAAAATCATTTTAAAACCTATTGAAAGCGAAAAAAAAGAGAAAGTCAATTTCAATGTGAAATTGTCTTAATATTATGTATTGTGTAAATTCCTTGTTTAGACCGTTTGATTAGAAATATTGTGACAAAAAACTGAAAATGATCTTAAAGAAGTCAACGTAAGATTCGTAGAGCTTTGGCCTTAACGGGTAACACGTGTGACATATTGTGAGTAAATTCGATGTTCGAATCGGGCTTCGGATGTCAAATGAAATTTCGAGAAGGACATTTCCGAATATGTGGACGTGTGAGATTTTGATTTTTGCAAAGTTTTCTGATTGTCATGAATGTGTAATTAAGTGGGTGATAATGAAAATGAACACGATAAACGTGTCGGCTTCGAAGGGGAATGTAGTGCCATGGATAAGGCTTGTGAATAGGGATTGGAATATTCCAGGTTCGAATTCAAATTAGAATATAGGCAAAGTAAATTTATATTCCTTGAAAAATATCTGAGTATAAAAAGCGTCTGAAAGAGTGATAAGAAAGTGTTAAGAAATACGTTTAGATTTGCACTAGAGAGAAGGAATGTTTAAATCAGTGAGCAAAATGAGCGTTGACGTAATCGGGCTTGTGGCGCAATGGATAACGCGTCTGACTACGGATCAGAAGATTCCAGGTTCGAATCCTGGCAAGCTCGTAAAATTTCTTTTCAATGAAATAGTTTCGGATTATGGACGCCTGTTAAACTGCTTGTATATGAAGAAATTCTGGTAAATTTTCTCAGAGGAAAATGAATGATGGAAAATACTCCTGTTGTAAGTGGATGTGAGGTGCAATTGTTATCTCGTTTGAGTAGTGATGGCCATTTTAATGCTTCGAATGCTAGCATGATGTTAAAATTGGCATTGATTTCATTCTTGAACATGTTTGCTGAATTAAACGGCCATTTAAAAAGGCATGGCTGTTACTTTTGATTTAAAATACAGAAAAAGATAGTTGAAATGACTTAGCGAGATATGGCTTCGTGGAAGCTGTGTATAAGATGACCGATGAGAAAAAAATCATTTTAAAACCTATTGAAAGCGAAAAAAAAGAGAAAGTCAATTTCAATGTGAAATTGTCTTAATATTATGTATTGTGTAAATTCCTTGTTTAGACCGTTTGATTAGAAATATTGTGACAAAAAACTGAAAATGATCTTAAAGAAGTCAACGTAAGATTCGTAGAGCTTTGGCCTTAACGGGTAACACGTGTGACATATTGTGAGTAAATTCGATGTTCGAATCGGGCTTCGGATGTCAAATGAAATTTCGAGAAGGACATTTCCGAATATGTGGACGTGTGAGATTTTGATTTTTGCAAAGTTTTCTGATTGTCATGAATGTGTAATTAAGTGGGTGATAATGAAAATGAACACGATAAACGTGTCGGCTTCGAAGGGGAATGTAGTGCCATGGATAAGGCTTGTGAATAGGGATTGGAATATTCCAGGTTCGAATTCAAATTAGAATATAGGCAAAGTAAATTTATATTCCTTGAAAAATATCTGAGTATAAAAAGCGTCTGAAAGAGTGATAAGAAAGTGTTAAGAAATACGTTTAGATTTGCACTAGAGAGAAGGAATGTTTAAATCAGTGAGCAAAATGAGCGTTGACGTAATCGGGCTTGTGGCGCAATGGATAACGCGTCTGACTACGGATCAGAAGATTCCAGGTTCGAATCCTGGCAAGCTCGTAAAATTTCTTTTCAATGAAATAGTTTCGGATTATGGACGCCTGTTAAACTGCTTGTATATGAAGAAATTCTTGTAAATTTTCTCAGAGGAAAATGAATGATGGAAAATACTCCTGTTGTAAGTGGATGTGAGGTGCAATTGTTATCTCGTTTGAGTAGTGATGGCCATTTTAATGCTTCGAATGCTAGCATGATGTTAAAATTGGCATTGATTTCATTCTTGAACATGTTTGCTGAATTAAACGGCCATTTAAAAAGGCATGGCTGTTACTTTTGATTTAAAATACAGAAAAAGATAGTTGAAATGACGTAGCGAGATATGGCTTCGTGGAAGCTGTGTATAAGATGACCGATGAGAAAAAAATCATTTTAAAACCTATTGAAAGCGAAAAAAAAGAGAAAGTCAATTTCAATGTGAAATTGTCTTAATATTATGTATTGTGTAAATTCCTTGTTTAGACCGTTTGATTAGAAATATTGTGACAAAAAACTGAAAATGATCTTAAAGAAGTCAACGTAAGATTCGTAGAGCTTTGGCCTTAACGGGTAACACGTGTGACTTATTGTGAGTAAATTCGATGTTCGAATCGGGCTTCGGATGTCATATGAAATTTCGAGAAGGACATTTCCGAATATGTGGACGTGTGAGATTTTGATTTTTGCAAAGTTTTCTGATTGTCATGAATGTGTAATTAAGTGGGTGATAATGAAAATGAACACGATAAACGTGTCGGCTTCGAAGGGGAATGTAGTGCCATGGATAAGGCTTGTGAATAGGGATTGGAATATTCCAGGTTCGAATTCAAATTAGAATATAGGCAAAGTAAATTTATATTCCTTGAAAAATATCTGAGTATAAAAAGCGTCTGAAAGAGTGATAAGAAAGTGTTAAGAAATACGTTTAGATTTGCACTAGAGAGAAGGAATGTTTAAATCAGTGAGCAAAATGAGCGTTGACGTAATCGGGCTTGTGGCGCAATGGATAACGCGTCTGACTACGGATCAGAAGATTCCAGGTTCGAATCCTGGCAAGCTCGTAAAATTTCTTTTCAATGAAATAGTTTCGGATTATGGACGCCTGTTAAACTGCTTGTATATGAAGAAATTCTTGTAAATTTTCTCAGAGGAAAATGAATGATGGAAAATACTCCTGTTGTAAGTGGATGTGAGGTGCAATTGTTATCTCGTTTGAGTAGTGATGGCCATTTTAATGCTTCGAATGCTAGCATGATGTTAAAATTGGCATTGATTTCATTCTTGAACATGTTTGCTGAATTAAACGGCAATTTGAAAAGGCATGGCTGTTACTTTTAATTTAAAATACAGAAAAAGATAGTTGAAATGACTTAGCGAGATATGGCTTCGTGGAAGCTGTGTATAAGATGGCCGATGAGAAAAAAATCATTTTAAAACCTATTGAAAGCGAAAAAAAAGAGAAAGTCAATTTCAATGTGAAATTGTCTTAATATTATGTATTGTGTAAATTCCTTATTTAGACCGTTTGATTAGAAATATTGTGACAAAAAACTGAAAATGATCTTAAAGAAGTCAACGTAAGATTCGTAGAGCTTTGGCCTTAACGGGTAACACGTGTGACTTATTGTGAGTAAATTCGATGTTCGAATCGGGCTTCGGATGTCAAATGAAATTTCGAGAAGGACATTTCCGAATATGTGGACGTGTGAGATTTTGATTTTTGCAAAGTTTTCTGATTGTCATGAATGTGTAATTAAGTGGGTGATAATGAAAATGAACACGATAAACGTGTCGGCTTCGAAGGGGAATGTAGTGCCATGGATAAGGCTTGTGAATAGGGATTGGAATATTCCAGGTTCGAATTCAAATTAGAATATAGGCAAAGTAAATTTATATTCCTTGAAAAATATCTGAGTATAAAAAGCGTCTGAAAGAGTGATAAGAAAGTGTTAAGAAATACGTTTAGATTTGCACTAGAGAGAAGGAATGTTTAAATCAGTGAGCAAAATGAGCGTTGACGTAATCGGGCTTGTGGCGCAATGGATAACGCGTCTGACTACGGATCAGAAGATTCCAGGTTCGAATCCTGGCAAGCTCGTAAAATTTCTTTTCAATGAAATAGTTTCGGATTATGGACGCCTGTTAAACTGCTTGTATATGAAGAAATTCTTGTAAATTTTCTCAGAGGAAAATGAATGATGGAAAATACTCCTGTTGTAAGTGGATGTGAGGTGCAATTGTTATCTCGTTTGAGTAGTGATGGCCATTTTAATGCTTCGAATGCTAGCATGATGTTAAAATTGGCATTGATTTCATTCTTGAACATGTTTGCTGAATTAAACGGCAATTTGAAAAGGCATGGCTGTTACTTTTAATTTAAAATACAGAAAAAGATAGTTGAAATGACTTAGCGAGATATGGCTTCGTGGAAGCTGTGTATAAGATGGCCGATGAGAAAAAAATCATTTTAAAACCTATTGAAAGCGAAAAAAAAGAGAAAGTCAATTTCAATGTGAAATTGTCTTAATATTATGTATTGTGTAAATTCCTTGTTTAGACCGTTTGATTAGAAATATTGTGACAAAAAACTGAAAATGATCTTAAAGAAGTCAACGTAAGATTCGTAGAGCTTTGGCCTTAACGGGTAACACGTGTGACTTATTGTGAGTAAATTCGATGTTCGAATCGGGCTTCGGATGTCAAATGAAATTTCGAGAAGGACATTTCCGAATATGTGGACGTGTGAGATTTTGATTTTTGCAAAGTTTTCTGATTGTCATGAATGTGTAATTAAGTGGGTGATAATGAAAATGAACACGATAAACGTGTCGGCTTCGAAGGGGAATGTAGTGCCATGGATAAGGCTTGTGAATAGGGATTGGAATATTCCAGGTTCGAATTCAAATTAGAATATAGGCAAAGTAAATTTATATTCCTTGAAAAATATCTGAGTATAAAAAGCGTCTGAAAGAGTGATAAGAAAGTGTTAAGAAATACGTTTAGATTTGCACTAGAGAGAAGGAATGTTTAAATCAGTGAGCAAAATGAGCGTTGACGTAATCGGGCTTGTGGCGCAATGGATAACGCGTCTGACTACGGATCAGAAGATTCCAGGTTCGAATCCTGGCAAGCTCGTAAAATTTCTTTTCAATGAAATAGTTTCGGATTATGGACGCCTGTTAAACTGCTTGTATATGAAGAAATTCTTGTAAATTTTCTCAGAGGAAAATGAATGATGGAAAATACTCCTGTTGTAAGTGGATGTGAGGTGCAATTGTTATCTCGTTTGAGTAGTGATGGCCATTTTAATGCTTCGAATGCTAGCATGATGTTAAAATTGGCATTGATTTCATTCTTGAACATGTTTGCTGAATTAAACGGCAATTTAAAAAGGCATGGCTGTAACTTTTAATTTAAAATACAGAAAAAGATAGTTGAAATGACTTAGCGAGATATGGCTTCGTGGAAGCTGTGTATAAGATGACCGATGAGAAAAAAATCATTTTAAAACCTATTGAAAGCGAAAAAAAAAGAGAAAGTCAATTTCAATGTGAAATTGTCTTAATATTATGTATTGTGTAAATTCCTTGTTCAGACCGTTTGATTAGAAATATTGTGACAAAAAACTGAAAATGATCTTAAAGAAGTCAACGTAAGATTCGTAGAGCTTTGGCCTTAACGGGTAACACGTGTGACATATTGTGAGTAAATTCGATGTTCGAATCGGGCTTCGGATGTCAAATGAAATTTCGAGAAGGACATTTCCGAATATGTGGACGTGTGAGATTTTGATTTTTGCAAAGTTTTCTGATTGTCATGAATGTGTAATTAAGTGGGTGATAATGAAAATGAACACGATAAACGTGTCGGCTTCGAAGGGGAATGTAGTGCCATGGATAAGGCTTGTGAATAGGGATTGGAATATTCCAGGTTCGAATTCAAATTAGAATATAGGCAAAGTAAATTTATATTCCTTGAAAAATATCTGAGTATAAAAAGCGTCTGAAAGAGTGATAAGAAAGTGTTAAGAAATACGTTTAGATTTGCACTAGAGAGAAGGAATGTTTAAATCAGTGAGCAAAATGAGCGTTGACGTAATCGGGCTTGTGGCGCAATGGATAACGCGTCTGACTACGGATCAGAAGATTCCAGGTTCGAATCCTGGCAAGCTCGTAAAATTTCTTTTCAATGAAATAGTTTCGGATTATGGACGCCTGTTAAACTGCTTGTATATGAAGAAATTCTTGTAAATTTTCTCAGAGGAAAATGAATGATGGAAAATACTCCTGTTGTAAGTGGATGTGAGGTGCAATTGTTATCTCGTTTGAGTAGTGATGGCCATTTTAATGCTTCGAATGCTAGCATGATGTTAAAATTGGCATTGACTTCATTCTTGAACATGTTTGCTGAATTAAACGGCAATTTAAAAAGGCATGGCTGTTACTTTTAATTTAAAATACAGAAAAAGATAGTTGAAATGACTTAGCGAGATATGGCTTCGTGGAAGCTGTGTATAAGATGACCGATGAGAAAAAAATCATTTTAAAACCTATTGAAAGCGAAAAAAAAAGAGAAAGTCAATTTCAATGTGAAATTGTCTTAATATTATGTATTGTGTAAATTCCTTGTTTAGACCGTTTGATTAGAAATATTGTGACAAAAAACTGAAAATGATCTTAAAGAAGTCAACGTAAGTTTCGTAGAGCTTTGGCCTTAACGGGTAACACGTGTGACATATTGTGAGTAAATTCGATGTTCGAATCGGGCTTCGGATGTCAAATGAAATTTCGAGAAGGACATTTCCGAATATGTGGACGTGTGAGATTTTGATTTTTGCAAAGTTTTCTGATTGTCATGAATGTGTAATTAAGTGGGTGATAATGAAAATGAACACGATAAACGTGTCGGCTTCGAAGGGGAATGTAGTGCCATGGATAAGGCTTGTGAATAGGGATTGGAATATTCCAGGTTCGAATTCAAATTAGAATATAGGCAAAGTAAATTTATATTCCTTGAAAAATATCTGAGTATAAAAAGCGTCTGAAAGAGTGATAAGAAAGTGTTAAGAAATACGTTTAGATTTGCACTAGAGAGAAGGAATGTTTAAATCAGTGAGCAAAATGAGCGTTGACGTAATCGGGCTTGTGGCGCAATGGATAACGCGTCTGACTACGGATCAGAAGATTCCAGGTTCGAATCCTGGCAAGCTCGTAAAATTTCTTTTCAATGAAATAGTTTCGGATTATGGACGCCTGTTAAACTGCTTGTATATGAAGAAATTCTTGTAAATTTTCTCAGAGGAAAATGAATGATGGAAAATACTCCTGTTGTAAGTGGATGTGAGGTGCAATTGTTATCTCGTTTGAGTAGTGATGGCCATTTTAATGCTTCGAATGCTAGCATGATGTTAAAATTGGCATTGATTTCATTCTTGAACATGTTTGCTGAATTAAACGGCAATTTAAAAAGGCATGGCTGTAACTTTTAATTTAAAATACAGAAAAAGATAGTTGAAATGACTTAGCGAGATATGGCTTCGTGGAAGCTGTGTATAAGATGACCGATGAGAAAAAAATCATTTTAAAACCTATTGAAAGCGAAAAAAAAAGAGAAAGTCAATTTCAATGTGAAATTGTCTTAATATTATGTATTGTGTAAATTCCTTGTTTAGACCGTTTGATTAGAAATATTGTGACAAAAAACTGAAAATGATCTTAAAGAAGTCAACGTAAGATTCGTAGAGCTTTGGCCTTAACGGGTAACACGTGTGACATATTGTGAGTAAATTCGATGTTCGAATCGGGCTTCGGATGTCAAATGAAATTTCGAGAAGGACATTTCCGAATATGTGGACGTGTGAGATTTTGATTTTTGCAAAGTTTTCTGATTGTCATGAATGTGTAATTAAGTGGGTGATAATGAAAATGAACACGATAAACGTGTCGGCTTCGAAGGGGAATGTAGTGCCATGGATAAGGCTTGTGAATAGGGATTGGAATATTCCAGGTTCGAATTCAAATTAGAATATAGGCAAAGTAAATTTATATTCCTTGAAAAATATCTGAGTATAAAAAGCGTCTGAAAGAGTGATAAGAAAGTGTTAAGAAATACGTTTAGATTTGCACTAGAGAGAAGGAATGTTTAAATCAGTGAGCAAAATGAGCGTTGACGTAATCGGGCTTGTGGCGCAATGGATAACGCGTCTGACTACGGATCAGAAGATTCCAGGTTCGAATCCTGGCAAGCTCGTAAAATTTCTTTTCAATGAAATAGTTTCGGATTATGGACGCCTGTTAAACTGCTTGTATATGAAGAAATTCTTGTAAATTTTCTCAGAGGAAAATGAATGATGGAAAATACTCCTGTTGTAAGTGGATGTGAGGTGCAATTGTTATCTCGTTTGAGTAGTGATGGCCATTTTAATGCTTCGAATGCTAGCATGATGTTAAAATTGGCATTGACTTCATTCTTGAACATGTTTGCTGAATTAAACGGCAATTTAAAAAGGCATGGCTGTTACTTTTAATTTAAAATACAGAAAAAGATAGTTGAAATGACTTAGCGAGATATGGCTTCGTGGAAGCTGTGTATAAGATGACCGATGAGAAAAAAATCATTTTAAAACCTATTGAAAGCGAAAAAAAAAGAGAAAGTCAATTTCAATGTGAAATTGTCTTAATATTATGTATTGTGTAAATTCCTTGTTTAGACCGTTTGATTAGAAATATTGTGACAAAAAACTGAAAATGATCTTAAAGAAGTCAACGTAAGTTTCGTAGAGCTTTGGCCTTAACGGGTAACACGTGTGACATATTGTGAGTAAATTCGATGTTCGAATCGGGCTTCGGATGTCAAATGAAATTTCGAGAAGGACATTTCCGAATATGTGGACGTGTGAGATTTTGATTTTTGCAAAGTTTTCTGATTGTCATGAATGTGTAATTAAGTGGGTGATAATGAAAATGAACACGATAAACGTGTCGGCTTCGAAGGGGAATGTAGTGCCATGGATAAGGCTTGTGAATAGGGATTGGAATATTCCAGGTTCGAATTCAAATTAGAATATAGGCAAAGTAAATTTATATTCCTTGAAAAATATCTGAGTATAAAAAGCGTCTGAAAGAGTGATAAGAAAGTGTTAAGAAATACGTTTAGATTTGCACTAGAGAGAAGGAATGTTTAAATCAGTGAGCAAAATGAGCGTTGACGTAATCGGGCTTGTGGCGCAATGGATAACGCGTCTGACTACGGATCAGAAGATTCCAGGTTCGAATCCTGGCAAGCTCGTAAAATTTCTTTTCAATGAAATAGTTTCGGATTATGGACGCCTGTTAAACTGCTTGTATATGAAGAAATTCTTGTAAATTTTCTCAGAGGAAAATGAATGATGGAAAATACTCCTGTTGTAAGTGGATGTGAGGTGCAATTGTTATCTCGTTTGAGTAGTGATGGCCATTTTAATGCTTCAAATGCTAGCATGATGTTAAAATTGGCATTGACTTCATTCTTGAACATGTTTGCTGAATTAAACGGCAATTTAAAAAGGCATGGCTGTTACTTTTAATTTAAAATACAGAAAAAGATAGTTGAAATGACTTAGCGAGATATGGCTTCGTGGAAGCTGTGTATAAGATGACCGATGAGAAAAAAATCATTTTAAAACCTATTGAAAGCCAAAAAAAAAGAGAAAGTCAATTTCAATGTGAAATTGTCTTAATATTATGTATTGTGTAAATTCCTTGTTTAGACCGTTTGATTAGAAATATTGTGACAAAAAACTGAAAATGATCTTAAAGAAGTCAACGTAAGATTCGTAGAGCTTTGGCCTTAACGGGTAACACGTGTGACATATTGTGAGTAAATTCGATGTTCGAATCGGGCTTCGGATGTCAAATGAAATTTCGAGAAGGACATTTCCGAATATGTGGACGTGTGAGATTTTGATTTTTGCAAAGTTTTCTGATTGTCATGAATGTGTAATTAAGTGGGTGATAATGAAAATGAACACGATAAACGTGTCGGCTTCGAAGGGGAATGTAGTGCCATGGATAAGGCTTGTGAATAGGGATTGGAATATTCCAGGTTCGAATTCAAATTAGAATATAGGCAAAGTAAATTTATATTCCTTGAAAAATATCTGAGTATAAAAAGCGTCTGTAAGAGTGATAAGAAAGTGTTAAGAAATACGTTTAGATTTGCACTAGAGAGAAGGAATGTTTAAATCAGTGAGCAAAATGAGCGTTGACGTAATCGGGCTTGTGGCGCAATGGATAACGCGTCTGACTACGGATCAGAAGATTCCAGGTTCGAATCCTGGCAAGCTCGTAAAATTTCTTTTCAATGAAATAGTTTCGGATTATGGACGCCTGTTAAACTGCTTGTATATGAAGAAATTCTTGTAAATTTTCTCAGAGGAAAATGAATGATGGAAAATACTCCTGTTGTAAGTGGATGTGAGGTGCAATTGTTATCTCGTTTGAGTAGTGATGGCCATTTTAATGCTTCAAATGCTAGCATGATGTTAAAATTGGCATTGATTTCATTCTTGAACATGTTTGCTGAATTAAACGGCAATTTAAAAAGGCATGGCTGTTACTTTTAATTTAAAATACAGAAAAAGATAGTTGAAATGACTTAGCGAGATATGGCTTCGTGGAAGCTGTGTATAAGATGACCGATGAGAAAAAAATCATTTTAAAACCTATTGAAAGCCAAAAAAAAAGAGAAAGTCAATTTCAATGTGAAATTGTCTTAATATTATGTATTGTGTAAATTCCTTGTTTAGACCGTTTGATTAGAAATATTGTGACAAAAAACTGAAAATGATCTTAAAGAAGTCAACGTAAGATTCGTAGAGCTTTGGCCTTAACGGGTAACACGTGTGACATATTGTGAGTAAATTCGATGTTCGAATCGGGCTTTGGATGTAAAATGAAATTTCGAGAAGGACATTTCCGAAAATGTGGACGTGTGAGATTTTGATTTTTGCAAAGTTTTCTGATTGTCATGAATGTGTAATTAAGTGGGTGATAATGAAAATGAACACGATAAACGTGTCGGCTTCGAAGGGGAATGTAGTGCCATGGATAAGGCTTGTGAATAGGGATTGGAATATTCCAGGTTCGAATTCAAATTAGAATATAGGCAAAGTAAATTTATATTCCTTGAAAAATATCTGAGTATAAAAAGCGTCTGAAAGAGTGATAAGAAAGTGTTAAGAAATACGTTTAGATTTGCACTAGAGAGAAGGAATGTTTAAATCAGTGAGCAAAATGAGCGTTGACGTAATCGGGCTTGTGGCGCAATGGATAACGCGTCTGACTACGGATCAGAAGATTCCAGGTTCGAATCCTGGCAAGCTCGTAAAATTTCTTTTCAATGAAATAGTTTCGGATTATGGACGCCTGTTAAACTGCTTGTATATGAAGAAATTCTTGTAAATTTTCTCAGAGGAAAATGAATGATGGAAAATACTCCTGTTGTAAGTGGATGTGAGGTGCAATTGTTATCTCGTTTGAGTAGTGATGGCCATTTTAATGCTTCGAATGCTAGCATGATGTTAAAATTGGCATTGATTTCATTCTTGAACATGTTTGCTGAATTAAACGGCAATTTGAAAAGGCATGGCTGTTACTTTTAATTTAAAATACAGAAAAAGATAGTTGAAATGACTTAGCGAGATATGGCTTCGTGGAAGCTGTGTATAAGATGACCGATGAGAAAAAAATCATTTTAAAACCTATTGAAAGCCAAAAAAAAAAGTGAAAGTCAATTTCAATGTGAAATTGTCTTAATATTATGTATTGTGTAAATTCCTTGTTTAGACCGTTTGATTAGAAATATTGTGACAAAAAACTGAAAATGATCTTAAAGAAGTCAACGTAAGATTCGTAGAGCTTTGGCCTTAACGGGTAACACGTGTGACATATTGTGAGTAAATTCGATGTTCGAATCGGGCTTTGGATGTAAAATGAAATTTCGAGAAGGACATTTCCGAAAATGTGGACGTGTGAGATTTTGATTTTTGCAAAGTTTTCTGATTGTCATGAATGTGTAATTAAGTGGGTGATAATGAAAATGAACACGATAAACGTGTCGGCTTCGAAGGGGAATGTAGTGCCATGGATAAGGCTTGTGAATAGGGATTGGAATATTCCAGGTTCGAATTCAAATTAGAATATAGGCAAAGTAAATTTATATTCCTTGAAAAATATCTGAGTATAAAAAGCGTCTGTAAGAGTGATAAGAAAGTGTTAAGAAATACGTTTAGATTTGCACTAGAGAGAAGGAATGTTTAAATCAGTGAGCAAAATGAGCGTTGACGTAATCGGGCTTGTGGCGCAATGGATAACGCGTCTGACTACGGATCAGAAGATTCCAGGTTCGAATCCTGGCAAGCTCGTAAAATTTCTTTTCAATGAAATAGTTTCGGATTATGGACGCCTGTTAAACTGCTTGTATATGAAGAAATTCTTGTAAATTTTCTCAGAGGAAAATGAATGATGGAAAATACTCCTGTTGTAAGTGGATGTGAGGTGCAATTGTTATCTCGTTTGAGTAGTGATGGCCATTTTAATGCTTCGAATGCTAGCATGATGTTAAAATTGGCATTGATTTCATTCTTGAACATGTTTGCTGAATTAAACGGCAATTTGAAAAGGCATGGCTGTTACTTTTAATTTAAAATACAGAAAAAGATAGTTGAAATGACTTAGCGAGATATGGCTTCGTGGAAGCTGTGTATAAGATGACCGATGAGAAAAAAATCATTTTAAAACCTATTGAAAGCCAAAAAAAAAGAGAAAGTCAATTTCAATGTGAAATTGTCTTAATATTATGTATTGTGTAAATTCCTTGTTTAGACCGTTTGATTAGAAATATTGTGACAAAAAACTGAAAATGATCTTAAAGAAGTCAACGTAAGATTCGTAGAGCTTTGGCCTTAACGGGTAACACGTGTGACATATTGTGAGTAAATTCGATGTTCGAATCGGGCTTCGGATGTCAAATGAAATTTCGAGAAGGACATTTCCGAAAATGTGGACGTGTGAGATTTTGATTTTTGCAAAGTTTTCTGATTGTCATGAATGTGTAATTAAGTGGGTGATAATGAAAATGAACACGATAAACGTGTCGGCTTCGAAGGGGAATGTAGTGCCATGGATAAGGCTTGTGAATAGGGATTGGAATATTCCAGGTTCGAATTCAAATTAGAATATAGGCAAAGTAAATTTATATTCCTTGAAAAATATCTGAGTATAAAAAGCGTCTGAAAGAGTGATAAGAAAGTGTTAAGAAATACGTTTAGATTTGCACTAGAGAGAAGGAATGTTTAAATCAGTGAGCAAAATGAGCGTTGACGTAATCGGGCTTGTGGCGCAATGGATAACGCGTCTGACTACGGATCAGAAGATTCCAGGTTCGAATCCTGGCAAGCTCGTAAAATTTCTTTTCAATGAAATAGTTTCGGATTATGGACGCCTGTTAAACTGCTTGTATATGAAGAAATTCTTGTAAATTTTCTCAGAGGAAAATGAATGATGGAAAATACTCCTGTTGTAAGTGGATGTGAGGTGCAATTGTTATCTCGTTTGAGTAGTGATGGCCATTTTAATGCTTCGAATGCTAGCATGATGTTAAAATTGGCATTGATTTCATTCTTGAACATGTTTGCTGAATTAAACGGCAATTTAAAAAGGCATGGCTGTAACTTTTAATTTAAAATACAGAAAAAGATAGTTGAAATGACTTAGCGAGATATGGCTTCGTGGAAGCTGTGTATAAGATGACCGATGAGAAAAAAATCATTTTAAAACCTATTGAAAGCGAAAAAAAAGAGAAAGTCAATTTCAATGTGAAATTGTCTTAATATTATGTATTGTGTAAATTCCTTGTTTAGACCGTTTGATTAGAAATATTGTGACAAAAAACTGAAAATGATCTTAAAGAAGTCAACGTAAGATTCGTAGAGCTTTGGCCTTAACGGGTAACACGTGTGACATATTGTGAGTAAATTCGATGTTCGAATCGGGCTTCGGATGTCAAATGAAATTTCGAGAAGGACATTTCCGAATATGTGGACGTGTGAGATTTTGATTTTTGCAAAGTTTTCTGATTGTCATGAATGTGTAATTAAGTGGGTGATAATGAAAATGAACACGATAAACGTGTCGGCTTCGAAGGGGAATGTAGTGCCATGGATAAGGCTTGTGAATAGGGATTGGAATATTCCAGGTTCGAATTCAAATTAGAATATAGGCAAAGTAAATTTATATTCCTTGAAAAATATCTGAGTATAAAAAGCGTCTGAAAGAGTGATAAGAAAGTGTTAAGAAATACGTTTAGATTTGCACTAGAGAGAAGGAATGTTTAAATCAGTGAGCAAAATGAGCGTTGACGTAATCGGGCTTGTGGCGCAATGGATAACGCGTCTGACTACGGATCAGAAGATTCCAGGTTCGAATCCTGGCAAGCTCGTAAAATTTCTTTTCAATGAAATAGTTTCGGATTATGGACGCCTGTTAAACTGCTTGTATATGAAGAAATTCTTGTAAATTTTCTCAGAGGAAAATGAATGATGGAAAATACTCCTGTTGTAAGTGGATGTGAGGTGCAATTGTTATCTCGTTTGAGTAGTGATGGCCATTTTAATGCTTCGAATGCTAGCATGATGTTAAAATTGGCATTGATTTCATTCTTGAACATGTTTGCTGAATTAAACGGCAATTTGAAATGGCATGGCTGCTACTTTTAATTTAAAATACAGAAAAAGATAGTTGAAATGACTTAGCGAGATATGGCTTCGTGGAAGCTGTGTATAAGATGACCGATGAGAAAAAAATCATTTTAAAACCTATTGAAAGCGAAAAAAAAAAGTGAAAGTCAATTTCAATGTGAAATTGTCTTAATATTATGTATTGTGTAAATTCCTTATTTAGACCGTTTGATTAGAAATATTGTGACAAAAAACTGAAAATGATCTTAAAGAAGTCAACGTAAGATTCGTAGAGCTTTGGCCTTAACGGGTAACACGTGTGACTTATTGTGAGTAAATTCGATGTTCGAATCGGGCTTCGGATGTCATATGAAATTTCGAGAAGGACATTTCCGAATATGTGGACGTGTGAGATTTTGATTTTTGCAAAGTTTTCTGATTGTCATGAATGTGTAATTAAGTGGGTGATAATGAAAATGAACACGATAAACGTGTCGGCTTCGAAGGGGAATGTAGTGCCATGGATAAGGCTTGTGAATAGGGATTGGAATATTCCAGGTTCGAATTCAAATTAGAATATAGGCAAAGTAAATTTATATTCCTTGAAAAATATCTGAGTATAAAAAGCGTCTGAAAGAGTGATAAGAAAGTGTTAAGAAATACGTTTAGATTTGCACTAGAGAGAAGGAATGTTTAAATCAGTGAGCAAAATGAGCGTTGACGTAATCGGGCTTGTGGCGCAATGGATAACGCGTCTGACTACGGATCAGAAGATTCCAGGTTCGAATCCTGGCAAGCTCGTAAAATTTCTTTTCAATGAAATAGTTTCGGATTATGGACGCCTGTTAAACTGCTTGTATATGAAGAAATTCTTGTAAATTTTCTCAGAGGAAAATGAATGATGGAAAATACTCCTGTTGTAAGTGGATGTGAGGTGCAATTGTTATCTCGTTTGAGTAGTGATGGCCATTTTAATGCTTCGAATGCTAGCATGATGTTAAAATTGGCATTGATTTCATTCTTGAACATGTTTGCTGAATTAAACGGCAATTTAAAAAGGCATGGCTGTAACTTTTAATTTAAAATACAGAAAAAGATAGTTGAAATGACTTAGCGAGATATGGCTTCGTGGAAGCTGTGTATAAGATGACCGATGAGAAAAAAATCATTTTAAAACCTATTGAAAGCGAAAAAAAAAGAGAAAGTCAATTTCAATGTGAAATTGTCTTAATATTATGTATTGTGTAAATTCCTTGTTTAGACCGTTTGATTAGAAATATTGTGACAAAAAACTGAAAATGATCTTAAAGAAGTCAACGTAAGATTCGTAGAGCTTTGGCCTTAACGGGTAACACGTGTGACATATTGTGAGTAAATTCGATGTTCGAATCGGGCTTCGGATGTCAAATGAAATTTCGAGAAGGACATTTCCGAATATGTGGACGTGTGAGATTTTGATTTTTGCAAAGTTTTCTGATTGTCATGAATGTGTAATTAAGTGGGTGATAATGAAAATGAACACGATAAACGTGTCGGCTTCGAAGGGGAATGTAGTGCCATGGATAAGGCTTGTGAATAGGGATTGGAATATTCCAGGTTCGAATTCAAATTAGAATATAGGCAAAGTAAATTTATATTCCTTGAAAAATATCTGAGTATAAAAAGCGTCTGAAAGAGTGATAAGAAAGTGTTAAGAAATACGTTTAGATTTGCACTAGAGAGAAGGAATGTTTAAATCAGTGAGCAAAATGAGCGTTGACGTAATCGGGCTTGTGGCGCAATGGATAACGCGTCTGACTACGGATCAGAAGATTCCAGGTTCGAATCCTGGCAAGCTCGTAAAATTTCTTTTCAATGAAATAGTTTCGGATTATGGACGCCTGTTAAACTGCTTGTATATGAAGAAATTCTTGTAAATTTTCTCAGAGGAAAATGAATGATGGAAAATACTCCTGTTGTAAGTGGATGTGAGGTGCAATTGTTATCTCGTTTGAGTAGTGATGGCCATTTTAATGCTTCGAATGCTAGCATGATGTTAAAATTGGCATTGATTTCATTCTTGAACATGTTTGCTGAATTAAACGGCCATTTAAAAAGGCATGGCTGTTACTTTTGATTTAAAATACAGAAAAAGATAGTTGAAATGACTTAGCGAGATATGGCTTCGTGGAAGCTGTGTATAAGATGACCGATGAGAAAAAAATCATTTTAAAACCTATTGAAAGCGAAAAAAAAAAGTGAAAGTCAATTTCAATGTGAAATTGTCTTAATATTATGTATTGTGTAAATTCCTTGTTTAGACCGTTTGATTAGAAATATTGTGACAAAAAACTGAAAATGATCTTAAAGAAGTCAACGTAAGATTCGTAGAGCTTTGGCCTTAACGGGTAACACGTGTGACATATTGTGAGTAAATTCGATGTTCGAATCGGGCTTCGGATGTCAAATGAAATTTCGAGAAGGACATTTCCGAAAATGTGGACGTGTGAGATTTTGATTTTTGCAAAGTTTTCTGATTGTCATGAATGTGTAATTAAGTGGGTGATAAGGAAAATGAACACGATAAACGTGTCGGCTTCGAAGGGGAATGTAGTGCCATGGATAAGGCTTGTGAATAGGGATTGGAATATTCCAGGTTCGAATTCAAATTAGAATATAGGCAAAGTAAATTTATATTCCTTGAAAAATATCTGAGTATAAAAAGCGTCTGTAAGAGTGATAAGAAAGTGTTAAGAAATACGTTTAGATTTGCACTAGAGAGAAGGAATGTTTAAATCAGTGAGCAAAATGAGCGTTGACGTAATCGGGCTTGTGGCGCAATGGATAACGCGTCTGACTACGGATCAGAAGATTCCAGGTTCGAATCCTGGCAAGCTCGTAAAATTTCTTTTCAATGAAATAGTTTCGGATTATGGACGCCTGTTAAACTGCTTGTATTTGAAGAAATTCTTGTAAATTTTCTCAGAGGAAAATGAATGATGGAAAATACTCCTGTTGTAAGTGGATGTGAGGTGCAATTGTTATCTCGTTTGAGTAGTGATGGCCATTTTAATGCTTCGAATGCTAGCATGATGTTAAAATTGGCATTGATTTCATTCTTGAACATGTTTGCTGAATTAAACGGCAATTTAAAAAGGCATGGCTGTTACTTTTAATTTAAAATACAGAAAAAGATAGTTGAAATGACTTAGCGAGATATGGCTTCGTGGAAGCTGTGTATAAGATGACCGATGAGAAAAAAATCATTTTAAAACCTATTGAAAGCCAAAAAAAAAGAGAAAGTCAATTTCAATGTGAAATTGTCTTAATATTATGTATTGTGTAAATTCCTTGTTTAGACCGTTTGATTAGAAATATTGTGACAAAAAACTGAAAATGATCTTAAAGAAGTCAACGTAAGATTCGTAGAGCTTTGGCCTTAACGGGTAACACGTGTGACATATTGTGAGTAAATTCGATGTTCGAATCGGGCTTCGGATGTCAAATGAAATTTCGAGAAGGACATTTCCGAATATGTGGACGTGTGAGATTTTGATTTTTGCAAAGTTTTCTGATTGTCATGAATGTGTAATTAAGTGGGTGATAATGAAAATGAACACGATAAACGTGTCGGCTTCGAAGGGGAATGTAGTGCCATGGATAAGGCTTGTGAATAGGGATTGGAATATTCCAGGTTCGAATTCAAATTAGAATATAGGCAAAGTAAATTTATATTCCTTGAAAAATATCTGAGTATAAAAAGCGTCTGAAAGAGTGATAAGAAAGTGTTAAGAAATACGTTTAGATTTGCACTAGAGAGAAAGAATGTTTAAATCAGTGAGCAAAATGAACGTTGACGTAATCGGGCTTGTGGCGCAATGGATAACGCGTCTGACTACGGATCAGAAGATTCCAGGTTCGAATCCTGGCAAGCTCGTAAAATTTCTTTTCAATGAAATAGTTTCGGATTATGGACGCCTGTTAAACTGCTTGTATATGAAGAAATTCTTGTAAATTTTCTCAGAGGAAAATGAATGATGGAAAATACTCCTGTTGTAAGTGGATGTGAGGTGCAATTGTTATCTCGTTTGAGTAGTGATGGCCATTTTAATGCTTCGAATGCTAGCATGATGTTAAAATTGGCATTGATTTCATTCTTGAACATGTTTGCTGAATTAAACGGCAATTTGAAATGGCATGGCTGTTACTTTTAATTTAAAATACAGAAAAAGATAGTTGAAATGACTTAGCGAGATATGGCTTCGTGGAAGCTGTGTATAAGATGACCGATGAGAAAAAAATCATTTTAAAACCTATTGAAAGCGAAAAAAAAAAGTGAAAGTCAATTTCAATGTGAAATTGTCTTAATATTATGTATTGTGTAAATTCCTTGTTTAGACCGTTTGATTAGAAATATTGTGACAAAAAACTGAAAATGATCTTAAAGAAGTCAACGTAAGATTCGTAGAGCTTTGGCCTTAACGGGTAACACGTGTGACATATTGTGAGTAAATTCGATGTTCGAATCGGGCTTCGGATGTCAAATGAAATTTCGAGAAGGACATTTCCGAAAATGTGGACGTGTGAGATTTTGATTTTTGCAAAGTTTTCTGATTGTCATGAATGTGTAATTAAGTGGGTGATAAGGAAAATGAACACGATAAACGTGTCGGCTTCGAAGGGGAATGTAGTGCCATGGATAAGGCTTGTGAATAGGGATTGGAATATTCCAGGTTCGAATTCAAATTAGAATATAGGCAAAGTAAATTTATATTCCTTGAAAAATATCTGAGTATAAAAAGCGTCTGTAAGAGTGATAAGAAAGTGTTAAGAAATACGTTTAGATTTGCACTAGAGAGAAGGAATGTTTAAATCAGTGAGCAAAATGAGCGTTGACGTAATCGGGCTTGTGGCGCAATGGATAACGCGTCTGACTACGGATCAGAAGATTCCAGGTTCGAATCCTGGCAAGCTCGTAAAATTTCTTTTCAATGAAATAGTTTCGGATTATGGACGCCTGTTAAACTGCTTGTATATGAAGAAATTCTTGTAAATTTTCTCAGAGGAAAATGAATGATGGAAAATACTCCTGTTGTAAGTGGATGTGAGGTGCAATTGTTATCTCGTTTGAGTAGTGATGGCCATTTTAATGCTTCGAATGCTAGCATGATGTTAAAATTGGCATTGATTTCATTCTTGAACATGTTTGCTGAATTAAACGGCAATTTGAAAAGGCATGGCTGTTACTTTTAATTTAAAATACAGAAAAAGATAGTTGAAATGACTTAGCGAGATATGGCTTCGTGGAAGCTGTGTATAAGATGATCGACGAGAAAAAAATCATTTTAAAACCTATTGAAAGCGAAAAAAAAGAGAAAGTCAATTTCAATGTGAAATTGTCTTAATATTATGTATTGTGTAAATTCCTTGTTTAGACCGTTTGATTAGAAATATTGTGACAAAAAACTGAAAATGATCTTAAAGAAGTCAACGTAAGATTCGTAGAGCTTTGGCCTTAACGGGTAACACGTGTGACATATTGTGAGTAAATTCGATGTTCGAATCGGGCTTCGGATGTCAAATGAAATTTCGAGAAGGACATTTCCGAAAATGTGGACGTGTGAGATTTTGATTTTTGCAAAGTTTTCTGATTGTCATGAATGTGTAATTAAGTGGGTGATAATGAAAATGAACACGATAAACGTGTCGGCTTCGAAGGGGAATGTAGTGCCATGGATAAGGCTTGTGAATAGGGATTGGAATATTCCAGGTTCGAATTCAAATTAGATTATAGGCAAAGTAAATTTATATTCCTTGAAAAATATCTGAGTATAAAAAGCGTCTGAAAGAGTGATAAGAAAGTGTTAAGAAATACGTTTAGATTTGCACTAGAGAGAAGGAATGTTTAAATCAGTGAGCAAAATGAGCGTTGACGTAATCGGGCTTGTGGCGCAATGGATAACGCGTCTGACTACGGATCAGAAGATTCCAGGTTCGAATCCTGGCAAGCTCGTAAAATTTCTTTTCAATGAAATAGTTTCGGATTATGGACGCCTGTTAAACTGCTTGTATATGAAGAAATTCTTGTAAATTTTCTCAGAGGAAAATGAATGATGGAAAATACTCCTGTTGTAAGTGGATGTGAGGTGCAATTGTTATCTCGTTTGAGTAGTGATGGCCATTTTAATGCTTCGAATGCTAGCATGATGTTAAAATTGGCATTGATTTCATTCTTGAACATGTTTGCTGAATTAAACGGCAATTTGAAAAGGCATGGCTGTTACTTTTAATTTAAAATACAGAAAAAGATAGTTGAAATGACTTAGCGAGATATGGCTTCGTGGAAGCTGTGTATAAGATGACCGATGAGAAAAAAATCATTTTAAAACCTATTGAAAGCGAAAAAAAAAAGTGAAAGTCAATTTCAATGTGAAATTGTCTTAATATTATGTATTGTGTAAATTCCTTGTTTAGACCGTTTGATTAGAAATATTGTGACAAAAAACTGAAAATGATCTTAAAGAAGTCAACGTAAGATTCGTAGAGCTTTGGCCTTAACGGGTAACACGTGTGACATATTGTGAGTAAATTCGATGTTCGAATCGGGCTTCGGATGTCAAATGAAATTTCGAGAAGGACATTTCCGAAAATGTGGACGTGTGAGATTTTGATTTTTGCAAAGTTTTCTGATTGTCATGAATGTGTAATTAAGTGGGTGATAATGAAAATGAACACGATAAACGTGTCGGCTTCGAAGGGGAATGTAGTGCCATGGATAAGGCTTGTGAATAGGGATTGGAATATTCCAGGTTCGAATTCAAATTAGAATATAGGCAAAGTAAATTTATATTCCTTGAAAAATATCTGAGTATAAAAAGCGTCTGTAAGAGTGATAAGAAAGTGTTAAGAAATACGTTTAGATTTGCACTAGAGAGAAGGAATGTTTAAATCAGTGAGCAAAATGAGCGTTGACGTAATCGGGCTTGTGGCGCAATGGATAACGCGTCTGACTACGGATCAGAAGATTCCAGGTTCGAATCCTGGCAAGCTCGTAAAATTTCTTTTCAATGAAATAGTTTCGGATTATGGACGCCTGTTAAACTGCTTGTATATGAAGAAATTCTTGTAAATTTTCTCAGAGGAAAATGAATGATGGAAAATACTCCTGTTGTAAGTGGATGTGAGGTGCAATTGTTATCTCGTTTGAGTAGTGATGGCCATTTTAATGCTTCGAATGCTAGCATGATGTTAAAATTGGCATTGATTTCATTCTTGAACATGTTTGCTGAATTAAACGGCAATTTGAAAAGGCATGGCTGTTACTTTTAATTTAAAATACAGAAAAAGATAGTTGAAATGACTTAGCGAGATATGGCTTCGTGGAAGCTGTGTATAAGATGACCGATGAGAAAAAAATCATTTTAAAACCTATTGAAAGCCAAAAAAAAAGAGAAAGTCAATTTCAATGTGAAATTGTCTTAATATTATGTATTGTGTAAATTCCTTGTTTAGACCGTTTGATTAGAAATATTGTGACAAAAAACTGAAAATGATCTTAAAGAAGTCAACGTAAGATTCGTAGAGCTTTGGCCTTAACGGGTAACACGTGTGACATATTGTGAGTAAATTCGATGTTCGAATCGGGCTTCGGATGTCAAATGAAATTTCGAGAAGGACATTTCCGAAAATGTGGACGTGTGAGATTTTGATTTTTGCAAAGTTTTCTGATTGTCATGAATGTGTAATTAAGTGGGTGATAATGAAAATGAACACGATAAACGTGTCGGCTTCGAAGGGGAATGTAGTGCCATGGATAAGGCTTGTGAATAGGGATTGGAATATTCCAGGTTCGAATTCAAATTAGAATATAGGCAAAGTAAATTTATATTCCTTGAAAAATATCTGAGTATAAAAAGCGTCTGAAAGAGTGATAAGAAAGTGTTAAGAAATACGTTTAGATTTGCACTAGAGAGAAGGAATGTTTAAATCAGTGAGCAAAATGAGCGTTGACGTAATCGGGCTTGTGGCGCAATGGATAACGCGTCTGACTACGGATCAGAAGATTCCAGGTTCGAATCCTGGCAAGCTCGTAAAATTTCTTTTCAATGAAATAGTTTCGGATTATGGACGCCTGTTAAACTGCTTGTATATGAAGAAATTCTTGTAAATTTTCTCAGAGGAAAATGAATGATGGAAAATACTCCTGTTGTAAGTGGATGTGAGGTGCAATTGTTATCTCGTTTGAGTAGTGATGGCCATTTTAATGCTTCGAATGCTAGCATGATGTTAAAATTGGCATTGATTTCATTCTTGAACATGTTTGCTGAATTAAACGGCAATTTAAAAAGGCATGGCTGTAACTTTTAATTTAAAATACAGAAAAAGATAGTTGAAATGACTTAGCGAGATATGGCTTCGTGGAAGCTGTGTATAAGATGACCGATGAGAAAAAAATCATTTTAAAACCTATTGAAAGCGAAAAAAAAGAGAAAGTCAATTTCAATGTGAAATTGTCTTAATATTATGTATTGTGTAAATTCCTTGTTTAGACCGTTTGATTAGAAATATTGTGACAAAAAACTGAAAATGATCTTAAAGAAGTCAACGTAAGATTCGTAGAGCTTTGGCCTTAACGGGTAACACGTGTGACATATTGTGAGTAAATTCGATGTTCGAATCGGGCTTCGGATGTCAAATGAAATTTCGAGAAGGACATTTCCGAATATGTGGACGTGTGAGATTTTGATTTTTGCAAAGTTTTCTGATTGTCATGAATGTGTAATTAAGTGGGTGATAATGAAAATGAACACGATAAACGTGTCGGCTTCGAAGGGGAATGTAGTGCCATGGATAAGGCTTGTGAATAGGGATTGGAATATTCCAGGTTCGAATTCAAATTAGAATATAGGCAAAGTAAATTTATATTCCTTGAAAAATATCTGAGTATAAAAAGCGTCTGAAAGAGTGATAAGAAAGTGTTAAGAAATACGTTTAGATTTGCACTAGAGAGAAGGAATGTTTAAATCAGTGAGCAAAATGAGCGTTGACGTAATCGGGCTTGTGGCGCAATGGATAACGCGTCTGACTACGGATCAGAAGATTCCAGGTTCGAATCCTGGCAAGCTCGTAAAATTTCTTTTCAATGAAATAGTTTCGGATTATGGACGCCTGTTAAACTGCTTGTATATGAAGAAATTCTTGTAAATTTTCTCAGAGGAAAATGAATGATGGAAAATACTCCTGTTGTAAGTGGATGTGAGGTGCAATTGTTATCTCGTTTGAGTAGTGATGGCCATTTTAATGCTTCGAATGCTAGCATGATGTTAAAATTGGCATTGATTTCATTCTTGAACATGTTTGCTGAATTAAACGGCAATTTGAAATGGCATGGCTGTTACTTTTAATTTAAAATACAGAAAAAGATAGTTGAAATGACTTAGCGAGATATGGCTTCGTGGAAGCTGTGTATAAGATGACCGATGAGAAAAAAATCATTTTAAAACCTATTGAAAGCGAAAAAAAAAAGTGAAAGTCAATTTCAATGTGAAATTGTCTTAATATTATGTATTGTGTAAATTCCTTATTTAGACCGTTTGATTAGAAATATTGTGACAAAAAACTGAAAATGATCTTAAAGAAGTCAACGTAAGATTCGTAGAGCTTTGGCCTTAACGGGTAACACGTGTGACTTATTGTGAGTAAATTCGATGTTCGAATCGGGCTTCGGATGTCATATGAAATTTCGAGAAGGACATTTCCGAAAATGTGGACGTGTGAGATTTTGATTTTTGCAAAGTTTTCTGATTGTCATGAATGTGTAATTAAGTGGGTGATAATGAAAATGAACACGATAAACGTGTCGGCTTCGAAGGGGAATGTAGTGCCATGGATAAGGCTTGTGAATAGGGATTGGAATATTCCAGGTTCGAATTCAAATTAGAATATAGGCAAAGTAAATTTATATTCCTTGAAAAATATCTGAGTATAAAAAGCGTCTGAAAGAGTGATAAGAAAGTGTTAAGAAATACGTTTAGATTTGCACTAGAGAGAAGGAATGTTTAAATCAGTGAGCAAAATGAGCGTTGACGTAATCGGGCTTGTGGCGCAATGGATAACGCGTCTGACTACGGATCAGAAGATTCCAGGTTCGAATCCTGGCAAGCTCGTAAAATTTCTTTTCAATGAAATAGTTTCGGATTATGGACGCCTGTTAAACTGCTTGTATATGAAGAAATTCTTGTAAATTTTCTCAGAGGAAAATGAATGATGGAAAATACTCCTGTTGTAAGTGGATGTGAGGTGCAATTGTTATCTCGTTTGAGTAGTGATGGCCATTTTAATGCTTCGAATGCTAGCATGATGTTAAAATTGGCATTGATTTCATTCTTGAACATGTTTGCTGAATTAAACGGCAATTTAAAAAGGCATGGCTGTAACTTTTAATTTAAAATACAGAAAAAGATAGTTGAAATGACTTAGCGAGATATGGCTTCGTGGAAGCTGTGTATAAGATGACCGATGAGAAAAAAATCATTTTAAAACCTATTGAAAGCGAAAAAAAAGAGAAAGTCAATTTCAATGTGAAATTGTCTTAATATTATGTATTGTGTAAATTCCTTGTTTAGACCGTTTGATTAGAAATATTGTGACAAAAAACTGAAAATGATCTTAAAGAAGTCAACGTAAGTTTCGTAGAGCTTTGGCCTTAACGGGTAACACGTGTGACATATTGTGAGTAAATTCGATGTTCGAATCGGGCTTCGGATGTCAAATGAAATTTCGAGAAGGACATTTCCGAATATGTGGACGTGTGAGATTTTGATTTTTGCAAAGTTTTCTGATTGTCATGAATGTGTAATTAAGTGGGTGATAATGAAAATGAACACGATAAACGTGTCGGCTTCGAAGGGGAATGTAGTGCCATGGATAAGGCTTGTGAATAGGGATTGGAATATTCCAGGTTCGAATTCAAATTAGAATATAGGCAAAGTAAATTTATATTCCTTGAAAAATATCTGAGTATAAAAAGCGTCTGAAAGAGTGATAAGAAAGTGTTAAGAAATACGTTTAGATTTGCACTAGAGAGAAGGAATGTTTAAATCAGTGAGCAAAATGAGCGTTGACGTAATCGGGCTTGTGGCGCAATGGATAACGCGTCTGACTACGGATCAGAAGATTCCAGGTTCGAATCCTGGCAAGCTCGTAAAATTTCTTTTCAATGAAATAGTTTCGGATTATGGACGCCTGTTAAACTGCTTGTATATGAAGAAATTCTTGTAAATTTTCTCAGAGGAAAATGAATGATGGAAAATACTCCTGTTGTAAGTGGATGTGAGGTGCAATTGTTATCTCGTTTGAGTAGTGATGGCCATTTTAATGCTTCGAATGCTAGCATGATGTTAAAATTGGCATTGATTTCATTCTTGAACATGTTTGCTGAATTAAACGGCAATTTAAAAAGGCATGGCTGTAACTTTTAATTTAAAATACAGAAAAAGATAGTTGAAATGACTTAGCGAGATATGGCTTCGTGGAAGCTGTGTATAAGATGACCGATGAGAAAAAAATCATTTTAAAACCTATTGAAAGCGAAAAAAAAGAGAAAGTCAATTTCAATGTGAAATTGTCTTAATATTATGTATTGTGTAAATTCGTTGTTTAGACCGTTTGATTAGAAATATTGTGACAAAAAACTGAAAATGATCTTAAAGAAGTCAACGTAAGATTCGTAGAGCTTTGGCCTTAACGGGTAACACGTGTGACATATTGTGAGTAAATTCGATTTTCGAATCGGGCTTTGGATGTAAAATGAAATTTCGAGATGGACATTTCCGAATATGTGGACGTGTGAGATTTTGATTTTTGCAAAGTTTTCTGATTGTCATGAATGTGTAATTAAGTGGGTGATAATGAAAATGAACACGATAAACGTGTCGGCTTCGAAGGGGAATGTAGTGCCATGGATAAGGCTTGTGAATAGGGATTGGAATATTCCAGGTTCGAATTCAAATTAGAATATAGGCAAAGTAAATTTATATTCCTTGAAAAATATCTGAGTATAAAAAGCGTCTGAAAGAGTGATAAGAAAGTGTTAAGAAGTACGTTTAGATTTGCACTAGAGAGAAGGAATCTTTAAATCTGTGAGCAAAATGAGCGTTGACGTAATCGGGCTTGTGGCGCAATGGATAACGCGTCTGACTACGGATCAGAAGATTCCAGGTTCGAATCCTGGCAAGCTCGTAAAATTTCTTTTCAATGAAATAGTTTCGGATTATGGACGCCTGTTAAACTGTTTGTATATGAAGAAATTCTTGTAAATTTTCTCAGAGGAAAATGAATGATGGAAAATACTCCTGTTGTAAGTGGATGTGAGGTGCAATTGTTATCTCGTTTGAGTAGTGATGGCCAATTTTAATGCTTCGAATGCTAGCATGATGTTAAAATTGGCATTGATTTCATTCTTGAACATGTTTGCTGAATTAAACGGCAATTTGCAAAGGCATGGCTGTTACTTTTAATTTCAAATACAGAAAAAGATAGTTGAAATGACTTAGCGAGATATGGCTTCGTGGAAGCTGTGTATAAGATGACCGATGAGAAAAAAATCATTTTAAAACCTATTGAAAGCCAAAAAAAAAGATAAAGTCAATTTCAATGTGAAATTGTCTTAATATTATGTATTGTGTAAATTCCTTGGTTAGACCGTTTGATTAGAAATATTGTGACAAAAAACTGAAAATGATCTTAAAGAAGTCAACGTAAGATTCGTAGAGCTTTGGCCTTAACGGGTAACACGTGTGACATATTGTGAGTAAATTCGATGTTCGAATCGGGCTTCGGATGTCAAATGAAATTTCGAGAAGGACATTTCCGAATAAGTGGACGTGTGAGATTTTGATTTTTGCAAAGTTTTCTGATTGTCATGAATGTGTAATTAAGTGGGTGATAATGAAAATGAACACGATAAACGTGTCGGCTTCGAAGGGGAATGTAGTGCCATGGATAAGGCTTGTGAATAGGGATTGGAATATTCCAGGTTCGAATTCAAATTAGAATATAGGCAAAGTAAATTTATATTCCTTGAAAAATATCTGAGTATAAAAAGCGTCTGAAAGAGTGATAAGAAAGTGTTAAGAAGTACGTTTAGATTTGCACTAGAGAGAAGGAATGTTTAAATCAGTGAGCAAAATGAGCGTTGACGTAATCGGGCTTGTGGAGCAACGGATAACGCGTCTGACTACGGATCAGAAGATTCCAGGTTCGAATCCTGGCAAGCTCGTAAAATTTCTTTTCAATGAAATAGTTTCGGATTATGGACGCCTGTTAAACTGCTTGTATATGAAGAAATTCTTGTAAATTTTCTCAGAGGAAAATGAATGATGGAAAATACTCCTGTTGTAAGTGGATGTGAGGTGCAATTGTTATCTCGTTTGAGTAGTGATGGCCAATTTTAATGCTTCGAATGCTAGCATGATGTTAAAATTGGCATTGATTTCATTCTTGAACATGTTTGCTGAATTAAACGGCAATTTGCAAAGGCATGGCTGTTACTTTTAATTTCAAATACAGAAAAAGATAGTTGAAATGACTTAGCGAGATATGGCTTCGTGGAAGCTGTGTATAAGATGACCGATGAGAAAAAAATCATTTTAAAACCTATTGAAAGCCAAAAAAAAAAGATAAAGTCAATTTCAATGTGAAATTGTCTTAATATTATGTATTGTGTAAATTCCTTGTTTAGACCGTTTGATTAGAAATATTGTGACAAAAAACTGAAAATGATCTTAAAGAAGTCAACGTAAGATTCGTAGAGCTTTGGCCTTAACGGGTAACACGTGTGACATATTGTGAGTAAATTCGATGTTCGAATCGGGCTTCGGATGTCAAATGAAATTTCGAGAAGGACATTTCCGAATAAGTGGACGTGTGAGATTTTGATTTTTGCAAAGTTTTCTGATTGTCATGAATGTGTAATTAAGTGGGTGATAATGAAAATGAACACGATAAACGTGTCGGCTTCGAAGGGGAATGTAGTGCCATGGATAAGGCTTGTGAATAGGGATTGGAATATTCCAGGTTCGAATTCAAATTAGAATATAGGCAAAGTAAATTTATATTCCTTGAAAAATATCTGAGTATAAAAAGCGTCTGAAAGAGTGATAAGAAAGTGTTAAGAAGTACGTTTAGATTTGCACTAGAGAGAAGGAATCTTTAAATCAGTGAGCAAAATGAGCGTTGACGTAATCGGGCTTGTGGCGCAATGGATAACGCGTCTGACTACGGATCAGAAGATTCCAGGTTCGAATCCTGGCAAGCTCGTAAAATTTCTTTTCAATGAAATAGTTTCGGATTATGGACGCCTGTTAAACTGTTTGTATATGAAGAAATTCTTGTAAATTTTCTCAGAGGAAAATGAATGATGGAAAATACTCCTGTTGTAAGTGGATGTGAGGTGCAATTGTTATCTCGTTTTAGTAGTGATGGCCATTTTAATGCTTCGAATGCTAGCATGATGTTAAAATTGGCATTGATTTCATTCTTGAACATGTTTGCTGAATTAAACGGCAATTTGAAAAGGCTTGGCTGTTACTTTTAATTTAAAATACAGAAAAAGATAGTTGAAATGACTTAGCGAGATATGGCTTCGTGGAAGCTGTGTATAAGATGACCGATGAGAAAAAAATCATTTTATAACCTATTGAAAGCAAAAAAAAAAAAAGAGAAAATCAATTTCAATGTGAAATTGTCTTAATATTATGTATTGTGTAAATTCCTTGTTTAGACCGTTTGATTAGAAATATTGTGACAAAAAACTGAAAATGATCTTAAAGAAGTCAACGTAAGATTCGTAGAGCTTTGGCCTTAACGGGTAACACGTGTGACATATTGTGAGTAAATTCGATTTTCGAATCGGGCTTCGGATGTCAAATGAAATTTCGAGAAGGACATTTCCGAATATGTGGACGTGTGAGATTTTGATTTTTGCAAAGTTTTCTGATTGTCATGAATGTGTAATTAAGTGGGTGATAATGAAAATGAACACGATAAACGTGTCGGCTTCGAAGGGGAATGTAGTGCCATGGATAAGGCTTGTGAATAGGGATTGGAATATTCCAGGTTCGAATTCAAATTAGAATATAGGCAAAGTAAATTTATATTCCTTGAAAAATATCTGAGTATAAAAAGCGTCTGAAAGAGTGATAAGAAAGTGTTAAGAAATACGTTTAGATTTGCACTAGAGAGAAGGAATGTTTAAATCAGTGAGCAAAATGAGCGTTGACGTAATCGGGCTTGTGGTGCAATGGATAACGTGTCAGAAGATTCCAGGTTCGAATCCTGGCAAGCTCGTAAAATTTCTTTTCAATGAAATAGTTTCGGATTATGGACGCCTGTTAAACTGCTTGTATATGAAGAAATTCTTGTAAATTTTCTCAGAGGAAAATGAATGATGGAAAATACTCCTGTTGTAAGTGGATGTGAGGTGCAATTGTTATCTCGTTTGAGTAGTGATGGCCATTTTAATGCTTCGAATGCAAGCATGATGTTAAAGTTGGCATTGATTTTATTCTTGAACATGTTTGCTGAATTAAACGGCGATTTGAAAAGGCATGGCTATTATTTTTAATTTAAAATACAGAAAAAGATAGTTGAAATGACTTAGCGAGATATGGCTTCGTGGAAGCTGTGTATAAGATGACCGATGAGAAAAAAATCATTTTAAAACCTATTGAAAGCAAAAAAAAAAAAAAGAGAAAATCAATTTCAATGTGAAATTGTCTTAATATTATATATTGCGTAAATTCCTTGTTTAGACCGTTTGATTAGAAATATTGTGACAAAAAACTGAAAATGATCTTAAAGAAGTCAACGTAAGATTCGTAGAGCTTTGGCCTTAACGGGTAACACGTGTGACATATTGTGAGTAAATTCGATGTTCGAATCGGGCTTTGGATGTAAAATGAAATTTCGAGATGGACATTTCCGAATATGTGGACGTGTGAGATTTTGATTTTTGCATAGTTTTCTGATTGTCATGAATGTGTAATTAAGTGGGTGATAATGAAAATGAACACGATAAACGTGTCGGCTTCGAAGGGGAATGTAGTGCCATGGATAAGGCTTGTGAATAGGGATTGGAATATTCCAGGTTCGAATTCAAATTAGAATATAGGCAAAGTAAATTTATATTCCTTGAAAAATATCTGAGTATAAAAAGCGTCTGAAAGAGTGATAAGAAAGTGTTAAGAAATACGTTTAGATTTGCACTAGAGAGAAGTAATGTTTAAATCAGTGAGCAAAATGAGCGTTGACGTAATCGGGCTTGTGGCGCAATGGATAACGCGTCTGACTACGGATCAGAAGATTCCAGGTTCGAATGCTGGCAAGCTCGTAAAATTTCTTTTCAATGAAATAGTTTCGGATTATGGACGCCTGTTAAACTGCTTGTATATTAAGAAATTCTTGTAAATTTTCACAGAGGAAAATGAATGATGGAAAATACTCCTGTTGTAAGTGGATGTGAGGTGCAATTGTTATCTCGTTTGAGTAGTGATGGCCATTTTAATGCTTCGAATGCTAGCATGATGTTAAAATTGGCATTGATTTCATTCTTGAACATGTTTGCTGAATTAAACGGCAATTTGCAAAGGCATGGCTGTAACTTTTAATTTAAAATACAGAAAAAGATAGTTGAAATGACTTAGCGAGATATGGCTTCGTGGAAGCTGTGTATAAGATGACCGATGAGAAAAAAATCATTTTAAAACCTATTGAAAGCGAAAAAAATGAGAAAGTCAATTTCAATGTGAAATTGTCTTAATATTATGTATTTTGTAAATTCCTTGTTTAGACCGTTTGATTAGAAATATTGTGACAAAAAACTGAAAATGATCTTAAAGAAGTCAACGTAAGATTCGTAGAGCTTTGGCCTTAACGGGTAACACGTGTGACTTATTGTGAGTAAATTCGATGTTCGAATCGGGCTTCGGATGTCAAATGAAATTTCGAGAAGGACATTTCCGAATATGTGGACGTGTGAGATTGTGATTTTTGCAAAGTTTTCTGATTGTCATGAATGTGTAATTAAGTGGGTGATAATGAAAATGAACACGATAAACGTGTCGGCTTCGAAGGGGAATGTAGTGCCATGGATAAGGCTTGTGAATAGGGATTGGAATATTCCAGGTTCGAATTCAAATTAGAATATAGGCAAAGTAAATTTATATTCCTTGAAAAATATCTGAGTATAAAAAGCGTCTGAAAGAGTGATAAGAAAGTGTTAAGAAATACGTTTAGATTTGCACTAGAGAGAAGTAATGTTTAAATCAGTGAGCAAAATGAGCGTTGACGTAATCGGGCTTGTGGCGCAATGGATAACGCGTCTGACTACGGATCAGAAGATTCCAGGTTCGAATCCTGGCAAGCTCGTAAAATTTCTTTTCAATGAAATAGTTTCGGATTATGGACGCCTGTTAAACTGCTTGTATATTAAGAAATTCTTGTAAATTTTCACAGAGGAAAATGAATGATGGAAAATACTCCTGTTGTAAGTGGATGTGAGGTGCAATTGTTATCTCGTTTGAGTAGTGATGGCCATTTTAATGCTTCGAATGCTAGCATGATGTTAAAATTGGCATTGATTTCATTCTTGAACATGTTTGCTGAATTAAACGGCAATTTGCAAAGGCATGGCTGTAACTTTTAATTTAAAATACAGAAAAAGATAGTTGAAATGACTTAGCGAGATATGGCTTCGTGGAAGCTGTGTATAAGATGACCGATGAGAAAAAAATCATTTTAAAACCTATTGAAAGCGAAAAAAAAGAGAAAGTCAATTTCAATGTGAAATTGTCTTAATATTATGTATTGTGTAAATTCCTTGTTTAGACCGTTTGATTAGAAATATTGTGACAAAAAACTGAAAATGATCTTAAAGAAGTCAACGTAAGATTCGTAGAGCTTTGGCCTTAATGGGTAACACGTGTGACTTATTGTGAGTAAATTCGATGTTCGAATCGGGCTTCGGATGTCAAATGAAATTTCGAGAAGGACATTTCCGAATATGTGGACGTGTGAGATTGTGATTTTTGCAAAGTTTTCTGATTGTCATGAATGTGTAATTAAGTGGGTGATAATGAAAATGAACACGATAAACGTGTCGGCTTCGAAGGGGAATGTAGTGCCATGGATAAGGCTTGTGAATAGGGATTGGAATATTCCAGGTTCGAATTCAAATTAGAATATAGGCAAAGTAAATTTATATTCCTTGAAAAATATCTGAGTATAAAAAGCGTCTGAAAGAGTGATAAGAAAGTGTTAAGAAATACGTTTAGATTTGCACTAGAGAGAAGGAATGTTTAAATCAGTGAGCAAAATGAGCGTTGACGTAATCAGGCTTGTGGCGCAATGGATAACGCGTCTGACTACGGATCAGAAGATTCCAGGTTCGAATTCTGGCCAACTTGTAAAATTTCTCTTTAATGAAATAGTTTCGGATTATGGACGCCTGTTAAACTGCTTTTATATGAAGAAATTCTTGTAAATGGATAATGCGTTAGTGTATTGGTCAGTAGATTCCAGGCTTGAATTCTGGCAAGCTCGTAAAATTTCCTTTCTGTGAAATAGTTACGGATCTTGAAATCATTAATATTGCATTGAATTTCAAGTGTTCTTTTTGAATAATTGAAACCTTCTAAATGCGTGGAAACAATAGGAATATTCGTGAGCTAAAGATTAGTTCAACTCATTTAAAAATGAAAATACTGTCGAACCTGTCTATTACATATCATGTGTATCGATTTAGATTTGCACAAATGACTGATGTTGAATTGTGACAGTTATATAGCAATACTTTAAATGATTTAACTGTATAAGAAAAAAAAAGAGCCTTTGTGATTAAATAACCTACAATGGTTGATATGGCATAAAATCCAACCAAGCTAAATCATATATATTTAATATATATGGAAGTAAATGATGGCGTATTATCCGACAATATAGGGAAAAATTGATAACCTGGTAATCCAACTTGAAGAATAGGTTTATTGAGAAGCAATGTCGGCAATATAGCGTTTCAGTTCTAATACACCCTCACCAGGACTGTGAAGAATGATATTAGTGATGTTAAATCTAAAAATACAAAAACATAGGGAAATGCAGAATATAAAAAAAAAAGAGTTGGCTGTTTATAAGTAAATCAGCGTTTGTTTTTAACATACGTCATTTGACTTATTATGAATATTGTATACGTAGAATTTATGCTCCATTTGTTTATCATGAAAGATTTCGAATCAAAAGGAGGAAGAAAAAGAAAAAGAAAGATAAAAAGAAAAAGAGAAAGTGTAAAATTATATGTGTGGAAAATGTTAACTAAAGATGAAATATATTGTAGTTATTTGAAATGGATTTGCTCAAGTGCGGAGAAATATTATTAAACCCGAACGAGTTTTTAATGAATTACAAAATGAAATAGCAGCGGCCTCGAAAATTCCTTTTAATCTTTTATTGTGAATGTAAATGAGCATCTTTGCAGGATTGAAATCGAAATTATGATTAGATTGAGAAATATGATGAAGAAGTGCATTGTTCAGGTTACCAACTCTAATGTCTCTTTTGTGTTCCTAGATATTTCACCTATATATTTCAATTTACAATTCCTACAAGGGATACAATAAACACCGGCGTCTGAAACTATTTTGCGTTGTGGATTTGAGTGTACTAAATTGCGAATCGTTTTAGAGGGTAAAGAGGCAGTTTTAATACCGAGTTAATTTAAGTTATTTATTATGATGTTAGTAGAAGAATTGTTTAGTAAAGATATGAATGTGTAGTGGGGATTAGTTTTATGGGAGGATGAGTGGGTATTAGTTTGAGCTTGATTCTTATTTAATTTATATATAAAGAGGATTTGACAGGAAATAACCTTGAATGGTCTATTTGACATAAAACCCAACCAAGTCAAATCAAATATACTTTATACATATGTATAAACAGGATTTGGCATGAAATAACCCACAATGTTTGATACCCCATAAAATGCTACCAAACCAAATCATATTTTTTAATATATATGTATAAAGTCGATTTGGCATGAAATAACCTACAATGGTCGATATGCCACAAAACCTACGAAACCAAATCTAATATATAAACAGGATTTGGCTTGAAATAACATACAATCTTTGATATGCCATAAAATCCAACCAAACAAAATCATAGATTTTTTATACGAGGATCATTAAATAAGTTTCCAGACTTTTTCCTAGGGACACTTTTATTGATAGTGCACACATGAAACTCTGGTCCTCTTCGAAATAATCTCCTCCGGCTGCAATGCACTTGTTGTATCATTCCAACAACTTCTGGAAGGCCACATGGAAGTCCTCTTGTATGAGCGTGTCAATGACCTTCGTTACAGCCTCTTTTATCTCCTCAGTTGTCTCATAACGACAGCCTCTGAGCTTAGGGAATAAGCAAAAGTCACTGGGAGCAAGGTCTGGACTATAGGGAGGCTGAGGAACTGTCTTGATGCCCATCTTGGTAAAATAGTCTGTGACAAGGATGGAGTTGTGGTCTGGTCCAATGTCCTGCTGGAAATGCCACTGACCCGATTTGAAGAGTGCTAGCCTCTTCCGACGAAATCTCTTCATGAACTCGCTTAAAACCTCAACATAGTAACCCTAACCCCTTGGCCAATCAACTCTGGTGTATTGACTTCCTTACTCCTCCCACACCTCTCATCATCCCTCACAGACTCCCTGCCTTCCTTGAATCTCTTATGCCACTCCAAAATTGATGCTCGATTCATGTAATATGGTTCAAAAGCAGTCTGAAGCATTCCATACGTTTCTGTGGCATTTTTTTTCAAGTTTAAAACAGAATTTTATTGCATATCGTTCTTCTAAAGTGTCCTGACGTCCAGATTGCATTTTTGAAATTCACCAGCTGTGACAATCAGGCTTTAGTAGGGTGTATTCCAGTTGCTGCTGTAGGTGTTCACTTCAATCTGAAATCATAAAAATTGGACAGTCATCTCATAAGATGTATAGCAACAACATACTGCATTTTCAAGAGTCTACGACAATTTTAAATGCCTGTACAAAAATATCTGGAAACTTATTGAATGTACCTCATATTTATGTATATCCATGATTTGACATAAAATAACCTATAATATGCCATAAAATGCAACCAAACAAAATCATATATATCTGATAAATATGTATAAAGAGGTTTTGGCATTAAATAACCTACAATGGTTGATATTCCATAAAACGCAACCAAACCAAATCATATATGTCTGATAAATATGTATAAAGAGGTTTTGGCATTAAATAACCTACAATGGTTGATATTCCATAAAACGCAACCAAACCAAATCATATATGTCTGATAAATATGTATAAAGAGGTTTTGGCATTAAATAACCTACGATGGTTGATATTCCATAAAACGCAACCAAACCAAATCATATATATTTGATAAATATGTATAAAGAGGTTTTGGCATTAAATAACCTACAATGGTTGATATGCCATAAAACAAAACCAAACTAAACCTAAAATTTGTGATCTCCTCTGTGACCCTTAAACCGATCCTTCTCATTAAAAAACAATTCAAGAATTAAATGTGAGTTTGCAATTATAGTTTGCTGATTCTTTTCTCATGTAAATTTTTATCAAACATTTGTAAATTAGTTATGTTTTCTAAGTTGATAGTCAATTTATTTGGGCGTTAATGGAAATAAAATTATGTTACAAATGAGGTGCATCAAGAAAAAGTTTTGGGGGTGTCCTCGTGGTGTAATGGTTAAAGCGATGGACTGCGGAATCGTAGTAAGCGAGTTCGTACTCCAGTTGCGCTAATACGTTCACTTTCGGGCAAATACCCTTGGGAAAGGTATGAACCCCCCTTATCCCCCCAGCTATGGGTTAAATAGTACCACTACTGTTCTTCTAGGAGAATAGCATTGGCATTAAATAACCTAAAAAGGTTGATATGCCATTAAACAAAGAAACCAAACTAAACCAAACCAAGAAAAAGTTTGAGAAACTTTAATTTACAAGATTGGACACCCCAAATTTACTACAGTCATTCTCCCTTTATTTAGGTACCTAATTTATCTCATTATACCGACCTGTTTGCGAGGGTTAGAATACACCGACTATATCTCTAGTGAGGGGTAAGACCCACCCCAGAAAAAAAGTGATCTTCGGATGACACTCTAGTAAATGTGGTCGTGAGGTTCCAGTTCTGGAGATTTGGGAAGTGTGGAGTACTTCTTCATTGGCATTACTCCCAAGTCCACTCTGACCCAGCCTGTTAAGGTCAAGGTTATTTTTGTTTAATGTCATATCAAATTTAGTGGGCTAAAGCCAACCTTGCAGAAGAATAGTAATGGTACTACCTAAACTTTAACTGGGTGGATGAAGGAGTTCATGCTTTCCCATGGAAAGTGAATGTAATAGCACGATTGGAGTTCGAACTCGCTTGCTACGATGTTGCAGTCCTGCACCTTAACCACTATTACCAGTGGATTCCTCCTATCAGAGTCAAATAGATCTGTTTACCGGCCCATTGGCCTAGAGACTCAAAAAATCGTACTCGTTACCCCCTTGCTTAACACTTAGCATTGTAAAATACGAATCAAGGGTAAAGTGGGGCAATCCAGGAAAAGGAGTAGCGCCCTCCTCTACTCCTTGGTGTAGCTATTGAAAAGGAAGCCTTCCGGTCGCCCGCTACAACGGTCGTCGACTACTTTAGATCTATTAAAAATGTTTTGTATAAGAGAAAAAGTTTTGATATCACGTAACCATTTTCAAAAAATCTTTTGAAATTACGCAACAAAGAAAATTTAAATGTACGCTGTATGCAATTCCCTAACCTCTAAGCATGAAATAACCCAAGATGGGTTGAAAATCCGTTAAAATCAACCAATAAATCATTTAAATACGCCTACTATAGCATGACATTGATAAAACACGTTTTGTAGACCAGTAAACTTGTGTAGTAAGTTCAATAATCACAAGGAGCTTAAGTATAATATCCTTGTACCAAACTTTGGTTAGTTTCGCAGTTTCTTGATTCAGGTAGTTATCTCATAAATCAGTGAAAGTAAACCTTTGAATTTTGATTCGCAAGGCAAGCAGACTTTTTTGTTTGGTAGACTGACGCTACTTAATCTTCCCACACTTTTCTTTTCTGTCCGCGTTAGGCCTTCTGCCACACTAAGATCCTTGCTGACAATATATATGTGATTTTCTCGAGTTGTTTCCGGCCGAACCAAATTATCTAAATATTTGTGAAAGTAAAGTTTAAAAAAGGCAAAAGAAAAAAAAAAAAAAAAAAAAGAAAGAAAAGAAAAAGAAAAAAGAAAGCAGTCTATTTGAGGTTGACAAAATGTATACGGAAAAAGACCTGGGTAACACCCATCCTTAGGGTATTCACTAATCTTTAACGTGTACCTAACCCAGTGATTTTGAGTGGTGGCTAATGGGTAATCTCTGTCGGGTAATGAACACTTTCAACACAGGTATTTATTGCACTCTCACTAACCGTATAGCGCACAAAGAAATTGTTGCCTTTATTTTACCATAATAAGACGTTTGAGTGGTTGGAGGATTATAAAAAAGCTCCTGTTTCAGTCGTAGTGGCATTAGTATTGTTTGGATTGAAAACATAGCCTACGTCGAACTCTTAACTGCGGAACTTGTTTTCATAAAGAACTATTTTGCAAATGACCGGATGTTCCTAAATGAGCAAAATTAGCACCCATGATACCCCACCTCAGGCGGCTAACTGTGATGTTGTCATAAGAAAGCTAGTCTTGTTAGTTCTTACTACCGTAGTGTGTACGATTTTCATTGGTGTCCAGCTGTTGTGGACTTGTGTCTATTTTAAACTTAATAAATTAGAGTTTCGCCGTGGAGTAGTGGGTAGAAAGTATATCTCGAAGGTTATTACTACAGTGATAATTTCAAATTTATGCTTGGCAGGCAGGCAAGCAAGCAGGCAGGGTCCCCGAAAGAAATTTTGCAAGATGGAACTAGACAACTTTTAGAATCCCGTGGATTGAGAAGTTTAGCTTTAAAAGGATCTCAAATTCTTAAACCTTTTCAATAGAGATGATGGCACAACATTAAATGTTGAAGAATTTTAAAACTCAATATGAATGAAGTAGTCATTTATCAAGTTTGACACAAGATCACTAGTATGGAGCACTCAGTGAGATTTGCACTAACAATAGTCTGCTAACCTTGTTCGTTAAACATTACACTACGCGAGACGTCCTAAAATATGACCCAGAAGTCATTTATAAAGGTTAGTATAACACAAGACAACTAGTATGGGGTACCTAGTGAGAATCGAACCTACTAACAATGGTCTGATAATGCAGATTACAAACCATTTGTTATTTAGTAAGCTAAGCTTAGAAAAAAGGGCAAAATCAGAAGTATAGGGCACCCTGTAAGAATCGAACTCACTAACAATGGTCCGATAACTAGTTAAACATAATACTATACGAGACGTCCTAAAATATGAACAAAGTAATCAGTTATTAAGCTTAGTATGGCATCAGGTCATTAGTATTAAGCATCTAGTAAGAATCGAAATCATTCACAGTTGGATGCTATTTAACATGAAAATGTAATGGGAAAAACATAAAATATTTTAAAAGAAGATTTATTTACATTACAAAACCACCCTCATGTTCCATAGTTTGTTTTTAGTTCTCTAGCAAAGTCTTGGTACTTCTCTTTCTTTTCGCTTTCCTTCAGTTTTATCATATGGTCAGCCACAACGGCAAAGTCTACTATTCGTCTTGTTCTTTTTTTTGTTGACTATCACTAGGCATGGTCGTCTGGCCAAGTGTTGTATAGTCACATACATATACAAATATATGCAGAATATAATCAAACATAATGACGAACTTCAATGAACTAACGAACACACTTCTTTATAAAAATATATCTCTCACACTTTAATCTCGAAAGGGTTGATGTTGGTTGTGTGTGAGAGGTGAGTTGGAGACGGGGACAGACTGCTACATATTGACCCAAAGTTCTTCTGACCATAGTAGCACTTCTTCCTTATCTTGGCTGGGGTGGCTCAACCGTGGGTCACTGAGGGCCGCAAGCCCTCAGTCTGCAAGCTGATTCTCACGCTGGCATCTTGTCCCCCAACTGACTCCAACTCCAACTGGAACTGACCCAAGCTGTCTGTGGCACCTGGTTATATAATTGTCTCACGCTCACCTGCTTCCGCTGTTCCTCCGCTTATTTACACAGGTGCATCTCTTGATTGACGGCTCGGTCGAGGGTCAATATATAACACAAGGTTAGATAATTCAACTTCCCATCAAGCCGATATATTACACAATGTCGTTTTATTGTGGGGAACCACGCATAAATCGAGACTCATGTGCAGTTAGACCAAAAAATGTTTGGTTCCTTCGGCATTTCCCATATTGAGGCGCCTCAGCCGCCAAGCCATGAACTCAGCCCTGGAAAACAGGCACAGCACGGGGTGAAAGCCCTTTGGGACCAAGTTATTCTTGGCTTGACCAACGTGATTGCTGGCCTGTCTACAAATCCAGACTGCTCAGAGAATAACCAAAAACATTGTTATATATATACTAGTCCACTAATTAACCGATAAAAAGGGACACAGAAAGAAAGCAAGTCTATCTTCTCACAACATTAACAATGGTCTGTCAATCTAGCTTACCAACTTTTAGTTATTTAAGCTTAATTTAATTTGTCTCATGACCAGAAGTATGGTATATCAAGCGAAAATCGAACTCACTTATAATATAGTGATATAACCTAGCTCGCCAAAATATGGACAAAATAGACAAGTTTTGGTGTGTAATCAGAAAAGCATAATTCAACATGATGGCTTGTCTCAGATCATCTGGTAAACTTTCATAAATGTCGTGTACCAGAATGACTAGGTAACAATACGCTTTATATAAAGCAAAGACAAGCCTATCAGTTAATGGAATGAGCATCTTTTGGGGTAGGGAGGAAGCCATCGGAATTTCACGGGTCCCTCCTTGGCTTTCCAGGCTCCAAACTGATGTACCAACCGAACTCTCCCCTTTTCTACGCTCAGTAAGCGAGGTTAAGCTTAGTAAATACGAGCGAGTGCAGTTAATTCCCAGCCTTGCCAAGAAGTAAATAACTTGCTATTAATTTCTAAATCGTGGTGGTAGGATTATTTTTGGTCAATATAAGAAAAACCCCTATCAACAAAGTACATAATAGTCAGTATACTATTGGCAAACATGCGCAGAACTTTTTTTTTTATAAAAAAGAGATAACTTTACGACTCGTGCAAAATAAAAAGTTAAACGTTTATGAAATTAACCCATACAAATCTGAAATAGTTTTTCAAGTTTTATAAGAGGTGGTAGTATGTTGCTACGACAAGAATGTTCAGCAATGGCTCTTCTTTCCGGGTGAGGCTTAGAATTTTTTGAACGTACTGCGTATATGAATATTTATTTACAATTATTATTATTATTACTCTTTTGAGAATTCTTCACACCAGCATTAGCCGATGTTTTTTTTGCTGGAATTTGAGTGACAGTAAGTCTTCTCAAGTTTCCTGGACTCTTTTCTATATTCTGGCCGATCTTTATAATGCTGTAATTTGGAAGGTTTCCACTCGTCCTCTTATTTCCAAGTTCTTGTACCAATCCTTTGGTGACTGTACTTAGAGCACCAATTACAATTGGTATCACAGTCACTTTCATGTTCCATAGTTTTTTTTCAATTCCCTACCAAGGTCCTGGTACTTATTCTTCTCTTCCCTTTCTTTCAATTTTACTCTGCTAAGTCCATAATTTGGCAAGTTCTATTTTTTTTTTTGTTGACTATTATTAGCTCTGGTCGTCTGGCTTAGATTTGGTGATCCTTTTGTATTTCAAAATCCCAGGGGAGTTTGTCCGTCTCGTACATGTTTATGCACACAAAACCTTAATTTCATCCTGTCTTGTGCCAGTCTTTCTACTATTAACGGAGGTAGCGCTGTGTCCTCTCTCATTAGGTCACTCAGTCGCCTTGGTTGTTGTCCTCTGAGTCGGCTTTTGGCAAAGTCGTCCTTGTACGAATGGTTGACATTGCTAGCATTGTCTTTGTGTCCCATTGGTTCAAACCACTTCAATTTACGTCATTAAATATTTTAAATGAACTTAATACGCTATATGTTAAAGATCGCTCAGAGTCTTTTTTTTTTAGAGCAAGCACAAATCCAAGAAATTATAAACGTCAGTACTGATATAGCAAACATTGTTTAACTTGAATGTTTTTTTAAATTTAAATGAGGTTCTCTTTGGGTTACAAGGGTTTTGTTATGAGTTGAATATTGTCTAATGTATAGCGTACATATGCAAAGCCAAATAAGTTAGAGTATTTTACCTTAGTAAAAGGGAAACATTACATTCTTTTATGTTACTATGTTAAATCGACTGGAGATGTGTATCTAGTAAGGTTAAAAAGATGACTAAATAACAACTGTTGGAGAGTTCCAGTTTATATAGTCTAAGATCGGGCGATTTAGAATCAGGAAATGCTGATTAAAAATTGTCATTACATTTAGAAATTTGCATTTCTAAAATAAATTTGATGATTGATTGATTCTAACGGCACATCAACCTGTCTGGGGTATTTATAAGCTGAGTGATTGGAGAATCGCGTACATTATATATTCATATTTTGATTTTTATGTAGTTTCTTGAGAGTTTAATTTACTTATTTACTTATTATTTCATTTTAACGACATATGAAAATCCTCTGGGATAGTTTTCAAATAAATCTTTGTATGGTAATGATCATGTTTAAATTTATCATTTTTGGTTTCATTTTATTTCTCACAATGTCACTCATTTTGACATTTTTCATATTGTTTTCGTCGAAGAAAAACTTGTTTAATGAGAGCTAAATCTCTATATTCTATGAAATTTTTTTAACAGTGTAGGGTGTTTGATATGGTATACACTGTGGTTGTTTACTTCTGTTGGGGTATAAGTAAGTAAAGTTGGTGACCTTAATTGAGGGCAACCAGAAGACTCCCCTTTCAATAGTTACTACACCGAAGTGTAGGGGAGGGTGCTATTACTTTCCCTAGATTGCTCCACTTTACCCTTGATACTTACCTTACATTGCTGAGTGTTAAGCTAGGAGGTATCAAGTACCATTTTTAAAGTCTTTCGTATGACACGAACTGGGATTGAACCCGGGTCTCGCGGACCATTGGCAAACACTCTAACCACAGGGTCAATGAGCCGGTATTATGTTGGGATATAAAGGAGTGCGTTAGTCTAGTGTAATCAATGCCCAATCGGGTTATAATGACATCTTTCTTTCAGGGTTTTCTAAGAGCTGGTTTCCATTCTCCTAGTGTGGGTTTTTATCAGGAAGTGATTATTGAATTTTTTCTTGTTGAAAGATTCAAGCTGAAATTTTGTTTTACAAGCAGCTATGCAGTCAAGAAAAAAAAATTTCCCCCGAAATCGTTGTAGTTATTTTTATCTAGTACCTCATGTACTTAAATGTAGAAAAACTAAAAAAAAAGTTTAATCTGAAAAAATTCTTGGAATAAAGAATGAAATATCACAACAACTAAACCCTTTGTAGGTGTTTGATTTATCTATCGTCCCACTTTTTTTATCATCTTATCAGATTCACCACAATCTATCATTTCAACATACCGTCGGAATGGATAATCACACTTTCAATAAAAACAACGAAAATACAAAAGATACAGCTCTCTCACAGGAGTGTTTTTCTACAGAAATGCATAGAGAAGGTAATACCCAAATGCACAATAAAATCCTACAAACTCTCTCACCACATTTTTCCACACCATGTAGTTCTCCCTTTACTTGCCTCTTATCTTTAGACCCTCTTCCTCCCCTTTTTATACCTTTATTTTCTCCGATATTTTATCTATTTCTTCATTTGCTTAAATGTAGAAAAAATGTTTAATCTGAAGAAGTTCTTGGAATAAAAGAATTAAATATCACTACAACTAAACCTTTGTAAGTGTTTGATTTATCCACCTTTTCTAAATACTTTGTAAATTTTATGTTTTATGACATGTGAACTACATAAATTCTTATTTTTAGTCCGTATGAAAGGATAAAAAGTTGAACAAATGCTAAATTTAGGTTACAAATTCAATGCGTATTATACACGAGAACTTTTTTCCCAGAAATTGGTAGCTCAAAGTTAGAGGTGCGTATTTCCCACAAATAATTACGGTAAGTTTTCACGTGTGAAACTTTAAACATTTTTCCAGTTATAAACTCACTCCAATTGTAATGCTAAGCTAACTTACATACTTCTACAACATGGAGGTAATGGCAAGTAATTACTCTTGTAAATGGTGTGTTTTAGGGAAGTAGCTCAATATTTCTTCCCTAAGTTATCTTCCTTGAAATGTTAAGCAATCAGGTATCATTGCAGACAAAACATAAATAAATAAACACAAATGGAAAGTTAATTTTAACTGATCAATTAATTCTTAATCAAAAAAGAATTATTTTACAATTAACTGTGTAGTTGTACTTTTCTCTTCATTCAAAGCTGCTAATCCCTTATATCCTGGACAAGGCCGCTAATCTCATATATCCTGGACAAGGCTGCTAATCCCTTTTATCATGGACAAGGCTGCTAATAACTTATATACTTGGTGTGGAGAGGTACGCTTAGCGTAACGGTTATTGTCGTAGGAAATAGAATTGGCAACCCAAGTTTAAATCCTGGACTAGGCTGTTTGTGCTAATGCCCTTGAGAAGGGCATGAATCCATCTGTTCTCCCCAAGACGTATGGGTAAATAGATCAGATCAAATTGAGTTCTTTAGCCTTCATTAGGCAATCAGTCTAAAAGCAAACTCTGAATTTATTCCGCTTAAAAAATGGTCTTGCATTGTACTTTACTCATGGTGGAGGGATTGGGTAAATACATGACTCCTGGGTGTGTGTGAAATTCAATTTATGTGAAAACTGAAAACTATACACTGCATCTTTTGCATGTCAAAAGGTTAGAAACAATAATGTAATACTTTGAATTATACTATGGCAGTTTCAAAAGGAGTGAAGTCGTAATTACAGGTGGAATTATGGATGCAGGAGAGTGAGTTCCTTCAGGAATTGTTAGTAAAAAGGGATCAGTTTTTAAGATGATGTGTATGGTAATTAATCTTTAAATATTGGCGTGCATATTTTCTGCAACTTGTTTTTTCAATTTTCTAAAAAAAAATCTGAATATGAGCACAGGTAAAAATCATACATAATAATAATAATTCTAGTCAAGTAAGAACATTAATTTTTTTAGTCCCAAAAATTCTCTCTGAATTGTCCAGCAGGACACATACCGTAACGGTTATAGGCGTTGGAGACAATCATCTGGAGGCTTCAGGTTCAATCCTGACTACAGACGAGTAACAATATAGGAATACTTAACACTTGCACTCTGTTATGGTTAACAGAATCAGAACAGGCGACCCCCGTGGATTCAATAAAGGATGTAGTTCAATGTTCCGTGAAAGTTCCCGAGTTCGACAAACACCTGAAAAAGGCCGGAGGACATATCGACCGAAACGTTGAGGAAATAACCATAAAGATGAAGACAATAGTCCGAAACCCCTTAATGATAAATTTTTTTTTTTATCTTAACAACCTTTAAGAATAATTGTTTCCAAAATGTTGATGATACAGTTTTTTAAATCTTAATAATTTTTATAAGAATGTTGAATTAACAGGCAAAATATCAATGAAAAATTCTTTCTTTTGATTTTAGGAATATTAACTTTATGGATAGTTATCAGATTTTTAAGTGTAGCAAAGTTGAGACATCCAGTCACACTGTACTTAGCAAATATTTTTGAAAGTTATCAAGCAAGCTTAGATGAGTGCGTGTTATATACAAATAATTACGTTTTGACATACTACAATGTCTTCAATAAATCGTCAGTGGCTAACTTTTGTTTTGAACCTATGTATAAAATTAATGTCTAAAACAGTCTTTGCTTGTTCGACATTTTTGTTTCCTGTTTTCTGGCCAAGCTGTTTTCTTTGAAAGCTTGGCGATTATCCATAGCATATTTAAAAATATTTTTATAAAATATTTTTCTACTCTTCCTTCCGTTCTTTTGTTGTCGTTTTACAGAAGAAACGGAAAAAGTTACAACATTTAATAATAATAATAATAATAAAAAAACAAAAAAAAAAAAAACAGAAGTCTTTCTCCGGAAATGACGTACTCGAGTTTACTTAAGACCGGAAGTCTTTCATCATTTTTTTTAAGTACCAGTGTTTTTGTTCATGTTTAAACAGGGTAAAAATGACTGAAAAACAGGAACAGAAAGAAGGAAAAGTTTTTTTTTATTGTGTCTTGCGAGCCATAATCACGGGCTGGCTTCCACTTGGGAAAACTAATAATCAACTCGTTGCCTCCTTCAGTTGATTTGATAAACATTTATATAAACAAGGAGGACACTAAAAGACATGAGACTCTTCTTCAAGATCGACTCCGTGGGAGATCAAAAAAGATGAGATCTTGAAGAAACTTAACCATCCACGAGCAGTGACAACTGCAGGTGCCAGGAAGAGAAGGCGGAAGTCACGTGCAGAGTTCAGCCGTTTCGAAAAGCCCACGTAGCAAGTGGTATCCATAATTACAATAGTAATAACATCAGATCTATCTATCTATCTATCTATCTATCTATGTGCTGGGGTTTGTCTGGGTGGGGACGATCAGTATCTAACTTAATCAAAACCTAAACTTTTCTTGTCTAAATTTCTGAGATGAAAAATTGGCATCATTTGCTGAATTTTTTAAACTAATATCCTCATGATTGTTGCTTTGATTACTTTTTTTTCCTAGACACTTTTTGGTTTTGCCATCTTCTTATTTTTTTAATTTTTCTTTCTTTTATTGACAAGTATCCTTATTGTTGTTGTTTTGTTAACTTGACTCATAGACTCTTTAGCTTTGCCTAAAGATCTGAAATGAAGCCTTCTCATTATTTTCAGAATTTTGTTTAGTATCTTGATCTTTGTTGTTTTAATTATACTATCTCTGAAGCCTTATAAGCGACACACACACACACAAACACACACACACACACACACACACACACACACACATATATATATATATATATATATATATATATATATATAAATAAAAGCTCTATCATTGATATTGAGCACTATTTAATAATACTGAAACATTTAGTCCTCCATAAACTCACCAAGTGAGCTAGTAAGAACCATAAACCTCTCTCTATATTTACCAACCTCTCCGCTCGGGCAGGATATGACGCAAGGGTCAATTTTTAAGCGGAGTTTAACAGGTTTGAATTCAGAGTTTTCCTTCTCCTAGACTAGTTGCCTCACCAAGGCTGAAGAACCTAGTCTGCCCTATTATTTACCCATAGCTGGAGGGAGAATAATTGGATTCATACCTTTCCCTAGGGTATTAGTGCTATGTGAAATGCAATCAGTCTCATTCAGGATTTGAACTCGTGTCGCTGTGTCCATTTCCTACAACGATAACCATTACACCACGGGCACCATAAGCATCTATGATACTCTCCATATATACGTTGGATTAATCTCTCCAATTTTGGTGCAACTCTAACAATTCCGAAGCTGTAACCTTGTTGCAATGTGTATCACTATAGAGCAAGCATAGCCAAACTTTTTCGGGAAGCAGATCGTACGAAACGTGAGTCATTATCAGACCAACCACACTATTACAAAATTTCAAGGTAATTTTTCGTTGAAGTTGCTTCAACCATGTTCACTGCGAAAAACCTGACATATATGCATGTGATAATAAAATTGGTAAAAGTTATTTTTTTCTTTTTTAGTAAAAAAAGATCTTTTTTTTCTATAAAAATCGGAATCTTTCTGACTTCCTATCTAGATATTCGCGGCTAGCCCAAAAATACTTGGCCCCGTCGGCATTTCCTTAATAAGGCGCCTCGGATGTCGAGCAATCATATTAACCTTGCAAAGCTGGGGGAGCCTTGCCGACGCCCCCCCCCCGAGACCAAGTGTTCAATAAATATCTAACTACTCAGCACAAATGCCGGGTGGTCATGCCGGGTGGTCAACTAAGAGGCAAGTGAAGTCTTGATATGATATTATCACTGATTTCAATTATGATTAACACTCGCAGCTGTGTGTGTGTGTGTGTGTGAGAGAGAGAGAAAGAGAGAGAGAGAGAGTGTGTGTGTGTGTGTGAGAGAGAGAGAGAGAGAGAGAGAGAGAGAGAGAGAGAACGAAACGAGACAAAAAAGTTTAGATAAACGTGATTCTCCTCTTTTTTATCACTTAGAATTTTCGGACTATTGTCTTCGTCTTCATCGTTATACTCACAGCGTTGAGGCCGATATGTCCTTCGGCCTTCTTCGGGTATTTCATGTCGAAATTCCTCTTGATTTCTCTCGGAAGCACTTTTCTACCAAAACGCCTCGCAGGTTTAATCCCAACTACAGGTAAATAATAAGGAATACTTACTATAGCTTGCCTAATGAGTAGAGCGTTCACCAATGGTCCGGGAGACCAGGGTTCAATCCCAGATCGAGTCACACCAAAGATTCAAAAAATGGTACTTGATACCTCCTTGCTTAACACTCAGCATTATAAGGTAAGGACCAAGGGTAAAGTGGAGCAATCCAAGGAATGGAGTAGCGCCCTTCTCTACTCCTCGGTGTAGTAGCTATTGAAAATGGAGCCTTCTGGTCACCAACTTTACTTACTACTATAGCTTGACACTTGTACTCGCTCATGGTAAACGGAATTAGAACAATCTACATCCTTGGATTAAATAAAGAGTTCAGTTCGAGGTTCTGTGTAGGCTCCCGAGTTTGACATGAAACACATAAAGAAGACCGAAGCACATATCGACCGAAACGTTATGAATATAACAATAAATGATGAAGACAGCAGTCTAAATACTCAAAGTAATAAAAATTATCCAGATTAATTTCAGAAATTTAGACAAATGTTATTCCCCTCGTGAAATTATGATTAATACACGCAGCTGGGAGAGAGAGAGAGAGAGAGAGAGAGAGAGAGAGAGAGAGAGAGAGAGAGAGAGAGAGAGAGAGAGAGAAAATTTTAATAAAACTTATTCGCCACATGAAATTAGACGGAACATTCAGAACGCAGTGTGGACAACCATTTCCTTAAAAGAATGTTGCCCAGTCGGCTGGGGCTGTAGAATACACCGACAGCTTTTCTGCAGAGGGGTGAGACCCCCCCCCAACGAGTGTCCTGGATATGACACTAAACAATCTGATGGTGAGGCTCCAGTAATGCTGGAGCTTTGGGGAATACGGAGTACCCCTTTATTGCCATCGCTCCCAGGTCCACTCTGGCCCAGAGTGGTAGCACCTGATAGGGCCCTATCTATGGTTTAAATAGAACTAACAGCATTCTTACGCTAAACGGAATTGTTAGAGTAAACTGAATATCTTGAAATAGAAATGTTTTTGACAATTAAACCGTACTTACATTTAAACTGCGTGCTTATGCTTAACTGAATTATTTCAAATAGAACTGTTTTTCGACATTAAAATTGTATTTACACTTAACTGAATTGTTACATATAACTTCTTGAATAGTTTGAAATAAATGTTTTGACAATTAAACTGTGTACTTATGCTAAACTGAATTGTTTTAAATAGAACAGATTATTTACATAAAAATGGATTTGGCGTTAAATAACCTACTAAGGTTGATAAGCCATAAAACCCACCACTGAATTGAATTAAAAGAATGGAACATTTTCATTGTTATATCATCATAAGCCATGTCCGCTGAAGTAAGACCAGATTGCATAATAAACACTTATTCGATCTTTTAAAACTTTAATGATACTTATAATGGATTTATCAGTTTAGCTTTGTTCATTAAATTTATTCAAAGAAAATAACAGCAAATGATTTTATGATTAAAAATGAATGAGACACATTTTAAAAATTATTTTGCTATGAGTAAAAAATAGGTTGTGTTCAAAGAAGATATATATATATATATATATATATATATATATATATATATATATATATATATATATATATACTCTCTCTTTCTCTCGTTCCCAGTCGATTGGGCTGTGGAATACTTTTGCGGTAGGGTAGGACCCCCCACCCACAACAAGAGTCCCGGATATGACACTAAACAATCTGATGGTGAGGTTCTAGTGATGCTAGGGCTTTGGGGAATGCAGAGCGCCCCTTCATTGGATTGGTAGCACCTGATAGGCCCCTATCTATGGGTTAAATAAAACTAAACTGTGTACTTGTGCTAAACTGAATTGAATAGCATGAAATAGAAATGTTTTTGACAATTAAACTGTGTACTTACATTTAAACTGCGTACTTATACTAAACTGAATTGTTTAAAATGGAACTGTTTTTGACATTAAAACTGTACTTACGCTAAACTAAATTGTTTAATATAGAACTGTTTTGACATCTAAGAGTAAACAGAATCTATACTTACACTAAACTGAATTGGGTGAGTTAGAACTGTTTGAATAAACTAAATAATTTGAAATAGAAATATTTTTGACAAACTGTGTGATTATGCTAAACTGAATTGTTTGAAATAGAACTGATTATTTGTGTAAAAGTGGATTTAGCATCAAATAACCTACAAAAGTTGATATGCCATAAAACTAACCAACCAACCAACCAACCAACCATCTCTCTCTCTCTTTCTCACACACACACACACACACACACACACATACACACACACACACACACACAAATACGTATCCATTGGCTTCATGAGCAGAGTGTTCACCAATGGTTCCGCGACGGGAGTTCAATCCTAGGTCGTGTCATACCAAAGACTCAAAAAATGGTACTTGATACCGCCTTGCTTAACACTCAGCGTTATTAGGTAAGGGTCCACTGTAAAGTGGAGCAATCCAGGGAATGGAGTAGCGCCCTCCTTACACCTCGGTGTTGTAGCTATTGAAAGGGAGCCTTCGGGTCACCCTCAACGAAGGTCGCCAATTTTACTTATATATATATATATATATATATATACATATATATATATATATATATATATATATATATATATATATATATATATATATATATATATATATATATATATATTAGGGTAGGTCGATTTTGGAACTGTAAAAAGAATAATGCGGTGAAAGTTGTGAAATAACATCAGAAATTACCCCACGAAATATTTTTTTCCAAAATTTTGTATTTTTTTGCGAAATCGCATTTAAAGACATAATATTTTGTGATTTTTGTCGTGATATCGGTGACGCTGGAAACCTGTATCCATGAAATTAAAACTGAGACTAAAGGAAAATCAAATAATAAAATTTATTAAATAATTGATATTTTTAAGTTTATTATCCATTTTCATATTATGTTAAATTAAATGACCAAAAACAAAAATAAAATACATTGAAATATATAGTTTGAAATACAAATAACGACTTACTAAACCTCGTTTTATTTACTGGATATTTTTTCGGCTTTCACCGGTGGTAATTATCTCTCCGTAGTACTGCGGTTTGTTTATGTTTCTACCCTTATAATTAACGTAAATATATATATATATATTTCGCAAAGTAGACATACTATTAAAATATTCAAACCTTTTATAATTATTGTAATTTATTTCTATTTTAAAATTTAGTGTTTTTTTAAGTGAGAAGTCGGTTTACGAGTTAATTTTGGAACTAAAATCTAGAGTGCTGTTATTTGTTAAGTAAGCATGATTACTTTTTTAAATAAATTTCAAAATTTATTTACAATTTTTAAAAACATCTTCGTGTATTTTCTGACAATATATATATATATATATATATATATATATATATATATATATATATATATATATATATATATATATATATATATTCTTTTTACAGATATTTTAATTAAAAAATGGCTGTAAAAAACACTGGAGTTTCCACTTGAAGTAAAGGTGCAATTAAATTTTCAGGTTTACCATCACCATTGGATAAAACTGGGCCACCAACTTGTGGACAAATAATTCAATACAGTTATTTTTTAATGAACACTTATCCCCACCTTACTTGTTTTGGTGTTTCTAAATTAAGAGCAAAGGACGTGATAGATATTTGGAAGGCTGTCAACCCTCGTTTGCGTTTGTTAAAAGAAATTAGTGTTGTCAACAAGGTGAAAATTCTATGCTTTCAGAAGGCAAAGCAAATAAATAGGAAACATCTACCTGCTTCCCAAACAAAATTCTGGAAGGAAAAGTTGGATACATTGTTTGATATATCATCATGTTCGTGCAACCTGCCCATTTTAAGTTGTGACAATATTAATGTCAAATGCTCCAAAGAAAAATGCTAGACTAAGCACATCATCTGTACTTGTCCTCTGACAAAAAAGCCAACAAAAAAGTATGAAGATATCCCCACCAATAGCTTCAACATCATATGTTCAGGGTGATTCTTCCCATTCTTACTCATCTTCTCCAAGTGATGAAACAGGATTATAAACAGCTAGATAGTCCTCTCCAAGTGCCTTATAACCTCACAAAAATTCCAAGGTATGCTCTTGAGTTAGTCAGGGGTATTATATCTTCTAATCTTGGAGCCAGGCTTGCCCATGCCTTGCTCTTGGATTTGAGGGCTATTGTGAAACCGTTGCCCCCTCACCCCCCACATTATTTCAGTCTTCTAACCATGTCTTCTTCTTAGCCGGCCGGTGATCAACTAGTGGCTGAGGGGGTAACGCACATTTCTTGCCACCACACAAGAATACGATCGAGGGAGACAGGAGAAAATAGAAAGACAAACGAACAAACACGAACAAAGCTTGGGGTTACCAAGAGCAGAGGAAGGTATTGCAACATTATATGCATGTGCGGACTATCGCTAGCGTGGGTTACTAGCGAAAATTCCACAATGCTACTGGAATCAGACATCTTAAGACTCTTCTTCACTGGACCCTATCTTGTCTCCTCGCCTCTCTGTTCCGGTGTCTGGTGTTGACTGCCCCTCCGTGGATCCACGCCAACCTCTCTGCTGTTCGCCTCTCTCTTGTCCAGTCTCAACTGCCCTCCGTGGTCTCCAGCCGCAACTGCCTTCTGCTGCTTGCCTCTCTGCTCTCCAGCCACCAACTCCCTCTGGGGTCCAGCCACCAACTCTCCTCTCTCCTGTCCAACTACCAACTCTCTCTCCTGGGCTCCTGCCATCAACTGCCTCTCTTGGTCTCCTGCCACCAACTCTCCTCTCTCCTGGGTCGCGTCGTCAACTCTCATTCGCCTCCCCGTACCACTTCCGGGTACGGCGAGATTTCATGTCCAAGAATCCTTTGTCTGGTTTCGCGCCAAAACAGACAATTGAATCGTCTGCTTTGGCAGCCTACCCCCATAGTGTTACACTATGGGTCTTCTTATCCCTAATATAGATATAAAGAATATCTATATGGATAAATGTAAAATAGAACAAAGGCTAAAGTGAAAACAAATGCCTATGAAAAGCATAATGAAAATGTAGAGAATCTTCTTTGTATAGGAGTTGATGGGAAGACAGACAAAGACACACTACACTACAATGAATCAGTGGAGGAAAATAGAAGTAAAATTCTGAAAAAAGCCAAAGGACCTGAATGCCACTTGACAATCACAAAAGAAGACACCAAATGAGAGTATATATTTGACTCACAGGGTTCTTCCTGATACTGGTGCAACTGGTACCGTTCTTGCGGAGCAAATGACTGATGTTTTGGAGAAATTTAAAGGTTTGAGCACTATTAAGGTTGTCCTTGTTGACAACATGAATGCAAATACAGGCTGTGAATATGGACTTGTTACACTTTTAGAAAAAAAAAATCTTCACACTATTGGTTGCTCCTTACATCAAAATGAACTTCCATTTAGAGCTCTATTCAAACATTTAGATGGCACCACAAAAAGCCACACTACATTCAATGGTCCATTGGGTAAATTTTGTGCAAATGATTGCCATAATTTACCCCCAAAATCTTTTTCAGCTGTTGAGAATCCCCTGGAGTTTCATTTTGGAATGAAAGATATGGATAGCCTTAGTAGTGACCAAAGACTACTCTATGAATATACAGTTGGTATTTCTAGAGGTAAGGTGGACCCTAGATTTGCATCGTGGAAAATTGGTCCATTAAATCAGGCAAGGTGGTTTACTTTGGCCATCAGGCTCATGTGCCTATGGACTCGTGGGGCATATCCACAGAATCTTTCAACCAAACTATATAGTTTGATAAATTTTATTGTGAATGTTTATGCTATTTGCTGGTTTGATATAAAAAAAAGTAACAAGTTCCATCATCAGCAAATTTATATTTACAATATGATTGACAGGATACGAAAGCAACCAATTGAGGTTCAAAGGATTACATTAAAAAACCTCCAGTCATGCCTTTCCATTACTTCCGGAGAATGTTTTATTTTCAATGGTGAAATTTGATGAACCTGAAGTGAGAGAAGAGGGTATAAAAAGAATTTTGGCCATTAGGTAAGTTAATATTTATTCATACAAAACTGGTTGAAGTACTTGTGCCAATTTATTGAAACATTTTAATGATTACATCTGATTTCACCAAATATTATTAAAGCAGAACAAAATACATTTAAAAATTAAACTCAAATTATTTTTTATATTCTTTCAGAAGAGGGAAGCCAGTCAAGAAAAGATTTAAAAAGATCCCAATGATCAACTTTAAAGCTGTGCACTGGACTGATTTAATTGATCTGTCAGTAAATGGAGTCTGTGAGCCACCACTCACACTAGACTTTTCTGACAATGAATTACAGAATTCATTGTTAACTGGTGAAAAGATTAACTTGCCAGATTTCCCTTCACATTCCCAAGGTGTGTAACGGGCAGTTAAGTTAGTAATGAAGGCTTCTCAATCCATGTATAGCTTTGAAGCAAGGCTCCAGCACATACTTGCAAAAGTTTTGTGCCAACAATTGAGACCAGCGTTTTCATCTAAGGGCTCATATATGGAACTATTTTATTCCATATATTAAAAATTATTAAACAATTATTTGTTTTTCCATATTTGTTTGTTTGTTGTATTTCAATTCATATCAGGAAAAACATTTTTTTCCATATATTCGAATATTACTGCTTGAATAACATTTCAAATTTGATACAGGTAAAGCAGGGTGGGGTAGGGGTTCAATTTTCAATTTGATGTTTTGTTATAATTTATTTATTATATTTCCATAAAATAAAATAAGATTTCTAATTTAAATACTGAAATTGATTGGTTTTTACATCAATATTTCGGTCAAATCTGGCAAAATCGAGGACTTTTCAGTACGTGTTTATTCAAAATCTTTCATGCCAAATTAGCAAAAAACCGTTGAAGATTCAGATCTAATTTTTGGTGTGAGTATTTAATAGGTATGTACACAACTTTCAGTGCATTATTCTTTTTGATATTTAAAAAAAATGAAAAATCAACCTACCCTAATATATATATATATATATATATATATATATATATATATATATATATATATGCATTGATATATATATATATATATATTATATGCATTGATATATATATATATATATATACTTTGTATTTAATTTCTTTTTATTGTAAGTATTTTATATCTAAGTATTTTTTTTTATTAGTATTTCTCTCATCCTAATTTCAGTCGCATTTTAGTTGGCAACTTGGATCCAAAATAAAGAATACACCTCCAAAGAGAATCGAACTCGTATCCACTTATTCCTACCGACTTAACGACTGTAGGCATCATCATCATCATCATCATCATCATCAATGTATGTTAACAATACGAAGTCCACTGACAATTTCTTACCATCCATCCCAATCATTCATCGCACTTGGCAAGTTCAGTAGTCGGCATCCAGTGTCCGCACAGAGCTGATGTATGTATGTTTTCACTGGTCAGCCTACCATGTCTAGGAGTCTATAAAAGAACGTCACTTATGACTTCATCCTTACTTCTCTAACAATGTCTGGCATGTCTTGTTTGTCTTACTTGGATGGTTTGTGAGATGGGAAGTAAGTGGCTGTCCAGCTGTTGTTTTTTATAGCGTTGCTTCCAGAATTTGTTCAAAACACGAAGCATTCTTGAATAGCTTTTTTCCCTAGGGTTTCGTTAGCGTCCACTTCGTGCATCCATACAGTAGTACTGACACCGTCACTGCTTGGAAGAATTCATTATGGTCATAAAAGTTTATGAAAGTTTAAATTTTCCCTAATTTTGTTTAACTTTATTGTTTCAATTTATATTTGAAGATACTAAAATGTAATTTGCTTTGGTTTCTTTAATATATCAATTTCTATTTAATCTTGCCCAGTCGGCTAGGGCTGTAGAATACACCGGCTGCTTCTCTGCAGAGGGGTAATACCCCGCTCCCTAACAAGTATCCTGGATATGACACTAAACAATCTGATGGTGAGGTTCCAGCAATGCTGGAGCTTTGGGGAATACGGAGTACCTCTTCATTGTCATTGCTCCCAGGTCCACTCTAGACCAGAGTGGTAGCACCTGATAGGGCCCTATCTATGGGTTAAATAGAACTAACAGCATACTTATAATAAACTGACTTGTTTGAGTAAACTGAATAGCTTGAAATAGAAATGTTTTTGACAATTAAACCGTACTTACATTTAAACTGCGTGCTTATGCTTAACTGAATTATTTCAAATAGAACTGTTTTTCGACATTAAAACTGTATTTACACTTAACTGAATTGTTACATATAATTGCTTGAATAATTTGAAATGGAAATGTTTTTGACAATTAAACTGTGTACACATGCTAAACTGAATTGTTTTAAGTAGAACAGATTATTTACATCGAAATAGATTTGGCGTTAAGTGACCTACAAAGGTTGATATGCCATAAACCCCAACCAACCAATCTATTCAATCGTAAAAGAGATAAAACTCGATGCGAGCTTGCCAGGATTCGAACCTGGAATCTTCTGATCCGTAGTCAGACGCGTTATCCATTGCGCCACAAGCCCAAACTTGAAAAATACCGAGGGGATATTGAATAAAATTATAAAATCATTTTCCGAGACAAAGCGTGAGAAAGAAAAAAGAATTCGGCTTTAACGATTTTCTTTTTTTCCTTTAACTTATATTTTGGAAAACTGCTTTTTTTTTAAAAATTTAGAACTTTTAAAAACGTTGTTTACTCAAATAGGTTTGCATATACGCAAACACGCAGCTTTGACTAAAATTAGCTTTGTACGGAACGAGGTCAAAAGTTAGTGTCAGGAAAGAACTCTCTATTCAGTTGTAATTATCCGTGGATCTAATTAGCTTATTTCGAGGTGGTATCATAAAAGTACGAGGTGTGTCCGTACAAGTATTTGGTGGTGCTCGTGATTTAAGGAAATGGATATGGTGTCTTAAGTTCAACTCCTGGACGAGACTGTTTGTAGTTCACATTACGCTAATATCATCGAGAAAGGTATGAATCTAACAATTCTCCCTTCAGATATGGGTAACTAGTAGGACAGACTGAGATCTCAAAAACCGGTCTGAATTCAAATCTGATAAACCCCTCTTAAAATGTGACCTTTTGTCTCATCCTGCTCGTGCGGAGGGGCTGGGTAAATACAAGTATTTACTAGCCGTAACTTAATAAAACACACTTATGCATCTCTCTCTTTCTCTCTCTCTCTCGATATATATATATATATATATATTATATATATATATGTGTGTGTGTGTGTGTGTGTGTGTGTGTGCGCATGCATTTTCATATAAAGGTTTCTTAGCGGAACCTAGAATATACCGATTCTATCTTCTGTAGAGCGATTAGAGCCCCCTCCTCCAATAAAAGGGGGTCCTGGTTATGACCCTATACTGTTTTCGGTGTTGAGGTTCCAATACTTGAGCTCTGGTACGAGTGGAGTCATATTTTCGTTGACGTTACTCCCAGGTCCACTCTGTTGTAATACCTTTTAGAATCTCACATATAGGTCAAAATACAACTTGAAAATAATTTGTATTAGAGAGGAATACCTGAAACCATATAACCGTATGCAATCAAATGAATATCATTTCATGGGAATTGTTTCTTGAAATCACATAACCTGACCCACCAAATAGAAAAGGAAACAAACAAACAAACAATAAACGACTGACTTCACTATAAAAGAACCCAAAAAGGCTGTGAAGTCAACGGACCAATCAATCTAAACAGTTACATACATTTTGTTTGAATAGTTATTACGAATTTTTGCATATTATCATTACATATTATTCGCCCTGTCGGCTGGGGCTGTAGAATACACCGACTGTGCCTCTGCAGTGGAGTAAGACCCCCTGCGAGTATCCTGTATGACACTAAACCCTCTGATTGTGGGGGTCCAGTTTTGAGGAATATGAAGTATCCCTACTGTAGTGATAAAGGAAAGAATTATGTAATCTCCCTTACTTTCTGGGAACGAATTGTTCCCCCTTTTTAGATTCCTGATAGGTGGTCATTTTATCCGTGACTGCCTTCAAGACCAGTTCTTAGTTGAATAAAGCTTTTTCAAGCTTATCTGACGCAGACTTTTTCAATTAATCGCAAGCTCTAACGTATTATTTGACTCGTTATATATTACACCTACATTGCTATTATTTCCAGGTCGACTCTGTCTCGGAGTGGTCGTAGCTGTTAGGGTCCCATCTATTGGTCAAATAGAAATATTCAATCATCTTCTATACCTAAAACTATTGAACTGTATGCAAACAAATGATTAAAGTTGAATTGAATTTGGGTGTGAGTTTGAAATACTCGAAACCATTGAATTATGTGGAAAGGAATGATTAATGTTGATGAGAATTATTTGTATTAGATAGCAATACTTGAAATTATTTCGTGTCTTGCAAATGACTCGAACTGCATCAGATGGTGAGGCTTCAATTTTGGAGTTTGGGAATATAGTAAGCAAAGTTGGCGACCGTAGTCGAGGTTGACCAGAAGGCTCCCTTTTCAATAGCTACAACACCGAGGTGTAGGGGAGGGCGCTATTCCTTTAACTCCTTAATTACCATTACTCTCACGTTCACTCTCACCCAGACTGGTAATACCTGTTAGAGAACGACGTATTGATCAAATAGAACTTTTTAATGTTTTACTAGGGACTATTATTAATATTTAAAAAAATTATATGTGTTGAATACCAATACTTGAAACCATTTTGTATCCTGGGTATGACATTAAGCTGCATCTGATGGGTGAGGCTCCAGTTTTAGAGTTTGGGGGGTTTGGAATATCCAATAGGAAATGATGCAATTTCCTTGTCAAAGAAACTTCTATAAAAAAAATGGATCAATTTTGATACAATTTTTAACATAAAAAACGCCCTCGCACGTGTTCCAGAAAAATCAAGAATTTGGGAAAACCCCAATTGAAAAAAACAAACAAACAAAAAAACAAAAACCATCAAAACAAAAAACACTCGACAACATTTTTCGACCAATCAGCTGTTCTTAAAAAATATGCTGTCACTTACTTTGTTAGGAATTTGTAGAGTGAAGGTACCTGTGCATGATCCCCTTCCCAGAAAAAATGCTATAAAGTCAAAAGATCTTCAAAAAGTACTTAAGGAAAGTTCACTTGTCGCCACGGTAAGATGAATACAACTGTGTCTCGAAATCTGATAGCAGCCCACCTTGCCTGATCGCTGGACGACCCGTATCAAATTACGACCTTCAACTTGGACGATAATCTTTTAATTCATCGGGGCTGCTGATAATTTACTACTTCTCGCAGTGACTTAGGACACGAACAATTTCATTTTTGTTTTCAGATTTCTCCAAAAATAAAACTTTTCTATTTTTGTAGCACTCGTGTTAATTGCATTATTTTTATTAACATCAGTCCACTACATACATTTTAATTACCATTACTCTCAGGTACACTCAGCCCTCGGAGTGGTAATACCTGTTAGGGAACGACCTATAGATTCAATAGAACTGTTAAATCTTTTACTTGATATTATAATTAATACTAAATAGAATTATTAGTGTTAGATAGTGTTGTGATACACGATCCATCTTAGGGCTACCAGTTGCCTCCCCTTGCTGCTCCCTTTCTTCTAGTGGGGACAGTTTCTAACCCTTCACCCCTGGCACCGTGTTTTTTCTCCTCTTTCACTATTAAGACTGTCATGGATGACCAGTGTTACTGACCGCTTCTATTTTCCTTGAAGTCGAACCTTCGCCTTTTTTACCCTCTTTGATGGCCAATAAACCTGTTGATAAGCAGAATATTGTCTTCAGACTTTTTATTCAGGAGAGGTGTTTAGACTTTCCGTCGTAAGACTACACATGTTTTCTTGGCACGGAATATCGGGTCTTTACGGGACGGAACAGAGAGTAATACTTGAAACTATTTAACTGTGTGCAAACAATAAATAGTAATTTTTGAAATCATTCAACTGAGTGCAAATAAAACTATTAGTTTTAGATTATTAAATACACATTTTTTAGCCTTAAAATAATCACCCCCACCCCCCAAAATACACTAGAACATTTTAGAAATTTCGGATCAAAATCGCATTAACATTAAAGTTATATTTTTTATATTTTTCAACCAATCAGCTAAAAACATAAAATAAGAACGTTCAAGAAAACCCGACTCAGAAACTAATTAGCAGAAAATTATTTAGGCTCCAAAACAAATAAGTAAATATACGAATCTGATTGGTCAAGAAATATCTGCGCGCTTGAATTTTAGGACCCGCAATAAAACTATTTTTGATCCACTTAAGTGACCCCCAAAAGTATAAATAACGAAGAATTTAATAAATCAGGTCATTCATTCTTTCCACTACGAGATGTCATGAACGGACAGCAGAGAGCCATGCCATAAAACTCAAAGGGAAAAGGCATGCAACCTTCTTTTACCAATGCGACACGTTGTCGCCAAAAATCGTAAAAAACGCACGTGTGGACTTAATGAAAGGAAAGACCCATACTTACGGTCCATCACTTGTATACATTCACGCATACCCATGTATGTAACTAAAGCCAAAATTTTTATCCTCCTTACTGCGTCCAACTATTGACCCATTTATTTGATAGACTTTATTAACATTTAAACACACACACACACACACACACACACACACACACGGGTGAACAATCCTATTTTCATTCAACTGGCCATTGCTGTATTTTTTACAACGTCCGCTCGTACATAACATGAACATTGTATTTTTAATTATCTTATCCTGTTTGTTATGATTATTAGATTGTTTGTTTCTCAATGTTCGGTGTTGTTATATTCCATTTGTTTACGTGCTTGTAAAATTTGTGTTGTATTTGAGGTGGAACTGAACGTGAAAGTAATACCCGTAAAATACGGACGGGAACTCATTCACACTCACTCACTACAAATTGGAGAGTAACATATCCACTAAACAATTACATGTACCCACTACAAGATGACTATTCTTGAAAATATTTAACTGTGTACAAAGAAACAATTAATATTGAATAGAATTATTAGTGTTGGAAAACAATAATTGAAACCCAGCCCTGTTGGCTGGGGCTGTAGAATACACCGACTGCATCTCTGCAGGAAAGTAAGACCCCCCCCCGGTCTCTAAACGAGTATTCTGGATATGACACCAAACTGCATTTAATAGTGAGGCTCTAGCCCTGGTGCTTTGAGAAATATAGAATGGTAGTGGTAGGGTCCTATGTATGGGTCAAATAGAACTATTCAACCATCTAACTGTGTAAACAAATGCCTGATGTTTAGTTGAATTGTTAGTGTTACATAGCAAACAATTTACTTGCGTGCAAATATAACTATTAGGTTTAGCCATTTAAGTGAGTGTTAACAAATGATTAATTCATAATAGAATTGTTTGTGTTAATAGGAATATTTGAGACCATTTAACTGAGTATGAAAACTGAATTATTGGTATTACATAGCAATACTGAACCATTTAATTGTGTGTGAATGAATGAAGTGTTGAATAAGATTATTCGTGTTGAATAGCAATACTTGAAACCATAAACTGTTCGTAAATAAGACTATTAGTATGAGAAATAATTGAAATAACTTCGCTGTGTGCAAAGAAATCAAGATTATTAGATAGAATTATCAGTTCGCAATATTTGAAACCATTTAACTATGTGTAAATAATAGCAATATTAACAAACTAGTTCTTACCTATTTTTAAAATAAAATTACCTACAAACTATTAGCTTACACATTATATATATATATATATATATATATATATATATATATATATATATATATATATATATCATCATGTCGTGCTGGTAGCACGGATATCCCTGACCCTCTCTCGCCACTTTTCCCTATCGTTCATCGCCTCAGGCAGGTCTTCTGGACAACATCCCGTATCCTCACATAGTTGCTGGTCGTCCTGCTTTTGCACGGCCATGTGTGGGGATCCATAAGAGTACATCACTTATGAGTTCGTCCCTGCTTCTCCAGCAGTGTCCTGCATGTCTGATTCGTCTAACTTGAATAGTTTTCGTGATAGGAGGCAGGTGGCCGTACAGTTGGTTGTATATATATATATATATATATATAATAATTCAACTGTGAACAAATGAATCTCTAATATTAAATTAAATTGTTAGTGTTATATAGCAAACAAATAAAAATTCGTTTACAAATCATATATATTTGATATATATACGTATAAAAAGGTTTTGCCTTTAAATAACTCACTAGAGTAGATATGTCATAAAACCTAAACAAACCAACCAATGATTGAAACCAATGATTAAAACCATTTGCAAAGAAATGAGCTCTGGACCGTTAAAAAATGATATTACCGACAAAGTATTCGCTTATAAATCATATATATATATATATATATATATATATATATATATATATATATATATATATATATATACGAAGGTGAATCATAAACTAATGTTTTTTTCTTTAATGCGGGAATAATCACTGACGTAGGAACATGTATCATACATCAAAATGAAGATTATCCTCTGTGGATCACATCACTACTTTTCAACATAGTCACTGTTTTTCTCAATAATAATGTTCCACCTTTGAATGAGAGCATGTATCCATGTCTCTTAAAAAATTCTATTAACTGTCCTTTGAACCACTTCATTACTGCAGTTATACTTCCTTGTCACCGGCATAATGTTTGCCTCTTAAACACTCTTTCATGGAGCCAAAGAGATGATAGTCGTAAGGCGCTAAATCTAGTGAGTATGAAGGATTCAGTAAAGTTGTCCACCCGAATGTGATTGTTTCCTTTGTTCTGATGCTTGCGTGTGGTAGAGTATTGTCATGGAGAAGGAGAACATTATAGATTGGTAAGTTGGGTCTCACTCGTCGGATTCTTGCTCTGAGTCACGTCAGCATCTGAATGTATGCCTCGGGGTTTATTGTTTTTCCTCTTGGCAAGAAATCAACCAGAAAAAACAGTTAGTTACTTGAAACCATATAACTTTGTGCAAACAAATTACTATTAATAAATAGAAATAATTACTTGAAACAATATAATTATCAGTATTAGATAGGAATTCTTGAAGCCATACCACTACGTGCAAATTAGTTGTATTAGATTTGACTACTTGATATCATACTGATGTGTGCCCCCCCCAACCCCCCCCTAAGAAACACACAAAAAATATAAATATAAACATATAATGAACGTAATTCTCTTATCACTAGGGATAAAATAACCCTTGACGTGTTGACATGCCGTTAAAATCAATAAATTCTTATCAGTTATCACTAAAACAACTGTTTCTTTCCATTTCAAACTGTATCTTCCTAGCCTCTCTCTGCAAAGAGGATAAAAGATTATATACCAATACATACATGGCAACGTTTAAAAAATACTTAAAACAGAGAAACAAATATTGTATTCATTTAATCGTTGACGCTTCTTTGATTATCGCAAAACTGTCAGAAAGTTAATAGAACCAGGCTATTTTTACTACCCACTGAGCAGCTTGCCTATAATGGGGCTTGTGGCGCAATGGATAACGCGTCTGACTACGGATCAGAAGATTCCAGGTTCGAATCCTGGCAAGCTCGCGATCGATTTCATTTTCTTCATTAATTTTGTACCTTTCTCATCAGCATTTCAAATTCAGGATTTATAGTTGTGTTATCTTCCGTATAAAGCTAAGAACACGTGGAACCCTGTGAGAATTGAACTCTCTAGTATTTCTCTGTTTGACTTTTAAAATTAGATGTAGCTTAGGTTTGGCATAATGTACCATAGCCATGATATGGCTACGTGTGAAATGTATATAGAATGTCCATAAAAACAGAACATAGGAATCTCGAAATTCGAAAAACACGCAACTTTGTTCAGGTACGAAACATTTTATTACCTTTGAGTTTAAAGGTTCTTCGACATAAGGAGAGAGATACACATTCTTTCTATTCTGGCTTTTTTGTGCAGCACCTGCCCAACGCCTCTGCGAGCAAGTGAAAGTCAACTCTTCTCGTCCGGTGTCTAGTCTCAACTCAACTAACTGACTTTTTCAAAATCTCCAAAATCCCCCGAGCGCGCTTCCGGTGCATGACGTCATTCACACTACCTAGCCCCGTTTCCTATCTCGGGCTATTATGACATCTCTGAGTGACACGTCCGCTCCGCGCACGCGCGTGAGCACCTGCGTTAATGTTGCACCTAAGTAACCCATGCACTGAGCCAAAAGGTTCTCAGCCTAACTAAACCCAAAGGCATAAAACGAAATCCCTCGGCCATTATATTACAATAAGGATTGAAATATTTGGTATCAAACGAGGATTGAACTTATTACTCAGTTGTAACTGGTTTGTGAGACTAATTTGCTAGTTATTATATCATCAACAGGAGCCTTAAAAAACAAACAAAACTAAACATGAGAAATATGTCAATAAAAAAAGTCGGCTTTTTTTACAATTTTTCTTTGAAAATTAACACCAAAATCATTCATAAGGATTCGCTGATGATTTGTTAGTCTGTATAATGATACAATACTTTGGAGGTGCCCGTGGTGTAATGGTTATCGTCGTCGGAAATGAACACGGCGACACGAGTTCAAATCCTGGACGAGACTGATTGCATTTCACATAGCACTAATACCCTTGGGAAAGGTATGAATCCAATTATTCTCCATATAGTAGGACAGACTAGGTTCTTCAGCCTTGGTTAGGCAACTAGTCTAGAAGGAAAACTCTGAATTCAAACCTGTTAAACTCCGCTGAAAAATTGACCTTGTGTCATATCCTGCCCGAGCGGAGGGGTTGGGTAAATAGGATAATGATACAATACTTATCTGTATATATGTGTGTACGTATATTGACATTTACTAAGCTGAACTTTGGTAAAGATATACAAAAAGTGACCACCCAATGAGAATTCAAGTAATTCTAAAAATGAATAACCCAGGAATTCTAACCATCTCGCTTGTTGTGCCAAAATTTACGCAACTAACCTTCATCTAATAGAGGACCATATTAATGGGCCACTCGGCCCATTAATATGGTCTTCTATTAGATGAATATCAGATATATGAATATCAGATATATCAGATAAATGCTCTACAAGACAAAGTCACAAATATTAATCTACACTGAAGAGTTTCTTTATTAAACTTAGGAAAGTATAGCCCAGTCGGCTCGGGCTATAGAATGTCAACGAGTGTCCTGGATATGATTTTAAACAATCTGATGGTGAGGCTCCAGCAAAGCTGGAGCTCTGGGGAATGCGGAGTGCCCCTTCATTGCCATCGCCCCCTGGTCTACATTGATCCGGGATGGTAGCACCGGACAGGTTCCTGTTTATGGGTCAAATAGAATTGTTTGAAATTTAAATTGAGTGCAAAAAAATGACTTATGCAAAACTGAATTGTTTGAAATAGAACTGTTTGACAATTTAATTGTAAGTAAACAAATGACTGCTTTATTGAATTGGTACTTATATATAGCAATACTTGGAACCATTTAATTTTATTGACTTATGCTAAATAGAATTGTTAAAAATAGAACTGTTTGATCATTTAACTGTACGTATCTAAAAACTGTGTTTACAAATCATATATTTAATATATATGTGAAAATAGGATTTGGCGTTAAATAACCAACAATTGTTGATGTGCCATAAAACCAAACCAAACCTTAGGTTAGTCTGGCACGAAGCCACCATAATGGGTCATCCAATGAATGGTCTGCTAGACGAGTTTGCTGACTATCGTCTTTTAGGAAAAGATAATTTATATTCGACTGCATCCATGATGCAATACATTTCTAAAAAAAATTCTCAGAAATATATCCCGGGTATTATACGCAAAGTCTGGTAGTCTATCGAGGTAAACTATATGTACCTGTACGGGGCTCTTCAGAATTGACCTTGTGTCAAACCCTAGAGGTTGTTGGGTAAATATATTATGGTACCAGCAACTCGTCCTACTCTACAATAATGAAATATCAAATGAAAATGTTGGGAGTCTTATATACCATTATATTATAATTATAACAATCTCCCTCCCTCGATCCCTCTCTCTCTCTCTCTCTTTCTTTCTCTCTCTCTCTCTCTCTCTTTTGGGGCTGTAGAGTACATCGACCGGACCCTTGCCCAGGGATAAAACACCTTATTCAACGAGTGTCTTTGGTATGACAAACCGTTTGATGCTGATGCCCCAATCTCGAAGTTCTGGGGAATGTAGAGTACCCCTTCATTACCATTACTCTTAGGTCCATTCTGATCTGGTGGGGTAGTGCCTCAGTGAACAAGAATTATTTAAGCCTTTACTAGGGATTATTATTAGTTATTTGACATCGTACAGCTGTGTGCAAATTGTTTGTATTAGATAGGAATACTCGATAAATAAAATTACCAATTTTGAATAGCAATGCTTGAAAACAAATAACTGTGCGTAAATAAATGACTTATATTAAATAGAATTATTTGTGTATGATAGCAATACTTGAAACCATTTAATTGAGTGTAAACAAATGATTGATTTTAAATTAGATAGGAATGCTTCATAAATAAAATTACTAATGTTGAATAGCAATACTTGAAGCCATTTAACTATGTGCAAACAAAGGAACTTTAACTCGTCTAAAAAAAAGTTTTTTACAAACTATTCGCTTACAAATCACCTATATGTATTGACAGGATATGGCATTAAATAACCATCAAGGGTTGATATGCCACTGAACCAAATAACCTAACCTAACCCAACCTTTCTCTCTCTCACTCTCTCACACACACATACACACACACACTGTCATGGCTCTGAAATCTTTTTTGCTAAAATATCAAATATTCGCCAATGGTCCAGGAGACCTGGTTTCAATCCCAGGTCGCGTCATACCAAAGACTTTAAAAATGGTACTTGATACCTCCTTCCTTAACACTCAGCAATATAAGGTAGGTATCAAGGGTAAAGTGGAGCAATCCAGGGAAAGGAGTAGCGCCCTCCCCTACACCTCGGTGTAGTAGCTATTGAAAAGGGAGCCTTAGGGTCGCCCTCGACTACGGCCGCCAACTTGTATATATCCTATAACGAAGCCTTTATCATCAACGATGTCGGTTAAGCATAGATTAAGGACTTAAGCACTATTATCATTAATCCGAGGCGTTTAAACATTTCCCCTCTCGATATTACCAAGTGTTTATTGTCTTTCGTAAAGTAAAAATGTCATATTCATCCTGGTTTATCTCTTTCCTATCTTAGAGACACTTATTGTGTCATAAACAGTAATGCATTTGAAGTATTGATTTGCGTATATCCAAATCATCTTTGAGAGTATCTATCTTGTCAAAGAAATTTGATATATGCATATTTTTTACTTTTTATGTATAATCAGTGCCGAATTAACCCCTGTCATGACCCCGAAGCATCGATCTACTTTGAGCCCTTCGAAATCCCCTTGATGTATGCATATTTTTACTTTTTATGTATAATCAGTGCCGAATTTACCCCTGTCATGACCCCGAAGCATCGATCTACTTTGAGCCCTTCGAAATCCCCTTGATGTATGCATATTTTTACTTTTTATGTATAATCAGTGCCGAATTAACCCCTGTCATGACCGCTAGGCATCGATCTACTTTGAGCCCTTCGAAATCCCCTTGATATATGCATGTTTTTACTTTTTATGTATAATCAGTGCCGAATTTACCCCTGTTATGACCCCTAAGCATCGATCTACTTTGAGCCCTTCGAAATCCCCTTGATGTATGCATGTTTTTACTTTTTATGTATAATCAGTGCCGAATTTACCCCTGTCATGACCCCTAAGCATCGATCTACTTTGAGTCCTTCGAAATCCCCTTGATGTATGCATGTTTTTACTTTTTATGTATAATCAGTGCCGAATTTACCCCTGTCATGACCCCTAAGCATCGATCTACTTTGAGCCCTTCGAAATCCCCTTGATGTATGCATGTTTTTACTTTTTATGTATAATCAGTGCCGAATTAACCCCTGTCATGACCCCGAAGCATCGATCTACTTTGAGCCCTTCGAAATCCCCTTGATGTATGCATGTTTTTACTTTTTATGTATAATCAGTGCCGAATTAACCCCTGTCATGACCGCTAGGCATCGATCTACTTTGAGCCCTTCGAAATCCCCTTGATGTATGCATGTTTTTACTTTTTATGTATAATCAGTGCCGAATTTACCCCTGTCATGACCCCGAAGCATCGATCTACTTTGAGCCCTTCGAAATCCCCTTGATGTATGCATGTTTTTACTTTTTATGTATAATCAGTGCCGAATTAACCCCTGTCACTACCCCTAAGCATCGATCTACTTTGAGCCCTTCGAAATCCCCTTGATGTATGCATGTTTTTACTTTTTATGTATAATCAGTGCCGAATTTACCCCTGTCATGACCCCTAAGCATCGATCTACTTTGAGTCCTTCGAAATCCCCTTGATGTATGCATATTTTTACTTTTTATGTATAATCAGTGCCGAATTAACCCCTGTCATGACCCCTAAGCATCGATCTACTTTGAACCCTTCGAAATCCCCTTCCCCCTTTCACGATTTCCTTACGTACAATTTATTACAAATGAAGTACTTCATGGTTTCATTTATTAATGGCATATCAACATTCATGGGTTATTTAATGCCGAAACCATTCTTTTAGAAGAACAGTAGTGATACTTCTAAACCCATTGCTGGCGCGCCGTGGGAGGGGGGATCTTCATACCTTTCCCCAAAGTATTTGTCCAAAAGCTTTTTTATAATTTCTTGCACAGCAGTAATATCTGCATAATCTGTTACTCCCATTGTCAAACTTGACAGTAAACAACCACCACATATATATAATTTGTTAATGTACACTTAGAAAATGTTGCCTCGTCGGCTGGAGCCGTAGAATACACCGACTACTTCTCTAAAGTGGGGTAAGACCCCCCCCCGAACGAGTGTCCTAGATATGACACTAAACAGTTGATGGTGAGGTTCCAGCAATGAAGGAACTTTGGGGAACGCGGAGTACCCCTATATTGGCATCTCTTCCTGGTCCACTCTGGCTCAGTGTGGTAGCACCTGATAGGGTCGTATCTATGGGTTAAATAGAACTAGACAGCGTACTTATGCTAAACTGAACTGCTTGAAATAAAACTGTTTTTGACATTTAAACTGTGTACTAACGTTAAATTTAATTGTTTGAAATAGAACTGTTTATATGTATGGTTGTTTAGGTTTTATGGCATATTGTAGGCTATTTAATGCCAAATCTATTTTATACAAACAATCAGTTCTATATCGTACAATCAAGCTTAGCATGCGTACACGGTTTAATTGTCAAAACATTTCTATCTCAAGCTGTTCAGTTTAGTATGACTATAGATTTTGTTTACACACAATTAAATGTCAAAACAGTTCTATATTAAATAATTCAGTTTGGCGTAAGTACAGTTTCAATATCAAAAACAGTTCCATTTCAAACAATTCAGTTTAGCATACAAAAACAGTTACATTTCAAACAATTCAGTTTTCGCATAAGTACGCAGTTTAAATGTGAGTACACAGTTTAACATTTTTTTCAAGCTATTCAGTTTAGTCAAACAGTTCTAATTAAAACAATTCAGTTTAGCATAAGTTGACAGTTTAGTTCTATTTAATCCATAGATAGGGCCCTATCAGATGCTACCACTCCGAGCCAGAGTGGACCTTGGAGCGATGGCAATGAAGGGGTACTCCGCATTCCCCAAAGCTCCAGCATTACTGGAACATCACCATCAGATTGTTTTGTGTCATATCCAGGACACTCGTTGGCAGGGAGGTTTTACCCCTCTGCATAGAAGCAGTCAGTGTATTCTATATACAGCCCTAGCCGACTGGATAATGTTTATATTCATAAAAATGGATTTGGCATTAAATAACCTACAATGATTTATATACCATATAACCAAACCAAGATATCAAAACTGAAAATGAAAAATATATAATCGTTATTCTATGATTATAAATGACACATGAAAATCTATTCTTTTTAATGATGGAATTTCCAAATGAAAAACAGTATTGCATTAAACAAAGGAACATGTGGGGTTTGAAGGCTTTGAAGGTCAGGGCTAAGAGAAGGCTGTGTTGCCGTAGATATCTGACTGCATATTTTGGTTATATTATTTTACCCCACGTTGACTGGCCGGCGCAATGCCTTGCCCAAAGAAAGTCCCAAAAGAAATATACAAAAAGAAAAGATAGAAATAGATAAGAGACGAAAACATTTCTTCTATACTTTCCTTTATTTACTGGGTGAAGAGACTAACCGACGCAACGTCCCAAGACTGCAAAATGGTCACTAGACTGCAAAATGGTGTTGTAGGTTCGACGGACACTGCCTGAAAGAGAAAGATAATATGGTCCCCTTTTTCAAGAGGAATGCCTTTTTTCTTTTACGCATGCGTCATCTCCTTTTCTGTTAGAGACCTCTTGGAGTTTCTTCAAATTTAATAGTTTTCTTTTTATCTATTTTGTGACGGCAAATTAACTAGAATCCCAACTACGGGACTTTATTTTTCGCACGTGTGAAGACGGGGCAGACTGGCACTTGATCCCTGGTAGAATAAGTCCTTGTTCAGAGTCCTTTCTCGGGCATATAGGAACTGGCATATTATGTGGGGGTTAATTTATGGCTAAACTGACCGCCGTTGGCAAGGGGTTTACAATTTTCCCACTATTCACACACCCACCAAGGCCACTGGTCTTCCTACCCCTAGAACAATGGAAGATATAGACATCTAGGTTTATATGTAATAATATTAATTATAGTAGTCGACAACTCCGGTTTCCCGTATAAGAATTTTAAAGGAATTTATAGGAAAATTTTAAGCAAGCATAATATAAGGCGAATAGAAGCTGAAAAAGAAACATGAAATAACAGCTTGGTAGCAGTCGACACAAAGAACGACTCAACACGTGGGAACATTAAAATATATCAGTCTTTTTACTACACATAGATACACATCTTCAAAGTGTCAACTATATTATAGACCGATAGTATAGAAACATAAATGTCTTTCTTCTTTTCTTTTCTTTCGTCATTAATCTTTCCTCAACTTGAGAGAGAGAGAGAGAGAGGATATATAATTGGGTATAGGGAGAAACAGTTTTAAAGTCTACTTATCTTTAGACGACTTTCCTTTGGAGAGCATTTTTCTTTCTCCTTTTTTTTTCTTTATTCTCGGGTTGACGGTATTTATTTAATTTTTGGAGTCTGGCTTGAAAGTAGGGTTCCTTGTCTTCCTTGTCTAAGATATTTCCGTCTTTCTTTTCCCGGAGTCTTGGCATGCGCTTCACCCCATCTGGTCACGACGATGTCTGATCCAAGACTGATTTTCGTCCTCCCTACTTCTGCTGACGGAAGGAGCACCCACTTCCGCCCTAGGGCTCCAGCCAATCATTTGGCTTATCTCTTCTTCTCCCTGGTCAGGCGATTCGTAAGGGCTACTATATGTCATCCGAGTCAGGTTACTGAGTACAGATAGCTTGACCCACATTTTTTCGCTTCCTTCAACGACCAGCCGAAGTTGACCCAATTCTTTGTTTCTCTTTTAACGGTCAATCTTTGACTGTTTGCTAATTCAAGCACGAGGAATAGTAGTAATCTTATTTCTCATTGCTCAATGGGAGACCACGTGACAATTCATTTATTGTTTTAAAATCAATTTTTTTTATTTATTCGTTCCCTACAAACTCGACTCAAGATCACTATATCATTTTACGTTTTTTTTTGTCTTAATTAGTAATCATTTATGTGTATGTATATATGATTGTATGGTTTTACAACTCATTTGAATTAACTTTGTTAAATTGATATCACTGAAATAATTTTGATTGTAAAAATATTAATACAATCAATCAATCAATAAATAAATAAATACAGTGAATGAATAAATAAATAGATAAATAAATAAATAAAAAGCTTTTTTTATTAAATTACGCATCTTGATTTTTAAAGAGTGACAAAAAAGTATCGAAAATTACCAAGAATTTAATTGAGCTTGCCAGGATTCGAACCTGGAATCTTCTGATCCGTAGTCAGACGCGTTATCCATTGCGCCACAAACCCGTTGTTAAAATGATATATTTGTAAATAGAATAAATAGTATCTTAATTAACATCTGCTGATTTGCTAATATTAATTCTTTAGTTCTTGTACACAGCACTCCATTCTCAGTACAATTAAATTATTGATATAACGGCCGAATTAATAGTCTTTAAATTTGAACAATTTAAAGTAAAATAAACCGCGTCAAGCAGGATACAGAAATGAAATTTGGTATAGAAATATATGTCATGTTGATAATGAAAAGAGGAAAAAAAAAAAAACAAATAAAGGAAGGAATTGAACTGCCAAACTAAGAAAGAATTAAAACGTTTGGTGAAAAGAAAAATTACAAGTACCTGGAAATATTGGAAGTGGATACCATCAAACAATCGCAGATGAAAGAAAAGATAAGAAAAGACTACTTCAGATGAATGAGAAAATTTCTCGAAACCAGCTCTGCAGCAAAAATCTCAAAGGGATAAACACCAGGGCAGCCCTCTTTGTAATATACTTGGGACTATTCTTAAAATGGACAAAGAAAAAACTCAGAAAAATGTACCAGGGAACAAGAAAGTTGTTGACGATGCATAAGGCCTTACATTCGAGAGATGACATTGACATATTTTGGGGGATTAATTAAAAAGAAATAAATTTAAAAAAAATCTTTTAAATGAAGCAGTTTCTTGGGAGGCCTGTGACAGGAAGCGAAATTCGCGCATGCGTGAAAAGATGACCTTCCTGGCGCTAAAAGAGAAGTTCTCACTTAAGCTGTTACAACTGCTATCAAAAGGACCTTTTCTATTGGCTACTGGTAGTGAGCGTGCGTGCTGATTGGGTCTCGGGGCCTGGTAGTCAACCGTGTCTCCTGCTAGTAGCAGCCTCTGCTAAACATTCCTCACTGAAAATGACAAATATATTTCAACACCTTGTCCGGGAAACGCGACTACTTCTATTAGTTTTGGGAAACGTTCACGCCACAGAATAGTCATGAACCCTAAAATAATAGTTTTGAGAATAAAACTATCCTTGTCCCTTTCCTTCCGTCCTCAATTCTCTTGCAGCTTTCCACAAACAAAAGAAGACGAAAAGTTTATGGGGTAAGAAGAAGGAAAAGGAGTCAGATACGAAACTAAAAATCATCCCAATAGAACACAGCAATTCACCCACAACCAACGAATAAATAAACAAAAGCCCAACTTGCATGTGTCAAGAAAAGAAGGAGGACGGGGACTCGCCAGAACAGAGGATTGCATAGATGTATCAATACAAGGACTCAAGGAGTACCTTAAAAAGAACAAAGAAAGACTAATCACAGCAACCAATAATAGAACATATATACTGACATAAAAACAACAGAAATATTATAAATAGACCCAATTAAATCAACAGAAATATTATGAAAAGACCCAGTTAAAACAACAGAAATATCATGAAAAGACCTAATTAAATCAACAGAAATATTATGAAAAGACAATTTAATCCAAAGAAAAATTATGAAAAGACACAATTAAATCAACAGAAATATTATAAAAAGACACGATTAAATCAACAGAAATATTATGAAAAGATACGATTAAATCCACAGAAATATTATGAAAAGACCCAATTAAATCAACAGAATATTATGAAAAGACACAATTAAATCAACAGAAATATTATGAAAAGGCACAATTTAATCCAAAGAAATATTATGAAAAGACACAAATCAACAGAAATATTATGAAAAGACCCAATTAAATCAACAGAAATATTATGAAAAGGCACAATTTAATCCCAAGAAATATTATGAAAAGACACAATTAAATCAACAGAAATATAAAAGACACGATTAAATCCACAGAAATTTTATGAAAAGACCCAATTAAATGAATTGATATATTATAAACAGACACGATTTAATGAACAGACTTATTTTGAAAAGACCCAATTAACAACCGAAATAAATTAAGAATTCAAAACCAAGTGACTCGAAATGGCAAAAGATATTTCCGTAAACCATACTCTACAGCAGGAATTCAACCATAAGAATAAACATGTGAGCCATCGTCCTTGTAAGATAATCCGGATCCTTCTTAAACTGGGCAAGAGAGGAACTCAGAACACACAGAACGGGAAAATTAATAATGATACACGTGGTGATACAGCCAAGACATCACGTGACAAGGAGAAAGAGGACTTGCTGGCATAGAGCTTTGTATTGATTCAGTCATTAAGATATTAGAAAAAATATAAAAAAGAACAAAGTGTAACTCATCTCCCAATCCGATCAAACAACACTATTAGTGAAGAAAATTTAAAGATTACATTCGATGATTAAAAAAAAAAAAATGCCCAGAAAAAGAATTCAAGAGGACATTTGGGAGATATCAAGTCAGTTACTTAACAGAATTTCATCTATATATAGATATCTTAATACTGTATATATTGTGGAAAAATTCGTTTTTTTTGGGTTTTTTTTTGAAGATGTTGAAAAGAGGAGATGCCCAAGCAGGTATAACACATAAAAAAATCAAAAATCAAAACAAAAAAGATAATAAATTATGTGACTTGTTTTGTATATCATATGTAATTTTTGCTGTAAAACAAAAACAAAAACGATCAATCACATAATAAGCAAATGCAGCAAATTAGCACAGAAAGATTATAAGACTAGACGCGACTGGGTGAGCAAGGTGATCCACTAGGAATTGTGCAAAAAGTTGAAGTTTGACCATACGAACAAATGGTATATGCACAACCCAGCATCTGTCATAGAGAATGAGACACATAAATTCCTATGGGATTTTGAGAGACAAACGGACCACCAAATCTCGGCCAGACGACCAGATCTTATAATAATCAACAAAACAAGAGAACTTGCCAAATTGTAGACTTTGCTGCCCTGGCTGACCACTGAGGGAAATTGAAGGAATGTGAAAAGAGGGATAAGTACCTAGACCTTGCTAGGGAATTGAAAAAACTGTGGAACATGAAAGTGACGGTGATACCAATTGTGATTGGAGCTTTTAGTATTGTCAACAAAGGATTATTAAAAGGACTGGAGGACTTGAAAATAAGAGGACGAGTGGAAACTGTCCCAACTTCAGGATTGCTGAGATCGGCTAGAATACTGAGAAGAGTCCTGGAAACTTGAGGACTCTTGTTGTCATTCAAACTCCAGTGAGAAAGCATCAGCTAACACTGGTGGGAAAAACTCGAAAAAGGGATAATAATAATAATAATAATAATAATAATAATAATAATAATAATGATAATAATAGAGGCCCTCCAGACAAGAGAATTATTAAGATCGGCCAGAATACACAGGAGAGTCCTAGATTTTTGAGGTGACTTGCTGTCACTCAAACTACAGTGAAAAACCATCGGCTAACGCTGGTGTGATAAACTCTCCAAGAAGTAGAATAATAATAGTAATAACAATAAAAACTGTAAAAAAATGGAACATGAAAGTAACGGTGATACCAATTGTAACTGGCGCGCTTGGTTCGTTAAAAAAGGATTGGTACAGGGACTGGAGGATTTGGAAATAAGAAGGCGAGCGGAGACCATCCAAACTTCAGTATTATTGAGATCGGCCAGAATACTGAGAAGAGTCCTGGCGACTTGAGGAGACTTGCTATGGAAAACCTATTAGCTAACACAAGTGTAAAAACTCTTAAATAAGTGAAATAATAACAATAATAATAATAATAATATGAAGACAGCGTTGACGTATCTATACAGCGACTAGAAGACAACATATAAAAGCGCGGAGAAGGATTAATTACAGCCACTAGAAACAATACTGACAACACGAAGACCAACGGAACGACAACAACTAGAAAACAAAAATGGGAAGAAAAACAACTCTATGGACATTTTAAACAGCTAATAAGCAACACCTCACACAAGAAAACCAGGACGTGCCCAAGAAAAGGAAACCTAAAGAGAGAAACTGAATCTCTCCTAATAGCAGCACAAAACAACGCCATAAGAACCAATCATATCAAAGCTAGAATTGATAAGATACAACAAAAATGCGAATGTAGGTTATGTAGTGATAGAGACGAAACGATCAATCATATAAGCGAATGCAGAAAATTGGTACAGAAGGAGTATAAGACTAGACGCGACTGGGCGGGCAATGTGATCCACTGGGTGTTGTGCAAGAAGTTTAAATTTGACCACACGAATATGCACAACCTAGCATCTGTCCTGGAGTATTAGACACACAAACTCCTATGGGACTTTGACATACAAACAGATCACATAATCTCGGCCAGAAGACCAGACCTTATAATAATCAACAACAAAAAAGAGTAAACTTGCAAAATTGTAGACTTTGCTGTCCGGGCTGACCAGAGAATTAAATTGAAAGAAAATTAAAAGGAGGATAAGTACCCGGACCTTGCTAAGGAATTGAAGAAACTATGGAACTTGAAAGTGACGATTATACCAATTGTGATTGGCGCTTTTGGTACTGTCACCAAAGGATTATTAAAGAGACTGGAGGACTTGGATATAAGAGGACGAGTAGAGACCATCCAAACGACTACATTATTGAGAACAGCCAGAATACTGAGAAGAGTCCTGGAAACTTGAGGAGACTTGTTGTCACTCAAACTCCAGTGAAAGACCATCAGTGTTAGCTGATGAGAAAAACTCTCAAAGAGTAAACAATAATAAAAAAAAATAATAATTGAGATCAGCCAGAATACTGAGAAGAGTCCTGGAGACATGAGGAGAATTATTGTTACTCAAACTTCATTGAAAGACCATCAACTAACGCTGATGTGAAAAACTCTCAAAGAGTAAATAATAATAATTATAACAATTATAAAATAATAATAAAAATACCAAAAACAAAAACAATGGAACATGAAAGTAACGGCGATACTAATTGTAATTGGTGCACTCGATACATTTAGTAAAGGATTGATAAAGGGAATGGAGGACTAAGAAATAAGAGGATGAGTGGAGACCATCCAAACTACAACATTATTGGAATCTGCCAGAATACTGAAAAGAGTCCTGGAGACTTGAGGTGACTTATTGTCACTTAGATTTCAAAGGAAAACCATCAGCTAACATTGGCGTGAAAAATTCCCTAATGAATAAAAAAAAAAGCTTACTAGGATTCGAGCCTAGATTTTTCTAATACCGTAGTCGGACGCGTTATCCATTGCGCCACAAGTCCGACTACCAGTGTTATTCTTCAAAAATTGTTTTATAAACATTTTTTAAGTAAAGTTGAAACTGATTTTTAACACTGATTCAAACTTGGTCGATGAAAATGTACTTTTTATTTCAAACATCATTTAAATTCTTAGTTACTTCCTTTTTTACAACGTTTTTGAAGCTTTTCATCGGATTCATTAATCCCAGGAGAGTCTGGCATGAGGCTAAAAGCGACACCTAAAGAGTATCATGCATGATACATTATTAATTGAATAGGGTTCTGAACGAATATATTACTTCGAACAAGACTCGAACACTTTTAGTAAAGAAAGACTAATTAGAGCACCCAAAATCAGCAGAAACAAAAATAACACGATGACAAACAGGAATTACAAATTTTAGGAAAGCAAAAATTGAAAGTAAAACAACCGAATGGATATTTTCAGATGATAAACTTTGGAGATTGCGCACAATATGGTCTGTAAATGGATACACAAAGGTAACGTCAAGATAGAAACTGAATCGCGATTAAGAGCAGCCCAACTTAATTAGATAAGACTCGGGCAAAATAGTCAGAAAGAAATGAAACGGTCAACCATGTTATAATCGAATGGCACAAAGAGTACAAGTGCAGCCACAATTGTGCAAATTGTATATGCACAGATAAGAATATATCCGGAAAAATGACTGCGGATTTGGCTGGGGCTGTAGAATACACCGACTGCATCCTTGCAGAAGAGTAAGACCTCTTCTAAAGTGTGTCCTAGATATGACACTAAACAATCTGATGGTAAAGCTCCAATAATGCTGGAGCTTTTGGGATTGCAGAGTACTACTTCATTGCCATCGCTCCCAGGTTCACTCTGGTTCGGAGTCGTTGCACCTGAAAAGGTCCTAGCTATGGGTCAAATAGAACTGTTTGACATTTAGACTGAGCATAAACAAATAATCTATGTTAAACTGAGTTGTTAAAAATAGAATTGTTTGATCATTTTACTGCGTGGAAAGAAATGACTGATGTTTAATTGAATTGTCAGTGGTACATAGCAATACTTGTAACAATTTAACTTTGTTGACTTATGTTTACAAATCATATACGAGGTGCATACGATAAGTTTCCAGACTTTTTTCGTACGGGCATCTAAAATTATCATAGACTCTTGAAAATTCAGTATGTTATTGCTATACATCTTATGAGATGGCTGACCAATTTTTATGATTTCAGGTTTAAATGAACAGCTACAGCAGAAATTGGGATACACCCTACTAAAGCCTGATTGTCAGAGTTCAACAATGAAAATAATAGACGAATGGACGTTGCCCTTCCAACTTATCACAGAACTAGAGAAAAGGGAAATGAAAAACTAAATAAGTAACTGGACCTTGCTTGAGAGCTGAAAAACTCATGGAACATGAAAGTGAAAATGATACCGATCACAGTTGAAGCCCTCGGAACAATTCTGAATAAGAGATTTTAGGAACGGGAGATCAGAGACAGAATTGTACCTATCTAGACCTCAGCACTGTCGAGATCGACAAGAATCGGCTAGAATACTTCAAGTGTCCAGAAAAGGTGAGGAAATTTGCTGTTACTCCAACTACAGTGAAGATCAACACTTCTTACTGGTGTAAAACAAAACAAAACAAAACAAAAAACAAACAAAAACACAAAACAAAACAAACAAAACCCCCCCCCCCAAAAAAAAATTTTTGTAAAGTGATATATCAATAATGTTGGCATTGTACACAGATTAAAACAAACAATCTATTTTTTGTTTTCATCCCCCGAATTCTTTCAGTTCCTATAATACCCTGATTATATCCCCTGTTGAGAGGTAGGTCCCTGCAAAAATGGGCGACCTGGGTATTACACTAAATTGGATCTGATGATGAGGCTTCATTTTTGGAGATCTTGGGGGTGTAGAGTACTCCTTCATTACCGTTACTCTAAGGTTCACATAGACCCAGAGTCGTCGTACATGGTTGGCATGGCTTTAAAACCAATCAGTAAATAAATCCAACCCAGTCAGCTGGAGCTATAGAAAACATCAACTGCACCCCCGACCAACGAGTATCTAATGGTGAGGTTCAAGACTTGGATATTTGGGAAATGTGGAGTACCCCTTCATTGCCATTGGTCCTAGGTCATATCTATGGGTCAAATAGAACTGTTTGACATTTAGACTGGGGAAACAAATGACTTGTGTTAAATTAAATTATTTGAAATAGAACGGTTTGATCATTTAACTGCGTATTAACAAATTACAGATGTTTAATTGAATTGTTAGTTATTCATAACAATACTTCGAACAATTTAACTTTGTTGATTTATACTAAATTGAATTGCTAGAAATAGAACTGTTCGATCATTTAATTGTGTGTATCTAAAAAATGTGTTTACAAATCATATTTTTAATATATATGTAAAAACATGACTGAGCATTATATTACCAACAATGGGTGATGTGCCATAAACCAATCCAATCCAAATAAATAAATCAAAATCCTTCTTTCTTTTTCTTTTCTTTTTTTTTTTTTTTTTTTTTTAAATAAAAGTTAAAAGTTTTAATGACGTGCTTTGTATAAGCGGTTTGTAGTCCTACACTTATTTGAACATAATTCTATTTTGAATTTTGAGAAGGACCTTCATAATTTTACCGCTTTTGATTGGTAACCATGAAACTTGAATAAGTCTGGGAAAAGATCACAAGAGTGAAACACCCAGAGGAAATCAAAAGAACTATGGCAGCAATTATGTGTGAGATTATCCACTTTTTGGCATTCAAATAAAACAATTGAAATTCTGCACAAATATATCATTTCCTATAAGACTTGAACATTTTCAGCGCCCGTTTTTCATGAATAAAACGATGAGCAATTATTATATCAAATCTCTATTGTTGAAGCAGGATTCTCATCTCTACTATTTCTTCCGCCATATCTTTCTTTGAACTTTATATTATGCCGTACTTATGACTCTCATGTCGTTGAGAGAAGCGCAACCCAAGTTCAAACCTTAGACGAGGTATTTACATTTAACACAGAGCTAATACTTCTGAAAGGAGTGAATCCAACAATTGCTCTCTCCAGCTAAGAGTAAATAGCCGGGCAGACTGGGCTCTTTAACATTGTTATTGCAACCGGTCTTAGAGAAGGAAAACTCAAAAATTAAACCTGTTAAAGTCCACTAAAAATTGACCTTGTGTTACATCCTAGACTTGCAGAGGAGCTGTGTAAATTCATACAAAAAAGAAGCACGCAATTGAAGGAAACTCGTGATTACAGAGTTCAGTCTCTTTTCCAGTGCGTTGTGGTAACATAATACGTTTGATCTAGCACTCCGGGAACAGGTCATCAAGTGTTGACGGAATCCGGAAAATATGATCTACTCGCAGTGGAAGTGGGGATGGAGTGTTCTGTGAACCCCAGTGTATATATGGGATTTCCTGATGTGATAAAGGAGTGGTTTCCGATGTGACTTGATAATGAAATCCATTTATCCCGATAGTTCATCTTTCATGAATAACACCTTAACCAATTCTGTCTCGAGCACGACACAAAACTGCGTCCAATGGTGAAGATGCAGTTTCTGCTACTCTTCTTTGCTATTACTCCCAGGTCCACTTTTACGCTGATTGGTAGACCTATTCGGGTCTCATTTATAGGTCTAATAGATCAGTTTAAAATGACAAATATTAGGTAAGAATTGTTAAAATCATATAATTGTGTACCAAGTAAACATTCTAAGAACAGTTATTTGAAGCGACAGTTCTTTAACCTTGCTTAGGCAACCAGTCTAGGAGAAAGAAAATTAGCTTTACTCCACTTAAAAATTAACCTTGTGTCACATTTTGCTCGTGGATGAGTGGTTGGATAAATACATATTTTAAGCTATAATTGTTTATAGAAGATTATTAACATTATAATTTGTTACTTAAACGCATATAATTGTGTATAAATCAATAGTATTAGACAGGAATAGAGGAAGCTCTATAGTTGTTAAGTAAAGTTGGCGACTATAGTCGAGGGCGACCAGAAGGCTCCCTTTTCAATAGCTACTACACCGACATGTTGGGGAGGGCGCTCTCCTTTCCCTAGAATGCTCCACTTTACCCTTGATAGTACCTTATATTGCTGAGAGTTAAGCAAGGAGGTACCAAGTACCATTTTAAAAGTCTTTGGTATGACGGGACCTGGGATTGAACCCAGGTTTCCTGGACCGTTGGCGAACACTCTAACCACTAGGCAACCGTGTGCAAATAAATGATTATCATTAAATAAGAATAGCTAAGTTAGTAAGTAAAGTTATCGACATTCGTCGAAGGTGAACCGAAGGCTCCGTTTTCAATAGCTACCACACCGAGGTTTAGGGAAGACGCTACTCAGTTCCCTGGATTGCTACACTTTATCCTTGATACTTACCTTATAATGCTGAGTATTAAGCAAGGGGGCATCAAGTACCATTTTTTGATTATTTGGTATGACTCAACCTGGGATTGAACCCCAGTCTGTCCGACTATTGGCGAACACTCTACTCATTAGACCAATGGCTACCTGAAACCATATAATTGTGTATAAATTATAAGTATGAAGAATAGTAACTGTTATGGGAGTTTTCATTCATCATCATCATGTCGTGCTGGTAGCACGGATATCCCTGACCCTCTCTCGCCACTCCTCCCTATCGTTCATCGCCTCAGGCAGGTCTTCTGGACAACATCCCGTATCCTCACATAGTTGCTGAATGTATGTTCGTGCTGGTCGTCCTGCTTTTGCACGGCCATGTGTGGGGGTCCATAAGAGTACATCACTTATGAGTTCGTCCCTGCTTCTCCAGCAGTGTCCTGCATGTCTGGCTCGTCTAACTTGAATAGTTTTCGTGATAGGAGGCAGGTGGTCGTACACTTGGTGTCTTGTGGGGTGTTGCCGCCAGGACTTGTTCAAGATTGCACGTAGCATTCTTGTGTAATTGCCGTCTAGCTTCTTCTCCAGCCGTTTTGAAACTATAAAAAGTCTGATATCGGCGTTGCAAAAAAGATATTAAATAACCCAAAACAGGGTTACATGCCGTGAAAAACATCCAATCAACCCAAATCAATTCGATTGCAGAATGTTATGCCTTAACAAAACGCCAATCTGCAGTTACCTCTTTATCTATACTCTTCCTACGAGAATGGAAAAATTTCGAGTTCATATTTCAGGAATGAAAATATCATCGATTCGACTATCAAATCTCTTCTGATGAAAAAGGATTCTTATCTCTTTTTTAATTTATTCAGCGTTGCATTTTTGAGTCACGTCTTGAAAATCGAATCTTATCTTTTTCATTAATCCAGTCGGCTGGGGCTGTAGAATACACTAACTGTAAGAACCCCCGCCAACAAGCGTCCTGGGTATGACACTAAACAATCTGATGGTGACATTCCAGTAATACTGGGGAATGCAGAGTAATCCTTCATTGCCATCGCTCCCAGGTCTGCTTTGGCCCAGAGTGGTAGCACCTGATAGGGTCCTATCTATGGGTCAAATAAAACTAAACTGTGTACTTATGCTAAACTGAATTGTTTGAAATAAAACTGTTTTTTGGCATTGAAACTGTGTACTTATGCTTATGTTTGAAAAAGAACTGTTTTGACATATAACTATGTGTAAACAAAAAACTATACTTTTACCAAATTGAATTGTTTCAGGTAGAACTGTTTATATGTATAAAAGTGGATTTGGCATTACAATGGTTTATGTGCCATAAAACCAAACCAAACCAAACCAAACCAAACTAATCATCTCTTTCATGGTTGAAATCATAATCAATTCGACCACTGAACGTTGTAATTGGACAGAGCACAAATCTACAATCACCACATAAATTCAATTTTTTTTTTTTGCCACATTATTTTGTCTTTATTATTTGGTATTCGTCTTCATTAAAGTAAAGTTTCGGCAAATTTTCAACAATTTTTCCGGAATTTGCAATTCTTTGGGGTTTCTATTTTAGGAGGGAGGTAGATGGGCATAAAATCAGATCCAATTTGTATTGCATTTAGCAATTATATTGCATTGGCGTTTGAATATCAGGTTCACAAAAAATCGGCGAAAAAGACAGCGTTTTCATGGATTACAAGTACATTGTAAACTGATCCCCAATTTATAACCATATGACTCGGCCCTATTTTCAAAGAGAAATTTTCTCAAAAACGAAAAATTTATGAAAGAATTATAATTTCTTTTCTCTTATAACGGTCATAGAAAAAACAAACAAAAAACAAACAAAACAAAAAACAAAAACAAAGTATTTTTCCGACGCAATTACGATCTGCTCGATCGTTGAATTTTAACATATTTGAATTCTCAGATGATTGATTGATTGATTTTAACGACATGTCAAACCGTCAAGAATTATTTTATGCCTAAAGGTTAGGGAATCGCGTTCACAGTTACAATTTTTGTAAAGTTTTTAATTTTTTTCTCACCGTCTCATCGAATACAAATAGTTTTTAAACAAATCTATATGAGCCGTTTTATTGGTATTTTTCGTTAAAACTATTTTCTAAATAACAACTAAAAATCTCATTCTAAAAAGTATTGAGGCTTATTTCTTATGCACACAACAATATATATATGTGTGTGTGTGAGTGCAAAGTCCTGTTAAAAAGTATTAAGATTGAATCTGTATTGACCTAGGTAGAAATAAACAATGAAAGAAACGTTAAATTTCTTCAAATTAGTCTTTTCAGCATCTAAATAAAAAGTTCTTCGAGCTTGCCAGGATTCGAACCTAGAATCTTCTGATCCGTAGTCAGACGCGTTATCCATTGCGCCACAAGCCCGCATGATATTCTAATTGAAAGAAAATTAAAAGAAGGATAAGTACCAGGGTCTTGCTAGGGAATTGAAGAAACTGTGGCTCATGAAAATGACGGATAATACCAATTGTGATTGGAGCTTTTGGTACAGTCACCAAAGGATTATTAAAAGGACTGGGGGACTTGAAAATTAGAGGACGAGTGGAGACCATCCAAATTACTACACTATTGAGAACGGCCAGAATACTGAGAAGAGTCTTGGAGACTCGAGGAGGCTTGTTGTCACTCAAACTCCAGTGAAAGACCATCAGCGTTAGAAGATGAGAAAAACGCTCAAGGGGTAAACGATGATAATGATAGAATAGATATATCAATATATAAAGCAGCTTGTTTTTTTACTGCTTGTCACGTGTAGAGTTTAAAATTTAATTTCTGATGAAGGTTAGCATATTGGGAAACACGGTGACTTAATTTCCCGTATAGTCTTTATATATATATATATATATATATATATATATATATATATATATATATATATATATATATATATATATATGTGTGTGTGTGTGTGTGTGTGTGTGTGTATGTGTGTGTGTGTAAAAATAATCACAATTTTTGATAGAGAAAACAAAACAGACGGGAAAAGTGCCTTTTTTTCCAAAATAATTTAAAATAATTTCATGGACGATCAAATTAACTGAGCCTGTGGTGCAATGGATAACGCGTCTGACTACGGATCAGAAGATTCTAGGTTCGAATCCTGGCAAGCTCGAGACGATTTTTTTAACAGTAGCATTGCCGCGACCGGCCGATAAACCCTTGCCGCGACCTGCTGATAAACCTAAACATATCAAATTACACGCCCGAGTTAGGACGATTATATCCGAGTACGACCGGAACTGACTAAGCCCTTTTTTCTTGCTAACGACCTTGACAACTAGTTATAGCTAAAAGAAAAGGGAGAATTAAAATTAATAACATTCACAAAACACTTCAGCAAAAAATTACCTGATAAGACTTGAACTAATAGTCGTCGCCAGCCTATAGCAGGTTAGGAAAATACTTTACGGCTACACTCATTTTTTATCAAAGAATTTTATATCCACGCGGCTGGAGCTGTGTGTCACAGCACCTTCGAAATATCAGCAAGCCCTTTTCAACGCTTAAACGGCGCGCGGCGTGCTCCCCGGCTTTTTAGCTGGGCCGTCTGGCATTCGTGCCGGATGGGCGCTCGAAACCAAGAGCAGACTCGGGGCCGAATAGGCCCCCAGTTCGGCTGGGCAACCTTCGGGTGGGCGAGCTGCACTTTTGTCCCCTTTGTACGGCACTAGACCAAGCGTCTAGTTTAAGCCGTGAACTGGCATACGTGCCCGGACCCACATTTGGGTTCGTGAAACCGCTTGCCTCATCAGGCTCACATTGCACTAAGTGAGCCGATGAGCAGCACTGACAAGCAGGGTTCGAGTCTCGGCTCCTTCCCGACCTTCCCCTCCCCTTTATCCCCACTTTAATTGGCCTTTGGGCTTTTGACCTTGTGTCAAGTCGTGTCTGGTGGGAGGCAGCGACAAATACTACGGCGCGCGGCGTGCTCCCCGGCTTTTTAGCTGGGCCGTCTGGCATTCGTGCCGGATGGGCGCTCGAAACCAAGAGCAGACTCGGGGCCGAATAGGCCCCCAGCTTCGGCTGGGCAACCTTCGGGTGGGCGAGCTGCACTTTTGTCCCCTTTGTACGGCACTAGACCAAGCGTCTAGTTTAAGCCGTTTACTGGCATACGTGCCCGGACCCACATTTGGGTTCGTGAAACTGCTTGCCTCATCAGGCTCACATTGCACTAAGTGAGCCGATGAGCAGCACAGACAAGCAGGGTTCGAGTCTCGGCTCCTTCCCGACCTTCCCCTCCCCTTTATCCCCACTTTAATTAGCCTTCGGGCTTTTGACCTTGTGTCAAGTCGTGTCTGGTGGGAGGCAGCGACAAATACTACGGCGCGCGGGCTTTTGAATTTGTGTCAAGTCGTGTCTGGTGGGAGGCAGCGACAAATACTACGGCGCGCTCCTGGCGAGCGTTCTCTTGTGTCCTGTGGTGGGGCGCTCTCGACCGGCTGTGGTTGCGTGCTGCACGGTTCGGTCAGGTGTGTTCCACCACTGGATACATCACCTCTGGCCTCAGGGGGCCGTCCCCCCAGGCTTTAACCCTCTTCGGAGGGGTTGGGTTTATCGCCCGGCGCCTGAGGCGCCCCGAAAAGGGGAATGCCGACGGGGTCCGAGGCATTTTTGGAACTGCCTATCGCGTTGGGCTACGGCCCTGCGACAGGACCCACCTTAAAAACGGCCTTGTGCCATATTCGTACGTTGGTGGGACGTAGGATAAATACAGCGCGCTCCTGGCGAAGCTCATTAAGGAGGAATCCCGCATTCTGTGCGGTCGCATTCACCTTAACTTACGGCGTTGGCCCCACTTCTCGTGGTAGACCTGCCTTTCTCCCACCTACATAGGTATGCACAAAGGTCCTTTTTAGGACCATAAGAGGTCTCTGTCTGCGGGTCAGAGCATCTCTGACTGGTCAGTAATGATCAGTCGAAGTAGACGGCCAGGCGGCAAACACGAAGACGGATTCTAAGACCAACCGGTCTTAACCTCGGTTCCGATAGTCCGATAAGCTGCGCAGCGCTAATGGCACGGACCAGCCTTTAGCTACGGCTTCACTATCTGCGCAGCGCTAAGATAACGCCCATCTTAGCCTCGGCCTCATGGCCTGTCCGCTCGTTCGCTCGTCAGCTCGGCTTTGACCCGACAAAGCCTTCGCTCTCGTCCGCTCGCCCGCACGGCTTTGACCCGATGAAGCCTTCGTTCCCGTCCGCTCGTCCGCACGGCTTCGACTCGACAAAGCCTTCGCTCTCGTCCGTACGGCTTTTGACCCGACAAAGCCTTCGCTCTCGTCCGCTCGCCCGCACGGCTTTGGACCCGACAAAGCCTTCGCTCGCGTCCGCTCGTCCGCACGGCTTTGGCGCGAACCTAGCCATAGCCATTGTCTGCACGGCTTTGACACGGCAAAGCTTTCGTTCCCGTCCGATACGTCCGCACGGCTAGGGGGCCCAGCAAGGCCCTAGCCTTTCCTCGACCTCGACACTCTTACGAGGTACAACGCAGTCCACGTAACGACTCGCTGTTACGGACTGTTCTACCACTGCAACAACTGGCTCACGTACGACCCGCTGTACGAGCCAGAAACCAGGCCGACACACCCCCGGTTAATCCAACATATCGTCATAACCGAGGATGTCGATCTACCGAACTCGACGCTCTTGCAAGGTACCACGCAGTCCACGTAACGACTCGCTGTTACGGACTGTTCTACCACTGCAACAACCGGCTCACGTACGACCCGCTGTACGAGCCAGAAACCAGATCAACACACCCCTGGTTAACCACAACATACCGTCACAACCAGGGATATCAATCTACCAACCTCGACCGATCATCTAGCTGTACTCAACGACCAGCACCGACCACCTAGCTGTACTCAACGACCAGCACCGACCATCTAGCTGTACTCAACGACCAGCATCGACCATCTAGCTGTACTCAACGACCAGCATCGACCATCTAGCTGTACTCAACGACCAGCACCGACCATCTAGCTGTACTCAACGACCAGTATCGACCATCTAGCTGTACTCAACGACCAGCATCGACCATCTAAGCTGTACTCAACGACCAGCACCGACCATCTAGCTGAACTCAACGACTCGACCGACCTCAGCTTACCAGCATCCAACGTCTAGCTGAACTCAACGACTCGACCTACGCCAGCGACCCTCATCGAACGCCCAGCTGCGAACACATACAACCGCCACGGACATTTACATTCACGATTGTAAATACGACGAAATAAATTGTCATTTGTAATCATCATAATCTCACCTTTGTTCCTTCATATTGCTTTGGCTGTTCTCATTCACATAAATTCATTTGCGGGGTCGACATACTTATAGGCCCCACAACAGCATTATAAAACCGACGTTGAAACCTTGTTGATGGAGTAAAGATTAACTTAGACCTTGGACCAAAACTTCTTAGTATACCGTTCATGTCTTAATATTTGTTGGTAACTCTTACACCGATTGACAAGCGTGTCATATTGAACTTACACCCATCCCATATTTATGCACAGAGGAAATTAGAGATATATATATGAGTTTTTGTGTGTGTCATCTTTACAAGATGAAAAAGATTTTAGCAGAATATGCTTTCAGATTTTAAGAAAGGTAATAATATGACACAAACACGCAAAAAAGATTTATTCCTTTTGCGAAGAATGCATTTTGAATGATCAAAGATATCAAAAGTAGAAATATATAATGAAATAATGCTTTGCAATGGACCAGTTGATTATTTTTTGTTTAATGACATATCAACCTTCGTAAGTTATTTAAAGTCAAAGCCATTCTTGTAAAAGAATACCAGTGATGTTTTTAAGCCATAAGAGGGTTCCTGCCTTTCCCAAAATCCTTTCCCAATGTCCGACAGTGGACGAACGTATTAGCGTAACTGAAGCCATTTCATCATTATCATCATCATCATGTCGTGCTGGTAGCACGGATATCCCTGACCCTCTCTCGCTACTTTTCCCTATCGTTCATCGCCTCAGGCAGGTCTTCGGGACAACATCCCGTATCCTCACATAGTTGCTGAAAAGCTAAGAGAATGCATCGGCCAGAAACTCATTTATCAAAATGTCACAGTTCAGCAAGTTAGGCAAAACACTATGAGGATTTCCTTTTGAGCCATTTGAGATTGATAGTGATCAAATCGTGATACTCACGATTTGATCACTAGCAATAATAATCAATAATCAATAAATCAATAAATAATGAATATTATATAATGTTAGAGATAGCTAATATAATCAAAATATCCAAATCAATCACTGAAAATCATTTACTCAAGATTGATCATATCAATCATTTTGCTGCTTGGTTTACAAATAATGAAAATACTCTAATCCATAAAGAAGTGTGACGAGGATGACTGCTCGATACACACTTGTTTGGGTGTTTAAAGAAATCCTCCCGGCAATGAAGGTTTAACTGAGTATCATTTAATTTGAATATTCAGTTGACAATTTAACCCCTCCTTCAAGAAACACTTGGATTCTTAAACAAATGAAGGATTTTTTATAGGTCAACATAGATTGGCAGCTTGTTACTTGATGTCTTTTCTAATTCGATTGTGGACATAGGTTGATGTATTAGTTCGGTTTTTCCATATGGAGATTGTTAACTCGAAAGTTTTGCTCGCGACTGAGAGACGATTGTAGCAAAAGCGATTGTACCGTCCACTGAAATTCGTAATTTTCGGACACTCCTCTATTCGTCATTGGTGTGAACTGTTTTTTTAAAATATATTACATTATGTGTACGCGGACTGTTTACACTAGTGTGTGTATATATACTAGCAGAAGTTCCCGGTTCATGACCCGACAAAAATGATTCTAAGAATACCAGTGAGTGAGATTGATAGGGGGAAGAGAGGAAGAAGCTCTGAATTAAAAATGTGTCCCTATTCACTGTTGAAAGATTTCGGCTTTTAATTCAGATGAAAAGTATCATTTTATTTTATGTATTATTTTATTCTTTTTTTAAAATTCTTTTTTGGTTTACATATACAATATAATAAAATAGGCAAAAAATATAATAGATATAATAAAATAAAGATATAGATATATAATTATGTAACCCATGTCGGAATTAAATAGGAAATAAGAAACACTCTAACATAAAAAATTAAATAAACAAATGCAAAAGTAACAGTTTCCCAAAATGCCTCTGACAGGAAGCGAACTCGGTGCGTGCCTAAAAAGAGGGGCTTCCTAGCCCCAAAGAGAAACTCTTTCTCAGAAGCCTTTACCATCTTGATTTAGGCGGACGCATCTTTTTCTCTCGGCTTCCAGTGGGAGCGCGCGTGCTTGCTGAGGTCCAATGGCCTAGCATCGCGTTGTGTCTCCTGCTAGTAACAGCCTCTACTGAACGTACCCACTGAACACAGAAGCACTCGGTGGACCCTCTACTTTACAATTTGCCCAAAATGATTCTATGATTTTCTTCAAACGCCTTGACAGGAGAAACGCAACCATTTCAACTAGTTCAGGAAAAGATTCCACACCACAGAATTGTCGTAAACCCCAAAATCAAAATTGAGTTAAAAGGTATCCTTGTCTTTTTCCTTCCGTTATTAATTTCTTTACAGGTTCGATAAACACAAAGAAGATAACAAGTGAATGAAGTAAGAAGAAAAAGAGTCAGATACAAAAATATTATTATAATTTTATTTTTCTAAAAACTTTATTGGAATTACACACCTATATTTTAAACGGACGTTATGCCACTTGTTCCCGAAACAAAGATGGCGGACACACGTAAACAACCAGTCTGGGGAACCCATTGGCTAGGAGAACCACGTGGTTAGTGCCTAAAACTCCGTCCGCAACTTTAATTTCGTCCCACGTTTTTGGAACCTATTACATGACAAAAATTCTCTATAAATACACTCATCTGCCAACATTTATTCTCTTTTCACATTTTCTTTTTCTGGGTCAACACACTCTTTCCTGTGTGACTTCCAGAGAGAACACTCGCACTCTCTCAATTTCAACTAACAGAGTCAACATACTCTTCCTCCTTTTTACATTTGACTTCCACAACCAAACACCATGAAAATGTATACTACACGCAACCATTCTCTTCCGTGTTATACTTTGTTGGTGAGACTTTTTCCTGCCTCGAAAACAGAAATTTCAAACCACAGAAAGAAACACAGTAGAAATACGTCCGTCCAGCTCGAAAGATTTTGTGGAAGAGGTAGTTTGGCGGGCTTTCACCGAATTCGATATGCCCGGGAAAGTCGTCCGGGCCGAATTGGATTCGTAATCCCCATTGGGTGAAATTATATGACGAGACCAACGGTCAAAATAACTTACGCGCCAAACATACGAAGTTCTTTCTGCTACAACTTTTGCGGTAAAAATTTGAATTCAGTTCTTCCTTGCTTGTTGAGTAATAGTAAAAAAAAAAAGTATTTTCTTTTTCACCTAATAAAAATTAAAATGTAAAACTTCTTCGTATCACAATTTCTTTTATTGGTTTATATTTAAAAGGTTTGAAACATTTTTATCATGTTTTTAGTTCTTCAAAGAATTTAGATTTTTTTTTTTACAGCTTGGACTAAATTACAAAACAATAATTTTCGAAAACTATTAAATTCAAATTTCACCTGTGAAACATCTGTCATATTTAAATGTGGGTTTTAAGAACTAAAGAGTTCCCCAATTCTTTTTTAAATCGTAAAGATATATAAATCGATTGACTTTTGATTATTGAATAAGAGGATTTAATCAATAAAAATCAAAAACTAAATTTTGCACTTTTTGTTTTTATAAACATATCTAATTGTATGGTATTCTTTTGTTTGTGTATATATATATATATATATATATATATATATATATATATATATATATATATATATATAAGTTGGCCGACCGTGGTCAAGGGTGACTCAAAGGCTCCCTTTTCAATAGCTACTACACCGAAGAGTTGGGGAGGGCTCTACTCCTTTCCTTAAATTCCTTCATTTACCCTTGATCTGTACCATGTAATCTTGAGTGTTAAGCAAGGAGGCAACAAGTACCATTTTTTGAGCCTTTGGTATGACTCGACTGGAGATTGAACTTTGGTCTCTCGGACACTCTAACCATCATGCCAATGGCCCGGTATAATATATATATATATATATATATATATATATATATATATATATATATATATATGTGTGTTTTTTTTAGGAAGAAGACGATGACCCCATTAGCTGAAGGAATTAACATATGTAAAAGAAGTAAACGGAAAAATATATGAAGATAATCGTTTGGTCTACAAGCTTATATTATTTATAAAATTCCACCTGCCACGAAAAATCTAGCATATGTTCAAATTAGGATGGGTTAATTTACAGGAACACCCTTTTTCTGATTTCTTAATTTTTCTAATACTTTATTGCTTTAACCCCTTTTACTTTCCCTGAGAATTTAAATTCATATGTTTTTTCTTTCCTCTTTTCTTTTTTTTTCATAGACATACTGTAATTTTCAACCTCAAATTAAACGTGTGGAGTCATGTGATGTGACAAAGTGTATCATGATATTCTTCGCTGAAATAAATTTGTAATGACAATTTAACCAGATTTGAGTTTTTTCTAATTGCATTATATATATATATATATATATATATATATATATATATATATATATATATATATATAGTCAGGACATAAGCAACGTTCTTTTGAGTTCAGCACATGGACTCACCGGTTTTGGCAAATGCATACATCAGCTTTGTGCGGACACTGGATGTAGTCTAGAGTAACTGTCAGGAGCGATGGACTATATGGACGGACTGTGAAAGAGAGGGGGAGAATATATATATATATATATATATATATATATATATATATATATATATATATAGAGAGAGAGAGAGAGAGAGAGACCGACCGACAGACAGAGAGACTGTGCTATGAGCAAGCGTTGATGATATATATATATATATATATTTAAAGAAAATTCAATTTTAGTTGAATGTCTGGATTGTGAACAAATTATAAATGCAATTATCGACTTGTTTGCATACAGTTTATCTTATTCTATTGATAATAAATTTTAAAGTTTAATACAAATATATTTAAAGCAAATATTTATGGCTACTTGAAAACCATTGTTGTTTAATTTGGAGACGAACCGTTATCATTCCAACAGTTGTTCCGACCTTATCAACGCTCATATTTTGTTGCTTTCGTTACTAACAATGTTTTAACTGATCCTGTCTATAGCCATTCGTAGAGAAAGTTTGAGGTCCTTCTCTTTCTTTCTTCTTCTCTCCCCAACCTCCTTCTCCCTTTACTATGAAAAGAAAAAAAGTGAAACTCCATTGTACAGAACTTCTTTTAACTGTAGACAGTTTATCAGCGACTGCATACCAGCAGAGAAGTGAAGCTATTTATACTACTAAATAGTAAACTATTATAAGGGGGCTTGTGGCGCAATGGATAACGCGTCTGACTACGGATCAGAAGATTCCAGGTTCGAATCCTGGCAAGCTCGAAATGTCTTTTTTTAAATAATATTACAGTAGCCGAAAAACAAAAGAAATAAACAACACCCTGCTATGATACAAGTTTAAAGTGAATTATACACAGTGAGGGTCGAATTTATTAAAGTCGTAATACTCTATTTGCTAAATGTTTAATTTTGTCTACTTAATCTGTTAATCATCAGACTTTTTAAAAAAAATCAATTATATCTTTAGACGCTTCAGGGTTGGAACAGTTTAAATCTTATGGCAGACTTTAACATTTGATGATATTGACTAGACGAAGTAGATTAGTCTGGTTTGGTTTAGTTTGGTTTTATGGCACATTGTAGGTTATTAATGCCGAATCCATTAAAAAACATATAAACAGTTCTATTTCAAACAATTCAGTTCGGTAAATGTTTATTTTTTTTACTCACAGTTAAATGTCAAAACAGTTCTATTTCAAACAATTGAGCTTAGTGTAAGTACAGTTTCAATGTTAAAAAGAGATTTACTTCAAACAATTCAGTTTAGCATACAAAAGCAGTTCCATTTCAAAGAATTCATTTTAGCCTAATTACGCTGTTTAGATGTTAAAACAGTTCTATTTCAAGCAGTTCAGTTCAGCATAAGTACGCTATTTAAATATCAAAACAGTCCTACACTTAAATTCGCGCAACATTTGTATTATAGGCATCCACACACACACACACACACATCCACACACACACACACACACACACACACACACACAAATACTTAATAAACATATTAAACATTTGCTACTTTGTATTAACTTTTCCAATTTTTTTTTCTTAAATAAAAATTATCTATTTTACATTCTCATTGTTGTGAAATTCCTTTTTGTCTGCGTTGTTCTTATACTTTCAGTTGCTATTCGTGGAAACGACCTCGTGAGAATACGATCACTGCAAGTAATGACCACCGACATATCATTTTCCACGAATGGACGCTTCATTCTACCACACATCCATTGCGTACGTTTTGTTGTTGATTTATTTTTCTTTTTATGTAAAAATATCAAGTAATTTAAATACGGTTTAAATATGGTTTTGGGGTTTTACAACCTATCAAACCTATTAAAATTATTTTATATCGAGTGGTTAGGGATTTGGTTATTGCATATCAGCTCCTGTGCGTTACCTACAGTCTGCGACACCTTTGAGACCGATTTTGAGTTTTTACTTCTTGTTTAAACCCATTATATCATTGAATAGAGCTCGTTGAAATCTATCTTTTGCACACAAAAAGTATAGTTTATCCTATTCGTCAAAGCTATATTTATCACCACATAACATCTAAACATTATGTTAAAAAGAACAGCCAAAATAGTTTTATGGACTATTATTGTTATAGAAATATCGTGACATGCAAGCAATAAAGAGAAATACATCAAGGTAGTTGACGACTTATTTCAAGAAGAAACAAGAAAAAAAAACAAAAACGTATCAATCCCTCCAGGTAAATATTTTTTTCTTCTTTTTTTCCCTTTTTGGGTTTTTTCCTCATTTCTATTTTTTTTTTTTTTTTGTCACCGACTATCTTGATTCATTCAACTTCATTGGTTACTTGTCACGGTGTTTCTCTGTCGAAACGTGACTAAAAAAAAATGTCCTTTTTTAGAACTTAGAATGTATGGTCTATTTAAAGCTCATCTACCTCTCTATCTTAATTTGTTAGCGAATAGTTTGTCGGTAAATATTTTTTGTTCTTAAACAATTTGTTAGAGTGCGGGACAAAGCTTAGATAAATTTTGCTCAAAGGCATATGTTTTGTTTATGGTCTTCTTTCGTAGATCTGTCTCTCTCTCTATATATATATATATATATACTAAATTGAAGTCTGTAATTTCGCTGTCAATTTCAATATTCTTACTTTCTATTCTATAGGATCTGTTTAGAGTTTTGGGTGATCTTTGGGAGTTTCATTGATTTTATTTGTATGATTGTGTTTAGTAATTGTTTCGATAATTTTGCTGTTGATGCCGAGGGGTGTCTGGATTGAGATGTTAAGGTGTTTGATATTTTCAGTAGTTTTTGTTGTGTAGTTGGTTTGGCATGATTTACTTTGGATGGAAGAAGGTTTGGTTGGGGTAATTGAAATGTGTTTTGGTTTTTATTATTTGCTTAGGTAATTGGCTTTGAATTTGCGACATGGATTTTTCCAGAGCTATCTGCTTTGGGAATTTGTGATCTTTTCTATTTTTCCTCATCATTGTTGCAGAGGAGAGTTCGTGATTCAGTTGTAATGGTTTTATACAATATAGTTTTATCCAAAAACACAAAAATAATATTTCTCTAAAAACTGTCCAAACAGTAAAAAAGAAAAAAAAAAACACATTTCATAAATTCTAAAAATAGATCTAATTCTGACTAACCGAAGCCAGACCCTGATTAAAAGATTCCAATGTCAACTGAAACACCACCTGACTAGGAATTAGCCAATAGAACTAGAGAATATTTAACTTAGCAATAACTTAGAATAAGAGGGATGTATATAAAAGAACCGACAGTTTGAAGAGGGTGGCGAGATCAGAAGAAATGGAAAGAAGAGAAAAGCAAATTTGGTAAAAAGAACTTATCCGACTACAAAACCCAATATATTCAGAAGCATAAGTAATCACCCCACAAACAAAAACAAAAGACAAAAAATATTCGAATAAGTAATTTCCTTTTATTCACCAACCAAAACCTATACACTCAAAGAACTGTCACGGAAAGTTTGCTTCTGACACTAAAATGATAATAAACTAAGGACTTTTTCATGTGTATCATCACGTATAAAAAAAGAAATGAATAAACAGATAAAAGTTACTTATTTGTTTTCTATATTTTTATGATTCTGTTATTTCTTGTTAGTCGCATTTCTTTTGTCTTTTTCATTTCTAAGGTCAAGTTTACTACTATCCAACTCAACTAAGCAACATAGTCTTTCGACCTAAAATACTTTTATACAATAGATATCACTTTGGCTCGTTACACACATTTTATGACTTAACAGGGGGTCAACCTTAACACCTCCAAATAGAGTTTTTCAGATTATTCAACTCGAAAATAACTTTTATTGCTTTTGTTTTGACCACAAAGTTTCAGTCATTCGAAAGAGTTCATAGCAACTGTAGAAAAATGTGTACCTTATTTAAAAAGTATTATTCATATATCATACTGGATCGCTTACAAGCAACGTGGGTTTGTGGTGCAATGGATAACGCGTCTGACTACGGATCAGAAGATTCCAGGTTCGAATCCTGGCAAGCTCGCATTACACTTTTTATTATTATTACGGCAAAAGAAATGACAATTTTAAAATCTCAACATAGATATTATATTTTTTTTGCCAATCATTCATTTGTGATTTTGAATGAGTAAGTTACCTGAAAAAAAAATTGTCATTTGATTTAGAATTCCAAAAGGCTCTTATTGTGGTATGATAAAAATAAAAACACTTTAAAAATTCTATAAGCAGTAAAAACCGAAAGATTTAGATTCAAGGCATTACAAGATTCGAATCCTGTCAAACTCACCCTGCTTTTTTAATTATTCATTTATTATTTCAATATATAGTGATATTTTTCTAACTATCAAGGTATATCATCAACCTTCTAGGTAATTTAATGCCAAAGCAATCCTTCTAAAAAAACCTTTGTTAGGAGGATAAGGGGATTATACAATCCCCAAGGGTATTTGTCCGAAGGTGAACGTAATAGCACTACTGGAATTTGAAATCATTTACTACAATAACGCAATGCAGCGCTTTCACCATTACACCACGAAGACACCCAAAGAACATTCTTTGGTTTGTGAATTTGAACATATAAATTATCATCTGATAAATTATTATGTTTGTTTTAAACTCAATCAATTTCGGATTCTCTTAGATTTAAATTATCACTTTAGGAAAATTCAAAAAAATACACTCTTTTAAATCCAATTCCTTAACCCGAGGGTTTCTTCAAATCTGAAAACAGAAAAAGACCCACATAGGTCATCATCTTCAAAAATAACTGCTCTATTTTGCCACCAAATGTGAGTGGGTCTAAATACCAACTATCCTCATCTCTAGGCCATGAGCAAACCAAGAAGATAAACGTTTGAAATTCATTAAAATAAAAGGAATAATGAAAACATAGTAGGACTAGCGCACTTAATTAGTTTACGAAAACAAGACGGCATGTGAGCTAAAATGCTATTGATTTTTGAAATCCGCACACGGACAGTGTTCGGAGTGGTAGCACCTTATAGGGCCCTATCTATGGGTTAAATAGAACTAACAGCATTCTTATGCTAAACTGAATTGTTTGAGTAAATTGAATAGCTTGAAATAGAAATGTTTTTCACAATTAAACCGTTATCATCATCATATCGCGCTGGTAGCACGGATATCCCTGACCCTCTCTCGCCACTCCTCCCTATCGTTCATCGCCCTAGGTAGGTCTTCAGGACAACATCCCGTATCCTCACATAGCTGCTGAATGTATGTTCGTGCTGGTCGTCCTGCTTTTGCACGGCCATGTGTGGGGGTCCATTAGAGTACATCACTTATGAGTTCGTCCCTGCTTCTCCAGCAGTGTCTTGCATGTCTGGCTCGTCTAACTTGAATAGTTTTCATGATAGGGGGTAGCTGGCCGTACAGTTGGTGTCTTGTGGGGTGTTGCCGCCAGGACTTGTTTAAGATTGCATGTAGCATTCTTGTATAATTGCCGTCTAGCTTCTTCTCCAGCCGTTTTGTTAGCGTCCATGTAGTGCAGCCATATAGCAGTATCGATGTGACCGCTGCCTGGAAGACATTTAAACTGCGTGCTTATGCTTAACTGGATTATTTCAAATAGAACCTTTTTTCGACATAAAAATTGTATTAACACTTAACTGAATTATTACATATAACTTCTTGAATAGTTTGAAATAGAAATGTTTTTGACAATTAAACTGTGTACTTATGCTAAACTGAATTGTTTTAAATAGAACAGATTATTTCCATAAAAATGGATTTGGCGTTAAATAACCTACAAAGGTTGATATGCCATAAAACCCACCAAACCAAACCAAACCAAACCAAACGGACAGTGTCGTTGGGCGTGAAGCGAAATGGATTACGCGTCTGACTACTGATCAGGAAATTCCGATTTCGAACCATGTCTTTTATCGTTTTTTGAAAATCCCAGCAAAATTGAAGTCATATTAATTTGTTGCTTCCTCTTGTTTTTGAAGTAAAAAGCTGAGTATAAACTGTGACCTCTAGCCCATTGGATAACGCGTCTAACTACGATGATGAACATTATAGTCTCCAATCCTAAAAAAAACAAAACAAGTAATACCGACTGTTTTTCTTTCGAAAATCACTGCAAAATTGAAATGTCAAATTAATTTGTTGTTTCGCCTTGTTGTTTTTAAGTAATTTCCGTATTCAAAAGTTAATTATATTTTTATCATTAGAATTAAAAGAAATTTATAAAATACAAGTGATACTAAAAACATATTAAGATCAGCTGTTTTATCGATTCTTAATTAGTTTCAACAAACAAACCGGCACGTTAGCTAAAAAGATTCTTGATTTTAGAAATCCTGGGGCCTTTGGTGCAGTGGATAAAATATCAGATTTCGGAGAATATTTCAGGTTCGGGTCTATGCAAGCTGGTACGACTCACCTTTTTGAGAATCGCTGCAAAATTGAACTGTCAAATCAATTTGTTTTTTTGATTTGCTTTCGAAGTAATTTCCGTATTCAAAAGTAATTATTTTTTTATGATTAAAAGATATTTATAAAAATAAAAGTAGAATTGAAAATATGAAGGCCACCGTTTTTGTAGATTCATAATTAGTTTCAACAAATAACAAGGCACGTTAGCTAAAAGCCTATTGATTTTAGAAATCCCTACATGGAGTGGGTTCTTGGGCGTGTGGCGCAATAGATAACTTGTCTGATTACTCATTAAAATTCCGTTTCCGAATCTAGGCAAATTCGTATGTCATTTCCCTTTTGTGAATATCTCGGCAAAATTGAAATGTCAAATAAATTTGTTGTTTCACCTTGTTTTTTTTAAAGTAATTTCTATATTAAAAAGTTATTTAAAACTTATAAAGATCAGCTCTTTCATAGATTCTTAATTTGATTCATCAAACAAGCCGGTATATTAGCTATTAGTCTTAGTAATCCCATTCGGAGCTATGAACAGGGGCTTGTGGCGCAATGGATAACGCGTCTGACTACGGATCAGAAGATTCTAGGTTCGAATCCTGGCAAGCTCGCATCTCTGTTTTTTAAAAAAAATCTTTTATCTTTTTTTGAAAATTTCTCCAAAATTAAAATGTAAAATTAAATAATTTCCATATTCAAAAGTTAAGAATTTTTTATGATTAAAATGAAAAGAAATTCATGAAAATAATAGTAATGATGAAAATATGAAGAACTGCTCTTTTATAGATTCCTAATTAGTTTCAAGAAACAAACCAAACGACACGTGAGCTAAAAGGCTATTTATATTAAATATCCGTTCCCAGAAGTGTTTCGTGTGGCACAATAGCTAACGTGTCTGATAAGAGATAAAAAAATTCTGTGTTCGAATCCTTGAAAACTCGTTCGTTATTTTCCTTTCGTGTATATCACTACAAAACTGAAATTTCAAACTGATTTATTGTTTCACCCTGTCTTTGAAGTAATTTCGATATTCAAAAGTAAAGTATTTTTTTACGATTAAAATTAAAAGAAATTTATAAAAATAAAAGTAATATTGAAAACTTATTCAGAACTTCTTTTTATAGATTCTTAATTAGTTTCAGCAAACAACGCTACATGTTAGCTAAAAGGCAATTAAATTTTTAATTGCGTCTTGTGGCGCGATGGATAACGCGTCTGTTAACGGATGCCGTTATTCCAGTACCTGGAGTAGTAGTACCTTTTAGGGTTCCATCTATAGGTAAAATAGAACTATTCAACCATTCAACTGTGTGCAATCGAACGTGTAATGTTAAATAGAATTATTAGTGTTAAATAGGAATACTTGAAACCATTTAAGTGTGTGCAAATAAATCTATTGCTGCTAGATAGCAATACTTGAAAACATTAGTGTGCAAACAAATGATTAATACTTAATAGAATTATTCGTGTTAGCAATACTTGAAACCATTTAACTGTATGCAAATAAATGATTAATATTAAATAGAACTATTTGTATTTGATAGCAATACTTGAAACCATTTAACTATATGAGCTCTCGCTTGTTTAAAATGTTATCTACAAACTATTCATTTACTAATCATATATATATATATATATATATATATATATATATATATATATATATATATATATATAAACAAGATTTGTTAATATATAACTTGTGGGGTTGATATGTTATAAACCCAACCAACCATTCGGATCTGGAGCCTCACCATCAGATACTGTTTTGTGTCATGCCAAGGACAAGGACTCTTCTTTTTTTAGGCGGCAGTGTCTTACTCCTCTGCATGGGTTACAGTCGGTATATTTTATGCCCCACCGACAGGGTGTTCTTTTTGTTTTTATCTTGAATACTTTTCAAGATCATTTAAACTATCAAGCTTCCGAATATTCTGTCTGCATTTGCATTTATGAAAATCAATAATTTTTATATTTTATTTGATAATAAAAAGTTTATTTATTGTTAAAAAAAATTTAGGTTTTATAATTTTAAATATTTTTATGGAAGATGTCGTGTTAAGTGGAAAAATCAGTCTACAAAAATTAATAAGAATATTTCTTTATCATTCGATGTTTTGTTTGTATTAGTATTTATTAACGATTAAAATGTAATGTTTTTTTAGTTCCTTAAAATTTTTAGGAAGTTCTTTAGCGTTTCGAGTTTCTAAACATCATATCTTTAGAGTAGAAATGTAACATATTGACCTTCGACCCAGCCGTCAATCAAGAAACAGGTGCATCCGGTCGAAGATATCAGGGTATAACCTTGATTGTGGACGGGTTGAATTGGGTGCAGATATGACGTCCACAAGAAGCAGGTGGACGGAAACAATGCTATAACCCGGCGCAACAGGAAGTTCAGTTAGTTTGGAGTCAGTTGTTGCAGTTCGAGGCAGTGAGAACCAGCTTTCAGGAGAGGGCTGGACCCTCAGGGCCCCCGGTTGAGCAGCCCAGCAGAACGAGAAAGAAGTGCTGCTAAAGACAGAGGAACTGGGGGTCAATATGTTGCAGTCTCTGTTCAGTCTCCAACTCACCTCTCACACATAACCCTTTCGCAACCATTTCGAATAAAGTGTGAGAGGTATATTTTTCTAAAGAAGCGTGTTCGTTCGTCATTATTGTTGATTTTGCTGCTGCATGCATATGTATATGTTACAGAAATAGACTATCTCACTAAATAATGGGAGCTTCCATAGGCAAATATTGAACAACAGAAGTTACCTTCTCGGATAATCTCCGGCACCTCGGATTGTGTAATGGTTAGAAAGCTAGACGCACAAACTTTTCACGAGTGAGTCCGGGGGTGTCCTCGTGGTGTAATGGTTAAAGCGACGGACTGCGGAATCGTAGTACGCGAGTTCGTACTCTAGTCGCGCTGTTACGTCCACTTTGGGACAAATACCCTTGGGAAAGGTATGAACCCCACTTATCCTCCCAGCTATGGGTTAAATAGTACCACTTCTAGGAGAATAGCTTTGGCATTAAATAACCTACAAAGGTTGATATGCCATTAAACAAAGAAACCAAACCAAACCAAACCAAACGAGTGAGTCCGAGTCTCATAAGTTGTCCCAATCATACGGCATTGTGCCACACCTTTGTAAAAAGCTCTGGCAAATTTCTACCACATTCTCCGATAATATAAAAGAGCCCAGTCTTTAGAGGCAGAACTTGTTTTGATACTGAATAAAGTAATTAAATGTCAATACAACGACTTTCTTGTATTGATGTGAAGTTATTCGATATGCTTAATCCTTTCTATCCTCTCTATTATATGGAATTTAGCGTTTCTGTTAAAGTCATTGTCTGTTTGACGGAAATGTTGTTCAACCGGAAGTAGTTCAATGAGCTTATTACATGTTTATAGTTGTTTTTCTAAAATTGAAAGGCCATTCTGATTTCCCTGTGTAATTTTTATACATTCTAAAAGTAAGTAATGTTTTTGCTATTACAATTTAATTCGTGATAGATTTTTGAAAGGTTCTATTGGTTATAGAATTAGTAAATGAATTAGTATATTTGATATGTTTGCAACAAGGTCTGTTTGTAACATTATATTGTTGGCGAAATTTTATTGTTTTTGTTCTGAATTTGTTTTGGATGACCTTGTTGTTTAAGATTTTATTGCTTCATATCTTTAAGATATTTAGGTTAACTATATGCAAGTATATCCGGTTCTAGGAATATATTTCTAAATTCTGATTTTAGTTTAAGGATTTCCGTGATTCTTGATCATTTGTGCTAATTTCATAAAACTTTATTCTCTACAAAGGAGTAAGGCTTCTCTCCCCTTTAAAAGGGGTTTCCTGTGTTATTAAAATGAATCTGATGGCGAGGCTCCAGTTCTAGAGCTCTTGGGAGTGTGGAGTACCCCTTCATTGTCCTTATTCGAACAATTTTGCTCTGACCAAAAATATCTGGATCTTTTTGGAGTCGTTAACGACGCTTATAATCATATTTTCACGAAAGATAACATTTAAAAACACTCACATTTCAAACGTATATAAAAATACTGAATTCAAAAATATTCCTTTTTATATTAGATTATGGGATGTTTTTTTAAAGATTAGTTTTATGAAATATATATATACACACACGCTTATGTATATTTAGGGCCCAGTCAAGTGGGGCTGCAAAATACACCAACTGCATCTCTGCAGAGGGGTAACGAGTGTCCTGATAATATCACGAAACAATCTGATGGTGGGGCTTCAGTAATGCTGGAGCTTTGGGGAATGCGGAGTACTCCTTCATTGCCATCGCCCCCGAGTACTCCTTCATTCCAGGCCCATTCTGGCCCGAAGGGTCCTATCTATGGGTCTGATAGAACTAAACAGTGTAATTATGCTAAACTGAATTACTTGAAATAGAACAATTTTGACATTCAAACTGTACTTACACTAAACTGAATTGTTCGAAATAGAACTGTTTTCACATTTAAACTGTGAACTAATGCTAAACTGAATTGATGAAATAGAAGTTGGCCCAGTCAGCTGGGGCTGTAGAATACATCGACTGCATCTCTGCAGAGGAGTAAGACTCTCCCAATGAGTGTCCTGGTAATGACACTAAACAATCTGATGGTGAAGCTTTAGTAATGTTGGAGCTTTGGGAATGCGGAGTACTCCTTCATTGCCATCACTTCCAAGTCCTCTCAGAGCTGGAGTGGTAGCACCTCATAGAGTCCTATCTATGGTTCAAATAGAACTAAACTGTGTACTTTTGCTAAACTGAATTGTTTGAAATTAACTGTTTTTCCATTTAATTGTGTGTAAATAAAAAACTGTACATATGTTGAACTAAATTGTTTGAAATAAAACTGTTTTCGACATTTAAACTGTGTACTTATGGTAAACTGAATTGTTATAAATAGAACTGTTCGGACATTCAAGTATGTGTAGAGAGAACTGTACTAAACTGAATAGTTTGAAACCTTTACCAAAATGACTTAATTCGGTGTTAAATAACCCGAAAAGGGTTGATACGCCGTAAAACAAAACAAACAACCAACTTATGTATATACATATGTATATAAATATTTAACAAAGAAAGAACAATAATGAAAAAGTAAAATTAGAATACAATGACTGAAATTTTTATTCGCATCCATGGAAACTGATTTTTAATGAATAGAATTTAAAATTGAATAATTATTAACAAAAAATCTCGTTTTGACCGAATAGATTCGAATCTTTTCTCGTTAAGTCAGTTTCAATATTGCCAGGTATTTGTTTTGATTGTAATGATATGATTAAATAAACATAGAAAGTGGTGATTTGTGGCTCAAATTCACAAACCTATAACTTAATATTTGTGATCTTTTCAATGTCCACCAAATCTATCCTTCCCATTAAAAAGTAATTTTAAAACAAATGGTGCGTTTGGATTTATAGTTTACTGATTCTTTTCTCGTGTAAATTGTATTAAACATTGGTAAATTAGGTATATTTTATAATCTAATTAATTTATTTGAGGGTAAAGAGAAATTAAAATTTGTTACAAGGATTGCATCAAGTAAAAGCGTTATTTTTATATAAATAAAATCAGACTAAACAGCAGCTGTACAGCCACCAACCACCCATCTCGAAGACCATCCAAATTAGACGAGCAAAATATGTGGGACGCTGCTGGAGGAGCAAGGACGAACTCATAAGCGACGTTCTCCTAGGAACCCCTTCACACGGAGGCACAAGTGTAGGACGATCAGCAAGAACTTATCTAAAACAGCTTTGTATGGACATAGGATGTAGCCTGGAAGACCTGTCGGAAACGATGGATGATAGAGATGGATGGCGAAAGACAGAGTTAGGGAAATCCATTCTTGCAGCACGACGTGAAGATGATGATGATGAGGATGATGATGACATCGTCTCGAAAGTTGTAAACAAAGCTCAGTTGATAATGAAGTTTTTACGTAACTTCGTTTACTATTTATAATATTTGATTGAACATGATAGACATTTTTTGTCTATGTCTTTTTTTGTTAATCCTTTCGAATTGCCGTATTGATCTTATGATATTCGGCGGGAATTGGTTGATAAACCTTCCCTAATTAGTTATTTCCCAAATACTTTCTGCCCAACTTTGGGTCATCATCAGGGGAGGATATATTAAAAAAGTGATATAACTTTTGTATGTACACTACTACTTTGTAAGAATGAGTGTTTGTAACAACAATATTTGAACATCAAAATAATAAGCAGAAACTACAGATTCTTCAGGCACTACATATTAGGAACATACAACCCAAACTTAATAGGAAATAATTTTGAAACCAGTGCTAATGTACTTAAATGTCTTTAGCTACTGACGCTATTTATAGAAACAAATTTGAAAAGTAAACGCTATACGATACACCAGTATAAACACTCATTCTTACAAAGAAGTAATATACATACAAAAGTTACATCACTTTTGTAATACATCCTCCCCTGATGATGGTCCAAAGTTGGGCAGAAAGTACTTGGGAAATAACTAATTATAGGAGGTTTATCAACCAATTCCCGCCGAATATCATAAGATCAATACGGCCATTCGAAAGGGTTAACAAAAAATATGTAGACAAAAAATGTCCATCATGTTCAATTAAATATGTATAAATGAAGAAATGCAGCCAAAATATACATATTTATAATATGGTAATTTACTAAGCTTTTTGCTTAGATGTGGCACAATATTTATAATATGTATAGATATTATATGCACAAGTGTCATAAATAGTAAACAATGTTTAGTAAACACTTGAATATATTAATTAAAGCCTTTGTTTAGGTATAGTCTATGAGGGAACACTTTGGATCAAATTTATGGCAAAGTTAGGCTTTGAAACAACGTAAACTTGAAAATTTCCGAAACATATCTCGTATAATGAACGTTCCCTTGTTTCTGAGGTTAACATTTGTTCTTAAAGTCGTTCATTATACCAGTATATACAGTACGTGGTTTTTTTTTTTCGTACCAGTAATCTTGTGAACACAGCACTGCATGTCTATTTATGTACAAAACCACCCTACCCTTTCTCGTACCCCCATATGTGCTCTGCGTGCATGTTGATGCACATATGTACACTTTAAAAAGACGACAGAGACAGTGATCACAAAGTAAGCTGGTTTTGTGGGGAGGGGCACGGCGAAGCTGTTTACCAGCAGTAGAGAACTCTATAACACTACACACACACACACACACACACACACACACACACACACACTCACAAACACACAAAAAGGCCCAGTTCCCATTGCTCTTGGCTTACATTTAGCCAAGTTAAAATTACAAACACGTTTATCGAACGGGTGAGGTTTTCCAAAAGATACGGTGTCTGTCCAGAAAGTAATAAGACTGTGAAAAAAATGTTTTTTAAAATTAACAACTAAACTAAAAATCAATCTACCTCTTTTTAAAAATTTGGGTGCTTCGGGTGATGTAATGGTTAACAAGCTAGACTAGCAAACTTTTGCGAGTGAGTTTGAGTCCCATTGGGTGCAACATTTATTTGGCCTTGTGTCACGTTTAAGCAAGAGGATTAGTAAATTACAACCTCTTTTTAAAATAGTTTGATGGATGAAAAACGTTGTTCCTAGTGCTGAAAGTCTTCGACTGACACTGTTTCCAGTTGGTTATTGCATGTTCACAAAAATTCCAAAACGGTTATTCCGGTGCTGAGATTCTATTTTTTGGAGCCAGAAATAAGTCAGAAGAACTTATACCAGGTGAGTAAGAGAGTGGTATGATAAGGGATAAAAAAACAAACTTGTTCACAGATACTGAAGAACTTTGAAATTAATATTAAGCAAATTTTCGGCAAGTCCAGGTTTTTGGTCAGAGTGTGTACTAATACAGTCTGTAGTTTACCACATAAAAACAAATGTCGTAGACTGCAGTTTGATGGACCATCAAACTGCAGTCTACGACATTGTTTTTATGGCAGTATGCAGTCTACCACATTTCTTATTACACATTATTGTTCATTACTCCTTGCTTCTTATTACACCTTATTGCTCATTACTCCTTATTCCCCCTATTGCTCCTTACTTCTCTTACTCCTTCTTACTCCTTACTCCTTATTACACCTTATTGCTCATTATTCTTACTCCTTATTATACCTTATTGTTCATTACTCCTTACTCTTTATTCCCCCTATTGCTCCTTACTTCTCTTACTCCTTCTTACTCCTTACTTCTTATTACACCTTATTGCTCATTACTCCTTACTCCTTATTACGCCTTATTGCTCATTACTCCTTATTTCCCCTATTGCTCCTTACTTCTCTTACCCCTTCTTACTCCTTACTCCTTATTATACCTTATTGTTCATTACTCCTTACTCCTTATTCCCCCTATTGCTCCTTACTTCTCTTACTCCTTACTTCTTATTACACCTTATTGCTCATTACTCCTTACTCCTTATTACACCTTATTGCTTATTACTCTATAATTTTTATTACACATTATTGCTCATTACTCCTTGCTTCTTATAACACCGTATTGCTCATTACTCCTTACTCCGTATTACACATTATCGCTCATTACTCCTTCCTTATTATTACTACTAATTGATCATTCTTATCGATTATTACTTCTTACCTATTTTAATTCATTATTGAGTGTTATTTCTTATTTATTATACATTTTTTCTTGTTTTTACTCCTAACTGATAATTACTCTAAACTTGTTATTACATCTTATTGATTATTACTCTTTATCTATTATTACCCCTAATTGTTTAGAACTCCTTACGTATTTTAACTCCTTATTTAGTATCACTTCTTATTTATTATCAATTCTCACTTGCGATTACTCAAAATTAATTATTATTCCTTACTTATTATTACTCCTTATGCTAACTCCTTATTGATTATTACTTATTATTTCTTTTCATCTTTAAAAGTTCCATCGTAACAGACCTTGCCAAACACTGGATTCCTGCTGAATGTATTAATAAAGTTGGTCATTGTTTGCTTAACCGTGTAAACTCTTGATATTTTTTACAGGAGAGATAAACCCAAAGTTGTGAACTGAAAAATAAAAAAAAAATTCTCCAATTAGGTTCAGAACAGCTGAATAACCGTCATTCGTCTAATTCCCACTTACGTGTTCTCTAGTGATAGCATTGGTCACCATTCAACTTCACATTGAAAAGCCAGGATTTCAACTGGTGATTTTAAAGGTAAATATACCATCATTACTCGAAATATTGGCGCAAGAAATCCTCCTATATTTGTTCATTTGCCTTGCTAAGCAAAATTTCGTAAATAACATGATATTGGTCTACTCTGTGGGTACGTTGTGTATATGTCTATTATATCAGCGTACAGATAGCTGAACAATATTTGTTTATGCTCATAGTAACGTTGGGAGTACCCGTTCTCGATATATCGCAGAAGTTTAGGAAGCGCGCTCAGCACAACGGCTATCGTTATAGGTAATGTAATCAGCGACCTGAGTCTTAGACGAGGCTGTTCATTTTAAACCAATGAGTTTGAGAAAAAGTATCAAGTTGGACGTAATGGTTAACGGGCTGGACTGCTACATCGTAGAAAGTGGGTTCGAACTCCAGTCAAGCTATTACATTCACTTTCGGATTAAAACGCTTGGGAAAGGTATGAGACCCTTATCCCCACCCCAAACTTTCTGTTAAACAGTATCACTACTGTTTTTCTAGAGGGATTATTTTAGAATTAACCTACGAATGTTGATATACTATTAAACGAAGAAACCAAACCAAAGAAAAAGGACGAATCCATCTATTCTCCCCACCTCTGCTATGGGTAAATAGTAGGGCAGACTGTTATTTTTGCCTGGTTAAGGCAACCGGCTTTAATAGAAAGAAGACTCTGAATTTAAACCAGCCGTATTCAGTTTAAAAGTTGACCCTGTGTCATATCTTTGTGATTTATTTAATGCTAAAGCCATTCCTGTAGAAGAACAGGAGTGGTACTATTGGTATATCAACTTTCGTGGTTTATTAAGTGCTAAAGCTATTCTTGTAGAAGAACAGGAGTGGTACTATTAGTACATCAACTTTCGTAGTTTATTAAGTGCTAAAGCCATTCTTGTAGAAGAAGAGGAGTGGTACTATTGGTATATCAACTTTCGTGGTTTATTAAGTGCTAAAGCCATTCTTGTACAAGAACAGGAGTGGTACTATTGGTATATCAACCTTCATGGTTTATTAAATGCTAAAGCCATTCTTGTAGAAGAACAGGAGTGCTACTATTGGTATATCAACCTTCGTGGTTTATTAAGTGCTAAAGCCATTCTTGTACAAGAACAGGAGTGGTACTATTGGTATATCAACCTTCGTGGTTTATTAAATGCTAAAGCTATTCTTGTATAAGAACGGGAGTGGTACTATTGGTATATCAACCTTCGTGGTTTATTAAGTGCTAAAGCCATTCTTGTAGAAGAACAGGAGTGGTACTATTGGTATATCAACCTTCGTGGTTTATTAAGTGCTAAAGCCATTCTTGTAGAAGAACAGGAGTGGTACTATTGGTATATCAACCTTCGTGGTTTATTAAATGCTAAAGCCATTCTTGTAGAAGAACAGGAGTGGTACTATTGGTATATCAACCTTCGTGGTTTATTAAGTGCTAAAGCCATTCTTGTAGAAGAACAGGAGTGGTACTATTGGTATATCAACCTTCGTGGTTTATTAAATGCTAAAGCCATTCTTGTAGAAGAACAGGAGTGGTACTATTGGTATATCAACCTTCGTGGTTTATTAAATGCTAAAGCCATTCCTGTAGAAGAACAGGAGTGGTACTATTGGTATATCAACCTTCGTGGTTTATTAAGTGCTAAAGCCATTCTTGTAGAAGAACAGGAGTGGTACTATTGGTATATCAACCTTCGTGGTTTATTAAATGCTAAAGCCATTCTTGTAGAAGAACAGGAGTGGTACTATTGGTATATCAACCTTCGTGGTTTATTAAGTGCTAAAGCCATTCTTGTAGAAGAACAGGAGTGGTACTATTGGTATATCAACCTTCGTGGTTTATTAAGTGCTAAAGCCATTCTTGCAGAAGAACAGGAGTGGTACTATTGATATATCAACCTTCGTGGTTTATTAAGTGCTAAAGCCATTCTTGTAGAAGAACAGGAGTGGTACTATTGGTATATCAACCTTCGTGGTTTATTAAGTGCTAAAGCCATTCTTGTAGAAGAACAGGAGTGGTACTATTGGTATATCAACCTTCGTGGTTTATTAAGTGCTAAAGCCATTCTTGCAGAAGAACAGGAGTGGTACTATTGATATATCAACCTTCGTGGTTTATTAAGTGCTAAAGCCATTCTTGTAGAAGAACAGGAGTGCTACTATTGGTATAACAACCTTCGTGGTTTATTAAATGCTAAAGGCATTCTTGTAGAAGAACAGGAGTGGTACTATTGGTATAACAACCTTCGTGGTTTATTAAATGCTAAAGCCATTCTTGTAGAAGAACAGGAATGGTAATATTTAATCCATAGGTTGACGGAAGGATAAGTGTGTTCATATCTTTCTTAAGGGTATTATTCCGAAAATAAACGTAATAGCCCGACTGGAGTTCGAACTCACTTCGAAGCAGCACTTCAGCTATTACGCCACGGGGACTTCTCTCTGGAGTTATTTGGTATATACATACTCAATATTCTTAGATGGGTGATACTTAGTTACAGAAGGTACTGTAAGAAACTTGAGGCTTCTGTGACCGGGCAGAACTTAGTAAATAACAAAAGTATTTGTTTATTTTGTAATGATACAGGGAGTATATATTTATTTAAGGAAGCTTATGTTTTCAGTAAGATAGATAAGGGCATATAAAAATAGGTGTAGTGTGTATTAGAACAACGTGGACTAATATTTTTCTACAAGTCAGGTTGGTTGGTTGCCTGTCAACCCTTGTTGAGTTATTTTATACCGGAGATATAATAGTTAAAGTATAATCTACAATTATATACGGTACAAAAACGTATCTTCACAATCCTTCAAGAAAGGTAATTTCTTCCTACTTAGATTTGGTTGGGTTGGGTTTTATGTCATATAAACCGTTGTAGGTTATTTAATGCCAAATTCTGTTCACACACACACACACACACACACACACACACACACACACACACACACATCTATATAAATAAAAATGTAAATGTTTGTTACTAACCGATAATCTCCAGTTTTATACCATTAATTGGTTTTAAATTTTCTGAGACTATTTTATTTGAATTCAGGAGTGTTTTATATACTTAATATCCAAAAATCTATATAAATGAAAATTTAAATGTTTGTTACTAACCGATAATCTCCAGTTTTATACCATTAATTGGTTAAAAGTTTTCTGAGACTATTTTATTCAAATTCAGGAGTGCTTTTATATACTTAATATCTAAAAATCTATACAAATAAAAATGTAAATGTTTGTTACTAACCAATAATCTCCAGTTTTATACCACTAATTGGTTAAAAACTTTATTCGAATTCAGGAATGTTTTTATATACTTATTATCCAAGTATTGGAAAATTAGAAATATTAGAAACATGCATTTTCTTTTTTCCCCATCGAAACAAACTGAGCCACAGCAACGCATGGCCGGGTACATCTAGTATATATATATATATATATATATATATATATATATATATATATATATATATGATTTGTAAACATATTTTTAATAACATTCTTAAATGAGATTGAGAACTTTTTTGCACACTCTATATAACAGTCACAGTTTAATATCAGTCATTTGTTTGCATATAGTTTGTTCTAGTTGACCCATAGATACGACCCTATCAGGTGTAACCACTAAGTGTCAGAGTGGACCTGTGAGTAATAGCAATGAATGGGTACTCCGCATTCCCCAGATATCCCTGGCTGTAGCTTCGCTATCAGATTTTTTATTGAAATAAACAGGACACTCGTTGGGTGGGGGTCTTACCCGTCTTCAGAGATACAGTCAGTGTATTCTACTGCCCTAGCCGACTGGGCTGTCTTCATACTTATTAGTGATACTCATGTTCACAATTATCTTTAACAGGTAAACACTTGATAATCTACTGCAATACCAATATTTCAAAAGCAAATATATCAATAAAGTTCAAAATCAATTAAAATGTTATTTCAAGTCGTTCTATTTTAATCAATTGGTATGATCACTCAGGATTAGAATGAACCTGGGAGTAATGAAAATGTTAGGGCGACTCCTAACTGTATAGGGCACTAGAACAGGACCATCACCACCGGATGCAGTTTAGTGTCCCCACAATAGCCACAATTTAGGTTTTTACATTGTCTTAGTGGGTAGAGTATTCGCCAATGGGCCGGGAGATCGGAGTTCAATCCCATGTCGAGTCATACCAAAGACTCAAAAATGGTACTCGATGCCTCCTTGCATAACATTCAACATAATAAAGTATGTATCAAAGATAAAGTGGAGCAATCCAGGGAAAGGAGTAGCGCCCTCTCTCACACCCCGGTATTGAAGCTATTGAAAAGAGAGCCCTCGGCTACCCTCGCCAACTTTTACAAAGTATTAAGTCTGGGACAAAGAAAAGAGGGTAACACTTTTGATGAAACTCGCGTAAGAATCTTTTGCATCATATTTACATCTTGTCAGATTTTAAAATAAATAATCCCAATTGTGTTTAGAGAATTAGGCATACCCTAATGTCTGCAGCAAAAATAAATATGGCGCTGAATTAATTACTGGGGTCACCCATTAATATGACGAGGTCACAGAACTGCACCTGGATCAATGAACAAATATAAGGTTTCATGCAAGATTAGCATTCCTCACTACCGTGAATCTTTATTATTATCGATGCCGTTCAATAGAAAGGGAGATAAAAGAAAGAAAATACAGAAAATTATAATGACATGCTTTTTTATAAAGAATGATTGATTTATTTTAATGGCATACCAACACGTCAAGGATTATTTTATGATTATTAAATTCATATTGTGTAATTGTTTTTTTTTGTTTTTTTTGTACACGGTCCTAATGAACATGAATGATTTTAGACCCATATTTGATGCTCTGGGTTAGAGTGAACCTAGGAGCAATAGCAATGAAGACGTACCCTAAACTTCTCAGAGGTCATCATCAGATGCTGTTTAGTGTCATACACAGGACACTCTACAAGCCTAGTCAGGTGCTTTTCCCAAATAGAAAGACATTTATTTATTTTTATCACAGAATATATATATATATATATATATATATATATATATATATATATATATATATATATATATATATATAACAAAAGCTGAAGAACCGATTGTCCGAAATGTTGAGTTAATAAGCATCAAGAATAAATAGAAGACGTTCACTTGTCCTAAAAAAAAAAAAAAAAAACTGTTGTACGGTACCGTATTTTGTAACCAAATACTTTTAAAAAGGCACGGTCCTGAGTTTCATATAATTATTAAAAAAAAATAGATATGAAAACAAAAATGGAGAAATATTTAGCTAAGTCATAGACCGATGAAACAATGACGATGCTTTGGAAGTCTCTGTTTTTCACTTGCCTCTCAGAGATTCACATTACAGCCACACGGGTAGACTGGATTCTTAGTGTTCTTCAAACCATGGGAAAGGTTACGAAAAAGTGTCGTATGGAAAGACAAGCAGACGTGTTGTTTTAAGAGAAATGTTTAAAAAGAACCTTTTTCTTTTTTTTAAATCGTTTTTATTCATTTGACAGGAGAGTACTCTTGTTTCTTACAATCGTGTACACGTGTATCTCATTCTTCTGTGTAAAAGCGAGTATGTAAAATTGTCCACCCGAAAGGCTGTCTGCGTCTGTGTGATGCAAAGAGAGACGTGTCTGATGCAAAGAGGGTAGTGGAGTGTTTGGAAGAAATTTTTATGGGTGTATGACTATAGACGTAAAGAATTTGGCTTGTGTTGTTCCAGCGTTTATCTTGTTTTCTGAAAGTTCTGAAATTCGGAATATTTATTATTCCATTTATTATTTCAACTACTGGCCTCTTATTTATTGGCATTAACACATTTTGGCCAGTGTACTTTTTATTTTCCTTTATTTTCTGAAGTTGAGAGGTTAAATATTTTTATAATTCCATTTATTAATGGAGGTTCGGTCATAATCTTTATTGATATTGGTACAATATTTAAACTGATATATTCTTTGACTTTCCTGAATAGTGTGAATTTCTGAGAGGATATTAAGATTTCTCTACATTTTCGGATACTTAATCTTTTGATTATAGCGGTGTGTTCAAAAAGTATCGAAACTGAAGCTGTCTTTACCAAGAGAGAAATGAATACTAAATGAAACTTTAATTTTCTTCAGATGTTATCTGTCTCTCAGACCGTCTCTCATTATACATGCAATATATATATATATATATATATATATCTATTGTCATCCACAGACAGATCTGTTTCGTTCTATCAGAACTCATCAGTGTGGCTAGACAGTATCTCCACGTAGCTGGGATCGAAACCTGGTTGACTGAAACACCAAGCCGAGCTTCTAACCATTTAGCTACAAGGAGAAATTAGCTACGAAGTACATTTTTAAACGGTTATGAATCACAATTAGTATTGTTTACATACATCCATTCAAACGGCCGCCGAGATCTCAATTCAAATACGAAGAGACTTGCAAAGGCGCTAATGGCAACACGAATACTTCTTCGCTAGAGAACTCAACCCTACGGGGATAGGGGAGTATATATCTATTGTCATCCACATATATATATACATATATATATATCCCATTTGGCAAGTGGGGAGATTGTTCATCAATGACCCGGGAGACTAGGGTTCAGTCCAAGGTCGAGTCATACAAAAACTAAAAAAATGTTACTTGATGCCTCATTGCTTAACATTCAGCATCATAAGGTACGCAACAAGGTTAAAGTGGAGAAATCCAGGCAAAGGAATAGCGCCTCCCCTACATCTTGGTGTTGTAGGTATTGAAAAAAGGAACCTTTGGGTAACTCTCGACTACGGTCGCTAACTTTACTTTCACTCACTTTATATATATATATATATATATATATATATACGATGCTAATTCAAAAGGTTTTATGCCTCACACAGAAAGATGGGTTGTAGCAGAAGAGTTTTTGCTGTTACAACACACTATCAGTTCTTTAAACTACAAAAACTAGTTCAGATTTCTATATTAATTTCTGTGCAGGTTAGGCCCATACAAAGGTGAGATGTATGCGACATATATATATACATATATATATATATATACATATATATATATATCGTTGGGATTTTGTAGTAATCTTTATGTGTGATTGTAAATGTGTGAGTGTGAGTGTGTGTGTGTGTGTGTGTGTGTGTGTCTGGATATGCTTGTGTGGGTTATAAGTAAGTAAAGTAAAGTTAGCGACCATAGTCGAGGGTGACCCGAAGGCTCCCTTTTCGATAGCTACTACACCAAGGTGTAGGGGAGGGCGCTACTCCATTCCCAGGATTGCTCCACTTTACCCTTGAACCGTACCTTATAATGCTGAGTGTTAAGCAAGGTGGTATCAAGTTCCATTTTTAAAGTCTTTGGTATGACTCGACCTGGGATTGAACCCAGGTCTCCCGGGCCATTGGCGAACACTCTAACCGCTGGGCCAATGTAAATACGCAACTATAACCCACACAAGCATACGCACACTCACACACCCACACACTTACAATCACACGAAAAGATTCCTACAAAATCTCAACGGTTTCTTGACTATTTTTTTCGATTTTCGATTCATTTCATTCTCTTAACTGTTGTTTTGCAAAAAACTGCATGAAACCCAGGGATCGCATTCTAAATTCCATGAATTAAATATATATATCTCATCATCATCATCATCATCATCATCATCATCATCATCATCATGTCGTGCCGCTAGCATGGATATTCCTGACCCTCTCTCGCCAATTTTACCTATCGTTCATCGCCTCTGGCAGGTCTTCAGGGCTACATCCCGTATCCTCACATAGCTGCTGTATGTATGTTCGAGCTGGTCGTCCTACTTTTGCTCGGCTATATGAGGGGGTCCATAGGAGTACATCACTTCTCAGTCCTAAATAATGAGCACTGTCCATATTATATTGCACCTGGTTCGACACAAACCCACAAAGTGATTTAGTGACAACCAACACTGTTATAATATATATATATATATATATATATATATATATATATATATATATATATATATATTATAACAGTGTTGGTTGTCAAAGTGATTTAGTGACAACCAACACTGTTATAATATATATATATATATATATATATACAGTTATATATATATATATATATAGTTTCGGTAGCTCAAGGTGGCAGTACCGCCTTGAGCTACTGAAACTGTGTTATCACCCTGGATGGCGGCTGATGAGGCTAGGGTATCGCACGTGCTTCCACACGTTGTATGATGAAAAAAAATATATATATATATATCGGACAAATGTATGTATAACTGAATTAGACACGGTTCTACAATGCAAATAAATTTTATTTGTTCAGATTTAAGGAAAAAATGTTTGAGAGTCTTTTCTTGTAATTAAAGATGATATTCATTCGAGCGTAAATATGTCAGCAGAAAGAAAAGTTCATAGATTTAATGTGGCAGTTACATTGTCATAGTCTAGCTCATATATTTGGTGTGTAAAAGATCTTTTTGTGAGTATGTAACTATGTCAGTGAGAAAGTCTATTTATACACTAATATGTAAACTGTTGCCGCTGAAATTTTCATCTGCAAGCAAACACTGTAATGGTAGTACAAAAAATCTATGTAAACAAATTTTCATTCAATTAGAAATAACTTAGCGATGTTGAAATTAAATACACCTTGAAGGAACAGAATGTTAGATTTTCACTCACGATAAATAAAGAGGAAAGTTTTGATTAGATTTAAAGAAAGAATCTCAGATTTATCTATTTTGCAGCTTTATTCTTTATAAGTTTATCAATTATGATTTTGATTGGTTAAAAAATGCATTTTTAACATTTTAGGAGAGAGAAGATTTCTTAAATTATTTTCGGTTCTGATCTTTCAAGTTTTTCACAGTAAAGTCAAATATTGTCGTCTGTGAATCTCAAAATAATCTAAAAATGAGCGCGTAACCGCTGATTGGTCAATGAATGCAGAAAAACTAAAAAAAAAAAAAAAAAATAAAATAAATAAATAACAGCTTCTCGAGCATATTTTTTGCATAAAAGTTAACACTTTTTTTATTATGGAAATCAGTTGATCTCTCTTTCTCTTACACACACACAGAGACACAGAGAGAGAGAGAGAGAGAGAGAGAGAGAGAGAGAGAGAGAGACACACACACACACACACAGACATATATATATATATATTCTAGGGAAGCATACTCAGCCTAAGGTTGTCGTTGTAGGAAATGTAATGAGCAACCCGAGTTTAAAACCCGATCGAAACTGTTTGCATTTCACTTCGCACTAATGCTCTTAGGAAAGGGATGAATCCATTTGCTCTTCTTCCAGCTATGGGTTGGGTAGACTGAGTTCTTTAGCCTTGGTTAGACAACCAATCTAAAAAAAAACAACTTTCGGTTCTTATCAGCTTTACTCCATTTAAAATTAAACTTGTGTTACATCTTATCTGGGCGGAGGGACTGGGTAAATGTATACAGATCTCACTCTGTATCTCATCATCATCATCATCATGTCTCGCTGCCAGCACGGATCTTCCTAACCCTTTCTCGCCACCCGCCTCTATCGTCCATCGCTCCCAGGACGTCTTCAAGGCTATATCCTGTATCGGTACAAAGCTGTTGTATATAGGTTCTAGCTGGTCGTCCTACCTTTGCTCGTCCATGTGAAGGGGTCCATGGGAGTATATCACTTATGAGTTCGTCCTTACTTCTCCTGCAGTGTTCCGCATTCTGGTTTGTCTAATTTGGATAGTTTTCGTGATGGGTGGTAGGTGTCTATACAGCTACTGCTTTGTAGGGTGTTGCCTCCAGGACTTGTTCATTATAGCTCATAGCATTCTTGTGTAATTGCTGTCAAGCTTTTTCTCCATCCGTTTTGTTAGGGTCCATGTGGTGCATCCATATAGTAGTATCGATATGGCCGCTGGTTGGAAAAAACTGCGTTTTATTTTATCGGTCAGGTCTGACTTCCAAATGACCAATAGCCTATCGATAGCTGTCCATGCCTTTGCTGGTCACGAGTTGATGTCTGTCTCGGTTGATGAGACACTGCTTCCTAGATAAGTGAACTTATGTACTAGTTTCAGAGAGCTACTGTTTCGTGTGGAGATGTCGCTTCTTTGATTAAAGCACATCAACAAATATATCTCGGAGTCTGAGTGAGGTTACGTCATCTTCATAGAAATACATAGTAATTCATTCAAATACTTGGAGAAGTTGCTTTGTGATTATGATACTCTGAATTGAAATTAGACTGAGGAACAAACAAATGATTTGAAGTATTTTCCTTCTTCATCACTTCATACAGACTGGTATCTTCGTGTTTATTTTTTTTATTCTTTGCTTTCGGCTAATATTCTCTTTTATCTTCGTTAGGTGTATATTGTAGTTTGAGATATTGCTTAGTACTTAAAAGAATCGTCTGAAGTAACTAAACAAGTTTAAGAAACCTCGAGTAAAAATCTGCTGCTTGCAACAGAACATTTAGGTGAGGCTAGTAAAATTTGTTTATTTTGATAAGAGAATCGACTTAACGTTGACATCTGATATGAAAAGCCTTAATAAGCCAAAATACATCCTCTGAGCGGTGGATCTTACAAGATAGATGTTCTCAAACTATAAGCCGCGACACACTATTGCGCTGTGAAATGTAGTTATGTACGCCGAGAAAATATATCAGCAAAAAAGAAATGACACCAATAGTAATGTGGAAATTGCTAAAGTGCTGGACTGCGGTCTCAAAGTAAATGAGTTCGAACCCCAATCACGCTATTATGTTCATTTTCGGATAAATACATTAAGGAAAGGTATGAACCTCCTCCTCCACAGCTATTGGTTGAATAGTACCACTACTATTCTACAAGGTTGGCTTTGGCATTAAATAACCCACGAAGGTTGAAATGTTGTTAAACAAATAAACCAAACAAAACCTGTTGTAGAAGCGTCTGGCGAAGAGGTGATCGCTGAAGAAAATGAACTCAGCAACCCGAGTTCAAATCCTGTCTGGCGCTTTTTGTATTAAATTTAGCATTAATACCTCATCTTTGCATGAATAGTCAAGGAAATAAAAAAAAAAAAAGGAAATTAAATCCGACCGTATGAAGAAAAGTAGAAAAAACAATATAATCTACTTTCTTTTCTCCTGCTATTTCATCAAATATCCATCGCTACTTTTCAGGTATTTTAAAGTCCTGAAAAAGGTTATAACAATCGAAACGTTCTACGTCAACTTTCATAATAAATTCATCAAATTTTGGATTATTCTGTTCTTCAACTTTCCTTCATGAATAGTAAAGTAATTGGGCTCTTTAGTGTTGGTCTTAGTAGGAGAGTGTAGGAGAAGGAAGGTATGAGAAAGTAGGAGTGGGTATGTAGGGGAAAGAAGGAGAATGTAGAAGAAGGAAGGTAGGAGAAGGTAGGGAAACGTAGGCGAACGAAGGCAGGAGAAGGTAGGGAAAGGTAGGCGAACGAAGGTAGGAGAAGGTAGGGAAAGGTAGGCGAACGAAGGTAGGAGAAGGAAGGAGAATGTAGAAGGAAGGTAGGAGAAGGTAGGGAAAGGTAGGCGAACGAAGGTAGGAGAAGGAAGGAGAATGTAGAAGGAAGGTAGGCGAAGGAAGGAAGGAGAAGAAAGGAGAGTGGAGAAGAAGGGAGGTAGGAGAAGATAAGAGAAGGTATGTAGGAGAAAGAAGGAGTATATAGAAGAAGGAAGGTAGGCGAAGGAAGGTAAGAGAAGGAAGGAGAATGGAAAAGAAGGAAGGTAGGAGAAAGAAGATAGGAGAAAGAAGGAGAATGTAGAAGAAGGAAGGTAGGCAAAGGTAGGAGAAGGAAGGTAGGCAAAGGTAGGAGAAGGAAGGAGAATGTAGAAGAAGGAAGGTAGGCGAAGGAAGGTAAGAGAAGGAAGGAGAATGGAAAAGAAGGAAGGTAGGAGAAAGAAGATAGGAGAAAGAAGGAGAATGTAGAAGAAGGAAGGTAGGCAAAGGTAGGAGAAGGAAGGTAGGCAAAGGTAGGAGAAGGAAGGAGAATGTAGAAGAAGGAAGGTAGGCGAAGAAAGGTAAGAGAAGGAAGGACAATGGAAAAGAAGGAAGGTAGGAGAAGGTTGGAAAAGGTAGGTGAAGTAAGGAGAATGGTGAAGAAGGAAGGTAGGAGAAGGTAGGAGAAGTTATGTAGGAGAAAGAAGAAGAATGTAGAAGAATGAAGGTAGGCGAAGGAAGGGAAAATCTTAGAGAAGGAAGGAGAATGTAGAAGAAGGAAGATAGAAGGTAGGAAATGGTAGGAGAAGGAAAGCAGGAGAAAGTAGGAGAATGTAGAGGAAGAAAGGTAGGAAAAGGTAGGGAAAGTTAGACGAAAAAAGGTAGAAGGTAGGGAAAGACAGGCGAAGGAAGGTAGGAGAAGGTAGGAGAAGGAAGGAAAGGGCAGGAGAAGGAAAGCTGGAGAAAGTAGGAGAATGTAGGAGAAGGAAGGTAAGAAAAGGTAGGGAAAGGTAGACAAAGAAAGGTAGGAGAAGGAATATAGAAGGTTGGAAAAAGTAGGTGAAGGAAGGTTGGAGAAGGTAGGAAAAGGAAGGAGAAGGGCGGTAGTCGAAGGTAGTCGAAGGTAGGAGAAGAAATGTAGGTGAAGGTAGGAAAGGTAGGCGAAGGAAGGTTGGAGAAGGAAGGTGGGAGAAGGTAGGAAAAGGTAGGAGAAGGTAGGAAAAGGAAGGTAGGAGAAAGTAGGAAAAGTTAGGCGAAGGAAAGTAGGAGTATGTATAAGAAGGGAGGTAGGAGAAGGTAGAAAAAAAGGTAGAAGGAAAGCAGGAGAAAGTAGGAGAATATAGGAGAAAGAAGGTATGAGAAGGTAGGAGAAGGAAAAATCTTTTCTCAGATCAGTTTTACTTTACTTAAAAATTGACTTTGCGTCTTATAAAATCTGTGGCGATGGGGTTCGGTAAATACTTATTGCTGTTCATATATGGCAGAATTGAGATCTCTCCCAATTTATGATTTCATTCAAAAAACATACACATGGCTGGAGAAGGGTAGCATTCGATCGGATCTTAGCCTGATGGCTGCTGCCGAGACAATGAATAAAATGTATCTTTGCGCAAGAGGCTTCGCGCAGAGCTTCCGGGCGAAAATGCAAGAAATTAATTCACATTAACAAAATACCCTTTTTCAGCTAATCATAAATCTTCTCCCTAAAAAAATTACCAGAACCGACTTGATCCAAAGGGTAACTACTTAAGCAGCGAAAATCTTCAAAGGCGTCAGACCGGCCGACCGAGGGTTGACGGGAAGAACACGCTACGGCCATAAGAACTCGTCTGAACTCTGACGGATTTTTTACACACCACCTGCTGTAAACAACTGCTGACTTAGCTACAACGCCACCCCGTCCACGACTGCTACTACCTCCAAGATCATCTGGTACCCTTACCACCCTTATGCCACCATACCCACCAAGTGAGTTTCTTAACTTATAACATACATGACCATCAATGAACTCTAGCTTCACACAAACAACTCGATTCACTCTTTCATTTGATATTGAACGCTACAAATTTGTACTGTTGATTCTTCGCTTTATCGTCTTGTTTTTCCCTTTTGTTAATATAATTGTTTAAAAACTTTCAACCTGTGTTTGTCTTTTCCTTGCTACCATACGCTAGATATGACACAGTAGATGATCTAATCTGACTTAATCAGAGTAGAAACTTCTATTTTGAATTTCTACCATTAAACACAAAAGATTATAATGAATTTCAAAACCCTTTTATTCTTATGAGGATAATGTGAGTGTTTACTGAATTATGAATTACAATTTCATAATAAAATGTTGGTTAATATTGCTGAATAGTAGTTTTTCGGGTACCGCGATAAAAGGGTTAATGTTGAAATGAATAATAAATAAAGCAAGCATACAACAAAACGAAGAACAGGAAGCGGAGTTGAAACGGACTTATCTTTTTATATATCAATTTTGGGAATGAGCAACAGCTTATAAAAAGAAATGTTGTGTGAGTATTAATCTTCGTTTGGTTTCTTTGTTTAATGGTATATCTCCCTTTGTGGGTTATTTAATACCTAAGCGATCTTCGTGGATGGACAGTAGTGGTACTATTTAACCAATAGCTGGTAGGAAGTATAAGGGAATTCATACCTTCCCCAAGGTTATCAGTTTGAAAATGAACATAATATCACGACTCCCCAAGAAAACTTTGTATGTGTACGATGTGCATAAATGTTTATCATTTTTAAATGTTTATTTGCGTGCCATTCCTGAAATTATTGTCAGGATAAAACTTATTTATCGTCGTCATATTTTTGAGCTGATTCTTTTTGTTAGTCTGTAGTCTGCGACGACTGGGGTGGGGCTGCTACTAATGTTGAAGATTTTGGTCTGTTTATCATATTTACCAACCCCTCCGCTCGGGCAGGATATGACACAAGGTCAATTTTAAAGCGGAGTTTAACAGGTTTGAATTCAGAGTTTTCCTTCTCCTAGACTAGTTGCCTTACCAAGGCTGAAGACCCCAGTCTGCCCTACTATTTACCCATAGCTAGAGGGAGAATAATTGGAGTCATACCATTCCCAAGGGTATTAGTGCTATGTGAAATGCAATCAGTCTCATCCAGGATTTGAACTCTTGTCGCCGTGTCCATTTCCTATGACGATACCCATTACACCAGGGGCACCTCCGTTTGTTTATACTCACTAGTTTTTTTTTCGGTTTGGTTTGGTTTTATAGCATAATAAGCATTGTTGGTTATTCCATGCCAAATCCTGTTTTTACATATATATTAAATATATGATTTGTAAACACATTTTGCCGATACAGTTAAATGATGAAACAGTTCTATTTCTAATAATTCAATTTAGCATAAGTCAACAAAGTTAAATGGTTCGAAGTATTGCAATATATCACTAATAATTCAGTTAAACATCAGTCATTTGTTTGCACACAGTTAAATGATCAAACAGTTCTATTTCAAACAATTCAATTCAGCATTAGTCAATTGTTTGCACTCAGTTTAAATGTCAAGCAGTTCTATTTAACACATAGAAAGGGCCCTATCAGGTGCTACCACTTCGGGTCAGAGTAGACCTTGGAGCGATGGCAATGAAGGGGCACTCCGCATTTCCTAAAGCATTACTCGAGCCTCATCATCAGATTTTTTAGTATCATATGCAGGACACTCATTGTGAGAGGGCTCATGCCTCTCTGCGGAGATGCAGTCAATGTATTCTACAGCCCCGGTCGGCTTGGCTGTTTTTGTGGTAAAATAGGAGAAAGTTATTTCTGGAAACCATGAAATGCGTGAATCTTTTACTATTTTAGTAACACATAGGTTAGAGACTGATACAATTCTAAGAGGTGCCCGTGGTGTAATGGTTATCGTCGAAGGAAATGGACCCGGCGACACGAGTTCAAATCCTAGATGAGACTGATTGCATTTCACATAGCACTAATACCCTTGGGAAAGGTATGAATCCAATTGTTCTCCCTCCAGCTATGGGTAAATAGTTGGTCAGACTAGGTTCTTCAGCCTTGGTGAGGCAACTAGTCTAGAAGAAGGAAAACTCTGAATTCACACCTCCGCTTAAAAAATTGACCTTGTGTCATATCCTGCCCAAGCGGAGGGGTAAATATGGATACAATTTTGAGAAGACTTGACTTTTATAATGTGGAATGATTACCGTATTGTGGGTTCCCTCCTTTGTCTAAACCTTTTAACATAATTAGTCGTGTATAATACGAACCCCAACTCTCGGTTACGAAATTCTGGAAAAAAAATTTCTCGTAATTGATTTTTTGGAATTTGTAACAGCTAAGATTAAACAAAATTTTGAGTTTGTTCAACTTTTTATCCGGTTTTTATCGACTAGAAATAATTCATGGGGTTTACGTAATGTTTGAAAATACAAAATTTTCACAGTATTTTGAGCAAAGGCAAAGATATATTCACACAAAAATATCACCAACTTTTGGCGAAACTAAGTTCACAATAGAAGAAACAAATTATAAACAAACATATTCCAGGAGCTATTTCTTTCTAGTTAAAAAAAAATAGACATGTTTGTTACTCATTAGTTAGTTTTGACCATAGACATCATTAACTTACGGGCATACCATTCTGAATATGGCGACACCAGTGGTCGAAAAAAAAAAAAAAAAGAATTAAATAATAAGCACCCCTAAAAATCGGAAAAAAAAGTGCGTATTGTACAGGAATAATTACAGTACAACCCAAACAGCCATCAGTTGTCTTATAGATATTTATGAGACAGTCGCACTTTAAGCATCCAATCTCATAAAATCATTCAAGTGTACATCTACTTAACTTTCGTTGTTATATGATCATTTTTCTTGTTTCTAGTGACAAACTACATTTTTTTGCGCGTCTCAACAATCATAAAATATCATGACTTCTGTCTTATAATTGTTGTTACATTTGCATATGAATTTCATACATTAAATATATCTGTCGTTTTGGGACAGAGGTAAGTATGAATTACTACTTCTGTCTCATAATCGTTTTTACATTTGCATATAAATTTCATGCCCTTAATGTTGCAACTATTATGGGACATGGCTATAACTTATTGTATAATATGGCTTATAAATAAAGCGTTACTTAATTTAAGGCGTGTCATTAAACTGTGACGATGATGTTGACTACAAAATATCATTCAAATTATTAGAACATTTATCATTTAAGTGGACATAAAGTCTACTACGACATCATATTATAGTAAATGAATTACGTAAAATTGTACTTATTCTAAATTAGTGTATTCATATTAAGTGACGTTATAGGGTTTGTCTGGAATCGATCTTGCCATTTTGAATTGCCAGTTATGCGGCCCTGATGATCGATAACCTATCGATTGCTGTCCATGTTGATGGCGCATGTTGATGTCACTTTCAGTAGATGAGATGCTGTTACCAAGGTACGTGAACCTGTTCATTAATTTCAAAAAACCACTGTTGTACAGCCATGACCATGATTAACTATAAAATCACATAATACATATACATATGCATGCAGAATACATATTGACGCAATGAATAAAGACGAGCGAAGACTTCTTTAAAAAAAATATACCTCTCACTTTATTGTAAAGGTTTGTGCGTGAGAGGGTGTTGCTGACCAAACAGAACTGCAATATATCGACCCCCACTCTTATGGCCATCAGCGTTGTATCTTTCTCGTTCTCTAGGGCAGCTCAACTGGGGGGCCCGAGGGGCCCTTCTGCCGGATGGTGGCTTTCTCTACCACATCTTGTCTCCAACTCATCTGATCTCCAACTCATCTGATCTCCAACTCACTGACTTTCTGTCTCCACCGAGTTATATAATAGTTCAATCGCCTACTCAATCTTTGGAATAGCATGTTTGATCGTCATCAAGCGGAAATAACTGTCATGCAGTTCACAGGTCACTCTCTTCCGGTGCATCAGTCTATGAGTGTACCATGGGATTTTACCTTGTCCCATTTTTTCAGCCAAGTCCGCCTACGCGATTTCTTCTTATAACTGCCATCGGAATGTGTCACTTCCTTCCAGTGCATCACTTTGGAATAGCATGTTTGGCTGGGTCGAAGGTCAATATACAACACCACCATTTAGAGTGAAGATGTTTCCTTCTAGATTAAAGCACATGTACTCCGTTTTGTCTTCATTCACATAGAGGCCAATGCCTCCTGCTCTATGTTCCAGACCATACAACTGGGATTCGGCTTGTGTAGGGGTATATGCAAGAAGCGCTCTGTCATCTGTGTAGTCTGCGTCCAAAATAGTATGTGCTGGGTATTGTCTGCTTCTAGCCTTTTTTAGAATAAGTCTTACCTATCCGATAAAATAAAATGCATTTTTTTCCAAACAGCGGCTGTGTCAATTCTACTATATGGATGCACCACATAGACACTGACTAAGTGTATTGAGAAAAAGCTAGACGGGAACTGCACAAGAATACTACAAGCTATATTGAACAAATCCTGGAAGCAACATCCCAAGAAAAAGCAGGTCTGCAGCCCCTTTCTCAAGAACCATCCAAATTAGACGAACGAGACACGCGGGACACTGCTGGAGAAGCAAAGACCTCTTCAAATGGACTTGCAAGTGTTAGCTGACCAATAAGAACTTATCTAGAACAGCTTTGTTCGGACTCAAGATGTAGCCTAGAAGACCTTCCAGAAGCAATAGATGATAGGGACGGATGGCAAGAGAGAATCAAGGAAATCCGTCTTAGCAGCGTTAGATGTTGATGATATATATATATATATATATATATATATATATATATATACACGATGATCATTAAAAAGGTTTCTCGACTTTTTTCGTATGGGCAGTTTTATTGATAGTACACACATAAAACTCTAGTCCCATACGAAGTAATATCCCCCCGCTGCAATGCACTTGTTGTATCGTTCCAACAACTTCTTCAAGGCCCCATGGAAGTCCTCTTGTGTGAGCGTGTCAATGACCTTCATCACAGCCTCTTTCATTTCCTCAATTGTCTCATAACGACAGCCTCTGAGCTTAGGGAATAACCAAAAGTCAGAGAGCAAGGTCTGGACTCTAGGGAGGGTGAAGAACTGTCTTGATGCCCATCTTGGTCAAATAGTCTGTGATAACGATGGAGTTGTGGACTGGTGCATTGTCCTGGGGGAAATGCCACTGACCCAATTTGAAGAGTGCTGGCCTCTTCCCTAGGAATCTCTTCCTGGACTCCCTTAAAACCTCAACATAGTAACCCTAACCCTTTGGCCAATCAGCTCTGGTGTATTGACTTCCTTACTCTTCCCACACCTCTCATCATCACTCACAGACTCCCTGTCTTCCTTGAATCTCTTATGCCACTCAAAAACTGATGCTCGATTCATGCAAGATGCTCCAAAAGCAGTCTGAAGCATTCCATTCGTTTCTGTGGCATTTTTCCAAGTTTAAAACAGAATTTTATTGCATATCGTTCTTCTAAATTGCCCTCACGCCCAGATTGCATTTTTGAAATTCACCAGCTGTGACAATCAGGCTTTAGTAAAGTGTATTCCAATTGCTGCTGTAGCTGTTTATTTGAACCTGGAATCATAAATATAAGCCAGTCATCTCATAAGATGTATAGCAATAAAATACTGAATTTTCAAGAGTCTACGACAATTTTAAATGCCCGAACGAAAAAAAGGCTGGAAACTTATCGTATGCACCAAGATTCGAGCGGAGAATCGTCTAATTACGTATCAGACGCATTACACATTGCCCCAGTAACTCCAGAACATCACCTGTAATCAATAGTCTTTTAGCTAACGTACCGGCTTGTTTATTGAAACTAATTAAGAATCTATAAAAGAGCCGGTCTTAATATGTTTTCAGTATCACTTTTATTTTTATGAATTTCTGAAAACTTATTGAATGCACCATGTATATACATATATATATATATATATAAGTTCACCGACAGAAGTCGAGGGCAACCCAAGGGCTCTCTTTTCAATAGCTACTATATCTAGGTGTATGGGAGGGCACTATTCATTTACATTAGCCTTGATAAGGATTTATTTTTTTATTCCTAAGCAATTTTAGAGCGCGGAATTACTTACTATGCTGCTTAAATTCAGAATATGAAACCAGAGTTGAGAACAAATGTGCTAGATTATTCAACCTAGTTTTAAGATCCCTTACATGAATTGAATAAACAGGTTGAAGTCTTTTAATTTGGACAAAAAGAACTTTGAACTCAGAATAGATCTTCTCTCGTTGAGTAACTGGGTGGCGGATACAGTAATCCAAACCATGAGCAAGAATAGTGAGCTCAAGGTTTGACAACCGTGAAGAAGAAAGATTAGGAACATTTTTTTCTAACATTGGGATTAGCAGAACACCCAAATTTTTAATAAATTAAATGTTGCAACTTATTATGATATTTAGAGGATAGCTAAGTAAGGCTGTGTTCATGAATAAGTGCTACGTTACAAATAAATAATGTCTACTCACCTCGTCATGACAGTCTCATTGCTGAGTTTCATGTAGTTTTACGACCTCCACTCACCCACCAAAAAGTAAGTAAGCAAACAAACAGAAAGCAATCAGGACGGTATATGTTCATCCATATGCATGAAATTTATATATACATGTGTGTGTATGTGTGTGTGCATGCGTGTGTGCGTGTGTGTATATATGTATGTGTGTGCGCGTGTGTATGTACGGATATATATATATATATATATATATATATATATATATATATATATATATATAACCTAAAAATAAATGTAAAGATTCATGAAACTAATTGTAATGAGTTGGTCATGACGAATTGAGCAAACATCTATTTAGGTTATATATATATATATATATATATATATATATATATATATATATATATATAAAACATACATATATATATATGTACAAACATACACACATACACACACACACACACACACACACACACACACACACACACACACACATATATATATATATATATACAAACATATTTATACATATATATATATATATATATATATACAAACATATATATATATATATATATATATATATATATATAACAAACATACATATATAAATATATCTATATACAAACATACATACATGAATACATATATATATATATACATATACAAACATATATATATAGTCAAACATATATATATATATATGTTTATATATATATGCAGGCATATATATATATATATATATATATATATATATATATATACACATAAACCAGGCTCCCATATATATATATATATATATATATATATATATATATAAATTCTATGCGTATGGGTGAAGAGATACAGTCCTGCGGGGTTACTCAGTTGACAGTGACTTGCTATTGTGCTTGTGTATCGGGGAAGTAGATTCTTAATGTCTCGTGTAAAGTTTTTCTTCTCCTTTTCTTGTTTTTTTTTTTTTTTAATTTTTTGCAAGAAAATATCACGTATGTCAAGCTGCAATCTAAAATTCGTTCTCTGTAACTTCTAAGTTTTCCGAGAAAACAATAAAATATTTTTTGGAATGCTCTGGAAATGATTTAGGAGAACGTGAGGATGTTGTTTCGTTAAAGAGAAATCGGTGTTGGAATAAATGTATAAGGTTCCCTGAAGCAGTATATTTTGAAGCGCTAATCTTATGCGCTACCAAATTTTGTATGCATATTCAATAAACGCAGGGAGAGTTTGAACGTATTTTCTTTTAGAGTGGAGGAAAAGACCTCCCATTGAAAGGGAGATTTCTAACTATACACAATAATAAGCACGAAGCTATAAGACAAAACAAATCGTCGAGAATTTAGATATCTAACCTTCAACGAGTAGAAATTAACAAATTATTTGTATTATTAAGATTATTATTCATATTTTTTACCTATTAGGAATTAAGTTTATTCGTATTTCTACAAGTTGGGGATTAAGATTAATGACATAACATCATTGTTTCGTTAGGATTAACAATACGGATGAAAATAAAAAAATGTTTAAGATGATAAATCTTTTTGATATCATTCGCTTTAATCTATAGTCCAGTCGGCTGGGACTGTAGAATACACCAACTGCTTCTCTGCAGAGAAGTAAGATCCCCCCCCCCACTACCAACGAGTGTTCAGGATATGATACTAAACAATCTTATGATAAGGCTCATATAATGCTGGAGTTTTGGGGACTGCAGAGGACCCCTTTAGTGCCATTTCTCTTAGGTTGGAGTGGTAGTACCTGATAGGGTCTTATCTATGGGTCAAACAAAACTGTTTTACATTTAAACTGAGTGAAAACAAATGACTTCTGCTAAATTGAATTATTTGAAATAGAACTGTTTCATCATTCAACTGTGTGTATCTACAAAATGTGTTTGCAAATCCTATATTTAATATATATGTAAAAAACAAGATTCGGCATTAAATAACCAACAATGGCTGATGTGCCATAAAACCAAACCAAACCATACCAAACACTTCACTTTAAAAAAATCATCAAAAAATAGTTTTCTATAAAAAAAATATGAATTGAATAAATAAATAGATAAATAAATAATTTCCTTGAAAACTATTTTTTTAACACAAAGTTGTTTTCTACAAAAAAATCTTTTCTTAAAAAAGTTTTCTACAATGAATAAATTGATAAATAAATAAAAGAAAAGGATTTTATCAAAAATAGTTTTCAACAACAAATAGGGTTTTGACAAAAAGTAATATTCGACAACAAATAGTTTCCTACCAAAGATAGTTTTCTACAAAAAATAGTTTTCTATAAAAATGTTTTCTTGTAAAAAAATGTTTTAAAGAATTTTTTTTTTACAAAAAATAGTTTTCAACAAAAATAGTTTTCTTCAAAAGATTGTTTGCAACGGAAATGTATTTTTCTACAAAGAATATTTTTCTACAAAAAATGGTTTTGTACAAGAAAACAGTTTTCTATAAAAAAGTAGTTTTCTAGAAAAAATAGTTTTCTACAGAAAGTAGTTTTCTATATTAAAAAATAATTTTCTCCAAAGACATTATTTTCAACAAAATTTCCAGAAATTTTTCGTTCAATCATATCAAATGATTTTAATTTCATCATATAAAAATATGATAGATAAAATAATCGATAAATATTCCTTTTTTGTGATGTAGATTTACCTTTTACAGCAAGAATTACCATTTGTAATTGTTATATGCAATTATTTAACTGACAACAAAGATTGTATTGTAAAACAGACACTGTCTAAAAAAAAAAAAAAAAAAAAGAAAAAATAATTTTTTACTTTTGTCTGTTAATCTTGCGATGTCAGTCTGATTGTGAGCAGTTTCGCATAACTTGACTCTGACGGAAACAACACTTACCATCTTAGCACAAAAGTGTCGTTTTACTGTCATTATAACCAGATGTAACTCAAATCTTGACCTCTTATAGGCTTAGAAGCATTTTTTCAGGCAGTATATATATATATATATATATATATATATATATATATATATATATATATATATATATATATATATATATATATATATATATTATTTTGTTGTAGGTCCAAAGAGAGAATAAAATATTTTAAAATAGGTAGGTCCACGAAGATATTTGTATTTTTTAGAATTTATATATATATATATATATATATATATATATATATATATATATATAGAGAGAGAGAGAGAGAGAGAGAGAGAAGGACGGAAAGTTGTGTGTTTGTGTATGCATGTGTGTGTATATATGTATATCCGTGAGCAAAAGGCTAAATCAGATATAGACGTTGCATTTGGTGTTTTAGAAAATCCACTTGAGATTATATATATATATATACATATACATATATATATATGTGAAGAGAGAGAGAGAGAGAGAGAGAGAGAGAGAGAGAGAGAGAGAGAGAGAAAGAGAGAGAGAGAGAGAGTTATGTGTTAGTGTATGCATGTATGTATGTCTATCTATATGTGTGTGTTTGTGTGTCGATGTGCAGGAGGCTAAATCGGTAAAAGACTGTGTTTGCTGTCTATGAAGATGCACTTGAGATTCCATCCTCTGACGCAACCGGAAATGCATCCATACCGGCAGACACCGACTAATGCCACAATCCTCTACCTTTTTCTTTCTTTTTTCTTTAAAACGGTTTCAGCAAATGGTATAAGCAGCGCCTCGAGATAGAGAAATACGCCCATGAAACTGCACACGTCTGTGTGTGTGTGTGTGTGTGTGTGTGTGTGTGTGTGTGTGTGTGTGTGTGTGTGTGTGTGCGAATGCTAAGATAATTGCGGAGATTTCTGTTACTCTATCGCCAACCCTGATCCCTGCAAAAAAAAAAAAAACAAAAAAAAAAACACGAAGATAAAGTTAAGCATGGTAACCAGTCCCACAGATGAGGCAAATCGCGGCTGATATTTGCTTTGCTTTGTCTAGCTTGACTTTAGTATCACTTGCTGCGTTTCATTTGTAACATGGAAATTTTCTTGACCACTTGATCAGAAAAAGAACTTTTCCATTATTGTGTATCATACGGTTTGTGTGATATACAAGAATGTTCTTTTGTAATACGATTCTGATTATCGTGTCTTTAGTTTATGGCATATCAACCCTTGTAGGTCATTTAATCTCAAATTCTGTATATATATATAATATTTTGAATAGAATTATTTGTGATAGAAATATTTGAAACCATTTAACTATGAGCAAACAAATGAGCTCTTGCTTGTTTATACAAATTATATATATTTACAAATATATATATATATATATATATATATATATATATATATATATATATATATATATATATATATATATATTTGTAAATATATATATTTGTAAATAACATTTTTAAACAATTTTTAAACATTTTAAATATATATATTTACAAATATAAATAAATGTATATATATATATATATATATATATATATATATATATATATATATATATATATATATATATATATATATATATATATATATATATACAGTTATTTATATTTGTAAATATATATATTTGTAAATAACATTTTTAAACAAGCAAGAGCTCATTTGTTTGCACGCTGTTTAATGGTTTCATATATTTCTAGCACTAATAATTCTATTTAAGATATTATATATATAGAGAGAGAGAGTGAGGGAGACAGTTGTGTGTTTGTGTATGCATTGTTTAATATCATATCTAGGGCACATGTTGGAGGGGGATGTCTTACTCCTCCGCAGAGATGCAGTCGGTGAATTATCTAGCTTCAGCCAACTGGGTTGTCTCGTCGGAGATTTACGCGCTAACAACTTTTTATTGAAAAAAAAAATCGAATGGCACGCGTTAACATTCTATTTTTTGTGACTCCCCCGTTGATTTCAGACAGGCAGGTGGCCACAAAAAAATTCTTCCCACTTTATTGCCGATGTTACATCTCTCTAGACCAGTTTCTATAACAGAAATTGTCCTTCCGTTGGGCTGACTGTATCACCTGCGAAAGGATAAAACTCCCCGCCTAAAAAAAGTATGTCCTGTGTATAACATTGAACTGCATCTGATGGTGAGACTCCGGTTTTGGAGATCTAGAGAGTGTGTAGTAACCCTTCATTATTATTACTCCCAGGTCCACTCTGACCCAAAATGGTAGTACATGTTTAGTCAAAAAGGTCTGTTGAAAAATTCATTCGTATTTGGTAGGACCATGGGAAAAAAACAAAAAACACCCCCCCCCAATACCTCGTAAGAAACTACACGCAACATGAAAATATAAACATACAAAAAAACGCAATTCCCTAACCTCCTAACAGAACAACCCTAGACATGTCGTTAAAATCAATCAATAAAAAACAGCAAGACGTTAAATGGTATTTTCAAGTCGATCATTGAAAGATCTATTCTTTGATAAACAGTATCACACCGACAATAGGTGTGTGTGGGGATCGTTTAGCCTCAAAACTTTGGTCTTTACTTGTCCCTCTTCTAGTCACTAACTGAGTGATCTTTTTTTCAAATCCCAAAGTTTCGTATTCGACCACCTCTCGTGCCCACAACGAAAATTCTCGTGATTGGTTACCCGGCTCTGTGATATGAACTCGTTGTGGACGATGCCTGTGATCAATATGATTTTTGAATTTGTTTTGCTTTCTTCGGTTTCAGTGACGTGTAGTACAAACAAATCCATGTCTCAGCGTCAGTGATTACACTAGGAAGCAAGTGTAGTTTGAAGACCCTCGATGATGTCCTGACACAACTGGATGCGCTGTAATTTCTGATTCTCATTTAGCAGTCGTAGCGCTTATTTTGTGCAGAATTCCGAAATCTTCGGTGATAAAATCTTCGAGACTGTCTTTTTCATGTCCGGCAAAACTTGCGATCATCTGAACAGTCAATCGACAATTGCTTCCCACAACACCTGCCTTACCTGATTGAAGTTGACTTCAGTCCAGCTTTGCTGAAGGCTTTCCACTCCAGGAGTCACATCTTTCACCTCTTTGTGACCCTCTTTGAACCTTTTATGTCACTCAAAAACACTTTTGCACGACATGGTGTAATCGCCATACACTTTCATACATTTCTTGTGCTTGTGATGGAGTTTTCCTCAATCGGATAAAAAATTCAGGTTTATTTGTTTGTGCTAAATAAAAAGATTCAACCACTCTGTTATTACGCGCTAATGAAATATCAACCAATGAAGGTTATTTAATGCCAAATCCATTTTTATACATATAAGTTAAGTACGAAAGTAAAGTTGGTGACTGTAGTCGAAGGTGACCTGAGGGCTCCCTTTTCAATAGCTACTACACTGAAGTGTAGGAGAGCGCCACTCCATATTGATCATCGATAGAAATAGAATCGGTTACCTGAGTTCAAAAACCTGGACGAGGCTGTTTGCGTTTCGCTTCACACTTAGGGAAAGGCATGAACCCAAATGTTCTCCCTCATCTAAGGGTAAATAGTAGGGCATATTATGTTCTTTACCCAAAGTCTAAAAAACGTAAAACTCTGAGTTGAAACCAGCAGTACTCCGCTTTAAATAATTGACCTTGTGCCGCATCCAATCTGTAGGTGATGGTTTGGGTTCGTTACTTTCTAAAACAAATTTACTGGCCCAGTAGGCTGGGGCTGTTGAATACAACGACTGTCCCTTTAAAGAAGGGTAATCCTCCCCCAATGAGTATCCTGGATATGACATTAAACAATCTGATAGCGAGGCTTCAGTACTGATGGAGCCTTGGGGAATGTGAAGTACTCCTTCATTGCCATTACTTCCAGGTCCACTGTGGCCCGGAGTGGTAGCACCTGATAGAGTATTATCTATGAGTCAAATAGAAGTAAACTGTGAGTTTATGCTAAACTGAATTGCTTAAAGTAGAACCTTTTAACTGTGGGTATATAAATGACTGATGTTTAAATGAAATCTTAGTGATACATAGCAATATTTGGAACCATTTAACTTTGTTGACTAAACTGAATAGCTTGAAATAGAACTGTTTTTGACATTTAAACTGTGTACTTGTGCTAAACTGAATTGTTCGAAAAAAACTACTTATATGTATACCAGGCCATTGGCCTAATGAGTAGAGTGTTCGTCAATGGTCTGGGAGACCGGGGTTCAATCCCAGGTCGAGTCATACCAAAGACCTTAAAAATGGTACTTGATGCTGCCTTGCTAAGCACTCAGCATTATAAGGTAAGGATCAATGGCAAAGTGAAGCAATCCAAGGAATGGAGTGGCGCTCTCCTACACTCCTCTGTAGTAGCTATTGAAAAGGGAGCCCTCATGTCACCTTCGACTAGTCACCAACTTTACTTTCGTACTTAACTTATATGTATAAAAATGGATTTGGCATTAAATAACCTACATTGGTTGATATTTCATAAAACCAAACCAAACTAAAACAAATTTACAAACAATTGTTGCTGAAAGTTACCCGTAAGAGTAAAATAACTCATCTATCTATCTATCTATCTATGTGTGTGTGTGTGTGTGTGTGTGGTCTTAGGTAGGAAGAACATTTCATATTAAGGTGCTGCAATTGTCTCGGCACGGACTGATTTGGTTGAATCAATTTCTTCTCGTATACTTGTTTGTCTAATTTATTTTGTTGAACCAAATATCGGCAATTTCATGTTGAACAAGCGCAATGCAAAATGTCAGTCGCCTAAAAGTGATAGCATCCATATGTCATCAGTATTTTCACGCTTCGACGGCCTTTCAACGTTTCGGTAAGGGAAAGCTTCCATTTCTTTTGCCTTTTAATATCCAAAGCAAATATTGCTTCTGTAAACACGGGAAGGGTTTTGTTCCTCAAGCAAACAAGATTTGTGGAAAGCGTGAGGCAAAGAAATATTTAACAAACTTTCTAACAATTATGACAGCCTTTCATCAAATAAGAATCGACATGGCTATGCCATTTCTTTAAGAATAAGTTAAGAAGAAAAACAGATAAAGAGAAATGAGGTGTCGAAAAAGAGAAAAGCAAGTGGCGCAGTCTTTTAGTGTAAGTAAAGAAAATTATGATATTATGACCAATAGTGACATAGCCACACCCACGCACAATATATATGAACACAAAAAAAAGGATCATATATATATATATATATATATATATATATATATATATATAACAGTATGAACATGCACACACTCACGCTCTTTCGTGAGCATATCCAGGCAAACACACACACACACACACACACACACACACACATATATATATATATATATATATGTGTTTGTGTGTGTGTTTGCATGTGTTTTTTATGTATATGTAGGGGGGAGAAAATTATTAGAAAACTTAATGATATTACATAATACAATTCTTTGGTATATGTTGTTACAGATTAGCTTTATACTTTTAAACCACTTTGAGGCTCGTGCACTCACACACACATACAGATATATATATATATATATATATATATATATATATATATATATATATATATATATATATATAGAGAGAGAGAGAGAGAGAGAGAGAGTGAGAGAGAGAGATACAAACAGAAAGAAAAGAATGTGTGAATAGACATGAAATTAAACGTATATTGATTTATAAGACATATAGAGGTACATTTATGTATAGATTCAAATCATAAGTGTGTGTGTGTGTGTGTGTGTGTGTGTGTGTGTGTGTGTGTGTGTGTGTGTGTGTGTGTGTGTGTAAAGATGTGTATCTTGTCGCTTTTTCTCTTTCATGCACTCGTGCGTTCGCCCACACGAACTATATACACTATTAATACAATATCTATGTAAAGATCTTGAGATTAAATAACCCACTATCCCAGTCGGCTGGGGCTATAGAATACACTGACTGCTGCTCTGCAGAAGAGTAAGACCCCTCCCCATGAGTATCCTAGATATGACACTAAACAATCTGATGGTGAGGCTCCAGTAATGCTGGAGCTTTGGGAAATGCAGAGTATTGAATTGTTTGAAATAGAACTGTGTAAATATATAAAAATGGATTCGGCATTAAATAACCTACAATGGGTGATATGCCATAAAACTAAACCAAACGAAACCAAACCAAACCTAAATAACCTACAAAGGTTGATATACTGTTAAATAAAGAAACCATACCAATATACAGATCAAATTTTATTAAGTGTTTCAACTGATAGTTTTCAAAAATGTTCTTTTCTGAAATCATTGAATTTAATCTTAATTTTTGTTGTTGCTGTTTTTGACCTTATTAAGCAATTTATTCCCAAAGTATTTTACGCTATTAGCATCAGTTTTTGAAATCTGCCTCGACATTAGATCTCCAGTTCGAGGAGAAATATTTTAAAAATGTCTATCATTATTAGAAAGTCCATTATTTTGAAAGTTTAAATTCACTTCTCATATAGTAGTAATTTACCAAGCTTTTTGCTTTGATGTTGCTTAAAGCCATATGAATAGGACACCCAATGAGAATCGAACTCACTCATGAAGGTTTGCTAGTTTAGCTTGTAAAGTACAGTTGGCGACCGTAGTCGCGGGCGACCTGAAGGCACCCTTTTCAATGGCTACTACACCGAGGTGTAGGGGAGAGCGCTACTCCTTTCCCTGGATTGCTCCACTTTACTCTTAATACGTATCTTATATCGCTGAGTGTTAAGCAAGGAGGTATCAAGTACCATTTTTAAAGTATGACGCAACCTTGGATTGAACCCAGGTCTCCCGGACCATTGGCGAACACTCTACCTACTATTCTAATTTCTCCAATCTCTTCCGATAGTTTTTAAAATTCTTTTTACCAGTTTGTAACTCTTTTTTTATACCCTCTAATTCTAATATTATACTTCAATTTCCATGTCTCAACACCGGAACCTCGGGCTGAGTACAATATTCGATATAAAGTCTTATAAGTTTTTTAAAATCTCTAAAAGAACATTTGCCTCCCATGAAATAATATTTCAAACCATCCAGCCAATCATTCCATTTGCCCTTGATACAATTGACAAAATATGATCGTCAGCTTTAAATGTTAAACAAAGAAACCAAAACAAACAGGACATCTCTTTATTGGTATTAACCCTATGCAAGGAATACAGTCAGCATATCCTAAGCCCTACCATTAGGGTAACTTATTTTGGTGGGGGTCTTACCTCTCTGCTAGGGATACCGCCAGTATATTCTAAGACCCACCTTCATGTAGATTCATCTTTCTTCGAGCTTGTCAGCCAAAAAACAACGGCGTTCGTGTCCCCGTGATGTAATAACGTGGGAGCTGGACATCGGCCTCGAAATAAGTGAGTTTAAACTCTAGTCGTGGAATTACGTTCAATTCCGGAGGATAAGAGATTTTATGCTTTTCTAAAGTAGAAAAGTATAAAATCTCTTATCCTCCCCGGTATCAGTCAAATTGTATCATTGCAGTTCTTCTATAAAGATGACTTTGGCATTAAATAACCCACAAAGTTTGACATACCATTAAGCAAAGAAACCAAACCAAAAAACTAAAGAACTGTTTTCCACCACAAGTTGGATGTGACAGAAGATCAATTTTTAAGTGGAGTAAAGTTGGTTTGTATTTAGCGTTTACCTTCTTGTAGATCGGTTTCCTTACTAAAACTAAAGAACTTAGTTTGCCCGACTTGAAACTTTGTATTTGGATGCAAACTATATTTACCTGCTCGGGCAGGATATGGCACAAGGTCAATTTTTAAGCGGAGTTTAGCAGGTTTGATTTTAGAGTTTTCCTTCTCATAGACTAGTTGCCTCACCAAGGCTGAAGAACCTAGTCTGCCCTACTATTTACCCATAGCTGGAGGGAGAATAATTGGATTCATACCTTTCCCAAGGGTATTAGTGCAATATGAAATGCAATCAGTCTCGTCAAGGATTTGAACTCGTGTTGCCGTGTCCATTTCCAACGACGATAAACATTACTCCACGGGCACCTCCACAAATTTGCATGCAAACAGAGGGTAATTATTCCAAGAGAGGACTTGTTACTTGAAACCATATAACTTCAGTCGAGGGTGACTCGAAGGGTCCGTTTTCAATAGCTACTACACTGAGGGGTAGGGGAGGGTGCTATTCCTTTCGCTGGATTGCTCTACTTTACCTTTGATCCTTACTTTATATTCTGAGTCTTTGGTATGACTTGACCTGGGATTGAACCCCAGTCTCCCGGAACATTGGCGAACACTCTACTCATTCGATCAATGGCCCGGTTGAAACCATATAATTGCTTCCAAAAGAGACTGACTTCGGCATTAAATAATCCAACAAGGGTTGACATGCTGTAGAGCTAATCAAGCATCTTGTTTGATGTTAACGGATACTTCATCGAGAGACAGTTGCTGAATAAATTTCACTCTTTAAGAAAATGGACCGGGTAGAGTAAAAATAAATCAGTTTGGCTTCAGCGGTCTTTCCCTCCATGCAACTCCCCGTTTGTCTAAAACTATAATGTTTGGGTTTATCGCCTGATGCTTGAAGCGCTCCTAAATGAGAATGTTGAAGGAACTGCGTAATTTTCTCTCTACATCCCTCGACACTTGGTTCCTGTGCGGTCCCCACATTAGAATGACCTTGTGTCACATCCCAACACCGTGAAGTTTGCCAGAATACCTCCATGTAATAGTTGTTTCTTGAGAGAAGCATCATTTTTTTGGTGTCAGACTTGATGATTGAATACTGCTAAAATTCTCAATAGAAATAATGAATGTATAAAAACAAAACGAAAAAAAAAAAAAAAAAGATAAATAAATAAAAACACTTTAAAATCGTTTTTGGACAGATATATTTATGTTACCATTTCATCTTAGATACTTGATTGATAATAAGTGATCTATAGGAACGTTGGTTAACAGAGTGTATTGGGGGTTTTGGCGCAATGGATAACGCGTCTGACTACGGATCAGAAGATTCCGGATTCGAATCCTGGTAAGCTCTTTTGAATTTTACTCTTTTTAAAAAAAATTATTTGTGGAAATTAAAAGAGACAGTTTTATTTATTTACTTTATTTATTTATTTATTTATTTTTTTAAACAAGGTCCTGATATGTCTTAAGTTTTTCGATAATAATAATAATAATAATAATAGTAATAATAATAATTATTATTATTATACTGATTGCGAGTTTTTCACACCAGCGTTAGTTGATGGCCTTTCACTAGAGTCGAGTGACAGCGTCTCCTCAGGTGTCCAGGACTCTTCTCAGTATTCTGGTCGATATTATTATTAATTATTTTCATTTTAATGAAGCAAGATTTCTGGCGAAATTTTTCTTTTTCATACACACGAACACATACACATACACAGATACATACGCATGTGTACACATGCGTACATATATGCGTATTTATGTATATACATTTGTGCGAGTGATGTGTGCAAGGGTTTGCATTTGTGTATATGTGTGTGTATATTGATAGACCGATAGATCTGATGAGACGGGGATAGAAAGATAGATTGATGAACTTCAAGTGTTTTGTGAATATTATGGTTTACCGAAAAAGCTTTCCGAATTACTGATTCCTTAAAATTTTTCTGACGCGATTCTAATACATATATATATATATATATATATATATATATATATATATATATATATATGTGTGTGTGTGTGTGTGTGTGTGTGTGTGTGTGTGTGTGTGTGCGTGCGTGTGTGTGTGTGTGTGTGTGTGTGTGAAGGTCTTTTAATAAAGCTGAATTTTGCCTAAAGAATTGACAAAAGGAAATATTATTTTCAGTTGCAGCTTTTTCAATAAAATCAGTTGTCGTAGGTCCCATCATATCCCAGAAGACAGTCAGTATTACCCCCTTTACTGACCGCTGTGCCCAGGATTTTTACTTTATCTGAGAGTTCGTTGGTGTGTTTTCACTCTATTGATTGCTTTTTCGACTTCGGTTCGTCGTAGGAAACTCATGTTTAACCCTTTTGTAAACATTTTAAAACTCAAACATATTTCTCCATACACATCCCACACTCTTCTGTCAATTTCACATAGTTTGCACTCGTTAACCACCAAACATTTGATGACAGACCTCTGTTCAAGTGTGGAACACTCTGCTTGATTTACCACCATTCTGAATTGCTTTAAAACAAATATTTTTGCATGATCAAAATAATATTTGCAATAAAACAATTCTAAATATAGTGTTTAGATTTATGGAAAAAATTCCGATGATTTTTAAAATTCACTTTATTTATTGAACCCTCAAATATTTATATATATAATTCTTATTTTTATACCTATATCATAACTCTGGCGATAGGGATATACCCAGATGATACAATTTGCAAATAAAAAAATATCACACATATTGATATCTGGGAAAAAATTAAATAATAAAAAAAGACGAAAAACATTTGTACTGCTTGAAATTAATCAACCAGTACCACAATGTCGAGCCAAATAACAAAAAACAAAAACAAAAAAACCCCCCAAAAAAACAAACAAAACACCGAAGGAGTAACCTAAGCCGAAACGTAAAAGTGCTCAATGCACTAAATAGAGTGAAATTAAAATACTCTTTAGGTGTTATATATATATATATATATATATATATATATATATATATATATATATATATATATATATATAAGTATTATTTGGTCCAGTTAAACCGGAGTTGGGAGTAATTCCATCTGAACTAGAAAACTATTCAAAAGCGAACATTTAAATTTTCGTGGTAAAGAGCTCAATGTAACAGGACCGGTTTATGTCTTTTCTTAATGAATATATATATATATATATATATATATATATATATATATATATATATATAATATATGTGTGTGTGTGTGTGTGTGTGTGTGTGTGTGTGTGTGTGTGTGTGTGTGTGTGTTTATAAGAGATAGTCGGTCTCATAACGAGGTAAAGAGAAATTCCATTGTTAAGATAACTTAAGACGTTACTTACACCCCTCTCAAAACGAAAAATCCTCGTTTTACAATATACACGTTATTTCTCATTATTTAGTAGAGAGATTAGGTTTCTCGTACATTGAAAAAAGCATCGTATACAGCTTCAAAATTGGCAGAATTTGGACCAAAGCTTAATTGTAATTCAATAAATGCAAACCCAGACGAATCTTCTCTAATCTTTATTTGTATTACTTTATAAGTATGTGCTGGAGAAAATTGGTTATGATCAGCATAAGTGGTTTGTTTGTGTTGACCTGAAGATGCTGAACTTTTTGTTGGGACAACAGCCTGGCTTCACCAAGTACCCATGTTTTCTGTGCATGTGGGATAGTAGGGACCGTGCTCAGCATTACACGAAGAAGGACTGGCTTTTGCAGGAGGAATTGGTGTCTTGCAAAGAAAGGAACGTCATCAACACGATTTAATTGTAAAAAAAAACATTTCTATTTCAAGCTATTCAGTTAATCACACAGTTCTAATTTAAACAATTCAGTTTCGTATAAGTATAGTTTTTATTTATACACCGTTAAATGTCAGAAACAGTTCTATTTCAAACCATTCAGTTCAGCATAAGTACACAGTTTAGTTCTATTTAATCCATAGATATGGCCCTATCAAGTGCTACCACTCCGGACCAGAGTGGACCTGGGAGCAATGGCAATGAAAGGGTACTTTGCATCCAGCATTACTGGAACCTCACTATGAGATTGTTTTGTGTTATATATCAGGGCACTCGTTTGGGGAGGGCGTCTTATCCCTCTGAAGAAAAGCAGTTGGTATATTCTACAGCCTCATAGATTACACAATAAGATCAATATTTTGGGCTCTGAGAGATCAGCTATGTTGTCAAGTTTTGAACAAAAACCCCAGAGACACACTGAAATCCTTTTAAATCACTGGAGTAAACATGAACTAAAGAAGAAAGAAGATGATGGAAGAAAACTGAAATCGAAAACATCACATATCATTTTACACATAAGAAGAATTTTATATATATATATATATATATATATATATATATATATATATATATATATATATATATATATAAGTACAGGAAGAGGCAAAAAGATATGTATACAGGGAGAACGAGAATGTGAGGATAGTATTGAAATTGATATGGGATTTAAATGAGATGTGGCTGTAGACAAGCCAGAGGCATCAATGTGCTTCGTGTCATGGTTTGGCCTTGTGTTGAAGTGACACAGCCGTTAAGTAGAGGGTAGATTGGTATGTTAAACAATAAAGCAGATGGTCGACTGTTGTAAGTTTCTCAAAGAACCACTAGAGGTTGAGTCATGGGCGTCTGGGTGAAGGCCAGAGTAGTAATTGCGATGGAGATAAAACCATGCATTAAGACTCGTTGATTGTACATACTACTGTCGACCACTTTCTGTCCATCTATCTGCTCGTCTCTCTCTCTCTCTCTCTCTCTATATATATATATATATATATATATATATATATATATATATATATATATATATACATATATATATATATATACAGAGAGAGAGAGAGAGAGAGAGAGAGAGATAAATATATATAAAAACTTACAAAATATTCAAAGAATGTTATTATCTTATATGATAATATGTCAATTTATGTTTCGTCGCTTTTGTTAAACTATCTTCAGGGTAATTAATAACAGATGTTAAATGCTTCATATGAAAAATACTCTCAAATAAAATTTTTTTTAGCGTTCTATAATCGTGAATAGTGTTTCATTTCAATAAGAGATTGTGTCATTTATTGTGTCTAAAATTTATTTATATACTTTTAAAAGATAACGTCTTTGTTACAGGTTTTATATTTGCCATGTATATATATATATATATATATATATATATATATATATATATGTGTGTGTGTGTGTGTGTGTGTGTGTGTGTGTGAATGTGCGTGTGTGTGTGTGTGTTTGTGTGTGTGCGTGCATACGAATGTGTCTATATGTATATGTATATGTATGCATATATAGGCATAAGTATTTATATATGTGTATGTATGTATGTATGTATGTATGTATGTATGTGTGTGTGCGAATGTGCTTATATGTATACATTTTCATAGATATGCATAAATATGTATGTGTGTGAGTATGTATGTATGTGTGTTTGTATATGTATGTATGCATGTATGTGTGCGTGTGCACGCGAATGTGCTCATAGGTATATGTATGCATATATATGAACAAGTATGTATGTGTGTGTATGTGTGTAAATGTCTGTGTGTATGTATGTATGTATGTATGTATGTATGTGTGTGTGTGTGTGTGTGTGTGTGTGTGTGTGTATAACCCCTCTTGTTTATAAACAAATGTGTCAAAAAAGGATGAGAAACTGAATAAATGTAAGAGGAAAAAAAATTAGGTAAGCTTGTTTGAAGTATTCTATTCTCTAATACTCAGTAGAAGAAAAAAGGAAGAAAGAGAGAGGGGGGGAAGAAAAGAAGGAGAGAGAAGAAGAAAAAGAAAAGAAGAAAATAATAAGAAAAAGAGAAAACGAGAGAGAGAGAGAGGGGGGGACAAGAAAAAAGGAGAGAGAAGAAGAAAAAGAAAAGAAGAAAATAATAAGAAAGAGAGAAAACTAGAGAGAGAGAGAGGGGGGGGGCAAGAAAAAAAGGAGAGAGAAGAAGAAAAAGAAAAGAAGAAAATAAGAAGAAAGAGAGAAAACGAGAGAGAGGGGGGGCAAGAAAAAAAGGAGAGAGAAGAAGAAAAAGAAAAGAAGATAATAAGAAGAAAGAGAGAAAACTAGAGAGAGAGAGGGGGGGACAAGAAAAAAAGGAGAGAGAAGAAGAAAAAGAAAAGAAGAAAATAAGAAGAAATAGAGAAAACTAGAGAGAGAGAGGGGGGACAAGAAAAAAAGGAGAGAGAAGAAGAAAAAGAAAAGAAGAAAATAAGAAGAAAGAGAGAAAACTAGAGAGAGAGAGAGAGAGAGAGAGGGGGGGCAAGAAAAAAAGGAGAGAGAAGGAGAAAAAGAAAAGAAGAAAATAATAAGAAAGAGAGAAAACGAGAGAGAGAGAGGGGGGCAAGAAAAAAAGGAGAGAGAAGAAGAAAAAGAAAAGAAGAAAATAAGAAGAAAGAGAGAAAATGAGAGAGAGAGAGAGAGAGAGAGGGCAAGAAAAAAGGAGAGAGAAGAAGAAAAAGAAAAGAAGAAATAAGAAGAAAGAGAGAAAACGAGAGAGAGAGGGGGGGAGGCGGGCGGGCTGGTGGCATTAGAAATGCACTATACGTAATGGTTGTCAGTAAGGAATACGGAAATGTTTACCAATGGACTAAACAGGGGTTTACCACAACGAGCCTGAATCGAAAAACAGTCCATAGAGTGGAAACACATAGATTTCCCGGTAAAGAAAAGTCCTGGACGCAGTGGTCAGTAACAAAAAAGAGATGCTGATAGTTTACTGGGACATTAAAGGAGTCATCACTATTGATTTCCTTGATTTGGTTTGGTTGGTTTTTACGATATATCAACCATTGTAGCTTATTTAATGCCAAATCCATTTTATACATATAAACAGCTCTATTCAAACAATTCTGTTTAGCATAAGTACACAGTTTAAATGTCAAAAACATTTCTAATTAAAGCTATTCAGTTTAGTCAACAATGTTAAATAGTACCAAATATTGCTATGAATCACTAACAATTCAATTAAACACCAGTCATTTATTTACACGCAGTTAAATGTGAAAACACTTCTTTTTTAAATAATTCAGTTTAGCATAAGTGGGTAGTTTAAATGTGAAGACAGTTCTATTTCAAACAATTCAGTTTAGCATAATTACGCAGTTTAGTTCTATTTGACACATAGATATGACCCTATCAGGTGCTACTGCTCCGGCTCAGAGAGGATCTGAGAGCGATGGCAACGAAGGGGTACTCCGCATTCCACAAATCATCAGCATCGCTGGAGCCTCATGATCAGATTGTTTAATATCATATCCACGACACTCATTGGGGGGGGGAGTCTTACCATTACCCTTCTGCAGAAATACAATCGGAGTATTCTACTGCCCCTGACGACTGGGCCTTTTTTTTTTCTTTGAAAAAAGTTCAACTGCAGACGGTGCTTCCAACTGCCCATGTAAAATTCACTTTCTTTATTAATTACCCAAGTGTATATACGTATATATTTATACAGGAGGGTCGTTTCACACACACACACACACACACACACACACATAAACATATATATATATATATATCGTCGTCGGAAATGGACACAGCGACACGAGTTCAAAACCTGGACGAGACTGATTGCATTTCACATAGCACTTATACCCTTGGGAAAGGTATGAATCTAATTATCCTCCCTCCAGCTATGGGTAAATAGTTGGACAGACTAGTTTCTTCAGCCTTGTTGAGGCAACTAGTCTAGGCGAAGGAAAACTCTGAATTCAAGCCTGTTAAACTCCGCGTAAAAATTGACCTTGTGTCATATCCTGCCCGAGCGGAGGGGTAGGGTATATATATATATATATATATATATATATATATATATATATATATATATATATATATATATATATTGCGTTCGTCTTTTATAGTTTTATACAGAGAACACCAAAGTTAAAAAAACAAAATTATGATAACGATACTCGAGAGATGATATAAACAAACTCTAAATCAGCTCGCCAGCATTGAGGATTGCACTGATTCAACAGTGCAGAGATTCGAAGATGCAAAAAAGAAGAAAGACTGATTACAGCAACCAGTTACAGCAATATTAACTGAAATGAATTAGGGGCAAACAGAAAAACAACAGTAAAACAGTCTAGAAAACAAAAATGCAAGAAAAAAAAAAACAATTTCATGGATATTTACAACAAAGAAATTTGCTCATAAGATGATCTGGCCATGGCTAAGAAGAAACTGAATCCATTTTATCATATTTACCAACCCCTCTGCTCGGAAGAACCTAGTCTGCCCTACTATTTACCCATAGCAGGAAGGGGAATAATTGGATTCACCCTTTCCCAAGGGCATTAATGCTATGAGAAATGCAATCAGTCTCGTCCATGATTTGAAATTGTGTCGCCGTGTCCATTTCCTGCGACGATACACATTACACCAGGGGCACCTCCAAAAACTGAATCCTTTTTATGAGCAGCATAAAATAATGTCATAAACCCCAATTATGTAAAACCACGAATTGGGTTAAGTTTGACTTGGTTTAGCTTGATTTGATTTGGTTTGGTTTGGTTTCATAGCATATCAACCGCTTGTAAGTTGTTTAATACCAAATCTTATTCATATATATAAAGTAAAAAAAAGGTGGTCCTGTTACCTTCGCCTGTATAATACCCCTCTGCAGAGATGCTGAGGACTAAGACTTACCCAACGAGCACGATTACGTGAGCAGCACATTCGCTCACTCATATTATATTTCATTCCCTCTATTACTAATCTAAACGTATTTCTAAACACATTCTTATCGCTCTTTCACACCATTTTTATACTCAATGAATATAAATTTACTTTATTTATCTTCTTACTTGTAATTATACTCTGGAATATTCCAATCTCTATTCACACGCCTTATCCATGGCACTATATTCCCCTTCGAAGCTCACCAATGTTCACACGTTCATTTTAAATGTCATCCATTTTATTGCATATTTTGACAATCTGCAATCTTTGAAAAAATTACAATCTCACACGTCCACATATTCGGAAAGGTTCTTGTCGAAATTTCATTTCACATCCTAAGCCGGATTCGAACATCGAATTTACCCACAATATGTCACACGTGTCATCCATGAAGGCAAAAGCCGTACAAATCTTACATAGTCTTCTCTAAATCGTTTTAAAAATCTTTCCCTATATTTCCCAATAAAACTATCTCAAAAAGGATTTTACACACTACATATATTAAGACAATTTCACATAAAAATAGATTTTCTCTTTTCTAAGTTTTCAATAGGTTTCAAAAATCATTATTTTACTCATCCCAGGGCTCAGACACAGTTTGAAAGAAACCATTTACAAAGTGTTATTTTCTAAGACATTTCAAACATCTTTCTCTCTATTGCAAATTAAAATTAACAACGAAGCGTTTTCCAATCGCTGTTTCATACACCATACATGTTCAAGAATGAAATCAATGTCGATTTTAACATCATGCTCAAATTGGAAGCATTAAAATTGCCATCTCTACTCAAATGAGATATCAATTGCACCTAACATCCACTTACAGCAGGAGTATTTTCCATCATTCATTTTCCTCAGAGAAAATTTACATGAATTTCTACACACACACATATAGATATATAAACAAGCATTCTAACAGCCGTCCATATTTAGAAACTACTTCGTTGAAAAGAAATTTAACGAGCTTGCCAGGATTCGAACCTGGAATCTTCTGATCCGTAGTCAGACGCGTTATCCATTGCGCCACAAGCCCGATTACGTGAGCAGCACATTCGCTCACTCATATGATATTTCATTCCCTCTATTACTAATCGAAACGTATTTCTAAACACATTCTTATCGCTCTTTCACACCATTTTTATACTCAATGAATATAAATTTACTTTATTTATCTTCTTACTTGTAATTATACTCTGGAATATTCCAATCTCTATTCACACGCCTTATCCATGGCACTATATTCCCCTTCGAAGCTCACCAATGTTCACACGTTCATTTTAAATGTCATCCATTTTATTGCATATTTTGACAATCGGCAATCTTTGAAAAAATTGCAATCTCACACGTCCACATATTCGGAAAGGTTCTTGTCGAAATTTCATTTCACATCCTAAGCCGGATTCGAACATCGAATTTACCCACAATATGTCATACGTGTCATCCATGAAGGCAAAAGCCGTACAAATCTTACATAGTCTTCTCTAAATCGTTTTAAAAATCTTTCCCTATATTTCCCAATAAAACTATCTCAAAAAGGATTTTACACACTACATATATTAAGACAATTTCACATAAAAATAGATTTTCTCTTTTCTAAGTTGTCAATAGGTTTCAAAAATCATTATTTTACTCATCCCAGGGCTCAGACACAGTTTGAAAGAAACCATTTACAAAGTGTTATTTTCTAAGACATTTCAAACATCTTTCTCTCTATTGCAAATTAAAATTAACAACGAAGCGTTTTCCAATCGCTGTTTCATACACCATACATGTTCAAGAATGAAATCAATGTCGATTTTAACATCATGCTCAAATTGGAAGCATTAAAATTGCCATCTCTACTCAAATGAGATATCAATTGCACCTGACATCCACTTACAGCAAGAGTATTTTCCATCATTCATTTTCCTCAGAGAAAATTTACATGAATTTCTACACACACACATATAGATATATAAACAAGCATTCTAACAGCCGTCTATATTTAGAAACTACTTCGTTGAAAAGAAATCTAACGAGCTTGCCAGGATTCGAACCTGGAATCTTCTGATCCGTAGTCAGACGCGTTATCCATTGCGCCACAAGCCCGATTACGTGAGCAGCCCATTCGCTCACTCATATTATATTTCATTCCCTCTATTACTAATCTAAACGTATTTCTAAACACATTCTTATCGCTCTTTCACACCATTTTTATACTCAATGAATATAAATTTACTTTATTTATCTTCTTACTTGTAATTATACTCTGGAATATTCCAATCTCTATTCACACGCCTTATCCATGGCACTATATTCCCCTTCGAAGCTCACCAATGTTCACACGTTCATTTTAAATGTCATCCATTTTATTGCATATTTTGACAATCGGCAATCTTTGAAAAAATTGCAATCTCACACGTCCACATATTCGGAAAGGTTCTTGTCGAAATTTCATTTCACATCCTAAGCCGGATTCGAACATCGAATTTACCCACAATATGTCACACGTGTCATCCATGAAGGCAAAAGCCGTACAAATCTTACATAGTCTTCTTTAAATCGTTTTAAAAATCTGCATATTTTGACAATCAGCAATCTTTGAAAAAATTGCAATCTCACACGTCCACATATTCGGAAAGATTCTTGTCGAAATTTCATTTCACATCCTAAGCCGGATTCGAACATCGAATTTACCCACAATATGTCACACGTGTCATCCATGAAGGCAAAAGCCGTACAAATCTTACATAGTCTTCTCTAAATCGTTTTAAAAATCTTTCCCTATATTTCCCAATAAAACTATCTCAAAAAGGATTTTACACACTACATATATTAAGACAATTTCACATAAAAATAGATTTTCTCTTTTCTAAGTTTTCAATAGGTTTCAAAAATCATTATTTTACTCATCCCAGGGCTTCGTTGTTAATTTTAATTTGCAATAGAGAGAAAGATGTTTGAAATGTCTTAGAAAATAACACTTTGTAAATGGTTTCTTTCAAACTGTGTCTGAGCCCTGGGATGAGTAAAATAATGATTTTTGAAACCTATTGACAACTTAGAAAAGAGAAAATCTATTTTTATGTGAAATTGTCTTAATATATGTAGTGTGTAAAATCCTTTTTGAGATAGTTTTATTGGGAAATATAGGGAAAGATTTTTAAAACGATTTAGAGAAGACTATGTAAGATTTGTACGGCTTTTGCCTTCATGGATGACACGTGTGACATATTGTGGGTAAATTCGATGTTCGAATCCGGCTTAGGATGTGAAATGAAATTTCGACAAGAACCTTTCCGAATATGTGGACATGTCAGATTGCAATTTTTTCAAAGATTGCCGATTGTCAAAATATGCAATAAAATGGATGACATTTAAAATGAACGTGTGAATATTGGTGAGCTTCGAAGGGGAATATAGTGCCATGGATAAGGCGTGTGAATAGAGATTGGAATATTCCAGAGTATAATTACAAGTAAGAAGATAAATAAAGTAAATTTATATTCATTGAGTATAAAAATGGTGTGAAAGAGCGATAAAAATGTGTTTAGAAATACGTTTCGATTAGTAATAGAGGGAATGAAATATCATATGAATAAGCGAATGTGCTGCACACGTAATCGGGCTTGTGGCGCAATGGATAACGCGTCTGACTACGGATCAGAAGATTCCAGGTTCGAATCCTTGCAAGCTTGTTAAATTTCTTTTCAACGAAGTAGTTTCTAAATCTTTTCAAACATCTTTCTCTCTATTGCAAATTAAAATTAACAACGAAGCGTTTTCCAATCGCTGTTTCATACACCATACATGTTCAAGAATGAAATCAATGTCAATTTTAACATCATGCTCAAATTGGAAGCATTAAAATTGCCATCTCTACTCAAATGAGATATCAATTGCACCTGACATCCACTTACAGCAGGAGTATTTTCCATCATTCATTTTCCTCAGAGAAAATTTACATGAATTTCTACACACACATATAGATATATAAACAAGCATTCTAACAGCTGTCTATATTTAGAAACTACTTCGTTGAAAAGAAATTTAACGAGCTTGCCAGGATTCGAACCTGGAATCTTCTGATCCGTAGTCAGACGCGTTATCCATTGCGCCACAAGCCCGATTACGTGAGCAGCACATTCGCTCACTCATATTATATTTCATTCCCTCTATTACTAATCTAAACGTATTTCTAAACACATTCTTATCGCTCTTTCACACCATTTTTATACTCAATGAATATAAATTTACTTTATTTATCTTCTTACTTGTAATTATACTCTGGAATATTCCAATCTCTATTCACACGCCTTATCCATGGCACTATATTCCCCTTCGAAGCTCACCAATGTTCACACGTTCATTTTAAATGTCATCCATTTTATTGCATATTTTGACAATCGGCAATCTTTGAAAAAATTGCAATCTCACACGTCCACATATTCGGAAAGGTTCTTGTCGAAATTTCATTTCACATCCTAAGCCGGATTCGAACATCGAATTTACCCACAATATGTCACACGTGTCATCCATGAAGGCAAAAGCCGTACAAATCTTACATAGTCTTCTCTAAATCGTTTTAAAAATCTTTCCCTATATTTCCCAATAAAACTATCTCAAAAAGGATTTTACACACTACATATATTAAGACAATTTCACATAAAAATAGATTTTCTCTTTTCTAAGTTTTCAATAGGTTTCAAAAATCATAATTTTACTCATCCCAGGGCTCAGACAGAGTTTGAAAGAAACCATTTACAAAGTGTTATTTTCTAAGACATTTCAAACATCTTTCTCTCTATTGCAAATTAAAATTAACAACGAAGCGTTTTCCAATCGCTGTTTCATACACCATACATGTTCAAGAATGAAATCAATGTCGATTTTAACATCATGCTCAAATTGGAAGCATTAAAATTGCCATCTCTACTCAAATGAGATATCAATTGCACCTGACATCCACTTACAGCAGGAGTATTTTCCATCATTCATTTTCCTCAGAGAAAATTTACATGAATTTCTACACACACACATATAGATATATAAACAAGCATTCTAACAGCCGTCCATATTTAGAAACTACTTCGTTGAAAAGAAATTTAACGAGCTTGCCAGGATTCGAACCTGGAATCTTCTGATCCGTAGTCAGACGCGTTATCCATTGCGCCACAAGCCCGATTACGTGAGCAGCACATTCGCTCACTCATATTATATTTCATTCCCTCTATTACTAATCGAAACGTATTTCTAAACACATTCTTATCGCTCTTTCACACCATTTTTATACTCAATGAATATAAATTTACTTTATTTATCTTCTTACTTGTAATTATACTCTGGAATATTCCAATCTCTATTCACACGCCTTATCCATGGCACTATATTCCCCTTCGAAGCTCACCAATGTTCACACGTTCATTTTAAATGTCATCCATTTTATTGCATATTTTGACAATCGGCAATCTTTGAAAAAATTGCAATCTCACACGTCCACATATTCGGAAAGGTTCTTGTCGAAATTTCATTTCACATCCTAAGCCGGATTCGAACATCGAATTTACCCACAATATGTCACACGTGTCATCCATGAAGGCAAAAGCCGTACAAATCTTACATAGTCTTCTTTAAATCGTTTTAAAAATCTGCATATTTTGACAATCAGCAATCTTTGAAAAAATTGCAATCTCACACGTCCACATATTCGGAAAGGGCTTCGTTGTTAATTTTAATTTGCAATAGAGAGAAAGATGTTTGAAATGTCTTAGAAAATAACACTTTGTAAATGGTTTCTTTCAAACTGTGTCTGAGCCCTGGGATGAGTAAAATAATGATTTTTGAAACCTATTGAAAACTTAGAAAAGAGAAAATCTATTTTTATGTGAAATTGTCTTAATATATGTAGTGTGTAAAATCCTTTTTGAGATAGTTTTATTGGGAAATATAGGGAAAGATTTTTAAAACGATTTAGAGAAGACTATGTAAGATTTGTACGGCTTTTGCCTTCATGGATGACACGTGTGACATATTGTGGGTAAATTCGATGTTCGAATCCGGCTTAGGATGTGAAATGAAATTTCGACAAGAACCTTTCCGAATATGTGGACGTGTGAGATTGCAATTTTTTCAAAGATTGCCGATTGTCAAAATATGCAATAAAATGGATGACATTTAAAATGAACGTGTGAATATTGGTGAGCTTCGAAGGGGAATATAGTGCCATGGATAAGGCGTGTGAATAGAGATTGGAATATTCCAGAGTATAATTACAAGTAAGAAGATAAATAAAGTAAATTTATATTCATTGAGTATAAAAATGGTGTGAAAGAGCGATAAGAATGTGTTTAGAAATACGTTTCGATTAGTAATAGAGGGAATGAAATATCATATGAATAAGCGAATGTGCTGCACACGTAATCGGGCTTGTGGCGCAATGGATAACGCGTCTGACTACGGATCAGAAGATTCCAGGTTCGAATCCTGGCAAGCTCGTTAAATTTCTTTTCAACGAAGTAGTTTCTAAATCTTTTCAAACATCTTTCTCTCTATTGCAAATTAAAATTAACAACGAAGCGTTTTCCAATCGCTGTTTCATACACCATACATGTTCAAGAATGAAATCAATGTCAATTTTAACATCATGCTCAAATTGGAAGCATTAAAATTGCCATCTCTACTCAAATGAGATATCAATTGCACCTAACATCCACTTACAGCAGGAGTATTTTCCATCATTCATTTTCCTCAGAGAAAATTTACATGAATTTCTACACACACATATAGATATATAAACAAGCATTCTAACAGCTGTCTATATTTAGAAACTACTTCGTTGAAAAGAAATTTAACGAGCTTGCCAGGATTCGAACCTGGAATCTTCTGATCCGTAGTCAGACGCGTTATCCATTGCGCCACAAGCCCGATTACGTGAGCAGCACATTCGCTCACTCATATTATATTTCATTCCCTCTATTACTAATCTAAACGTATTTCTAAACACATTCTTATCGCTCTTTCACACCATTTTTATACTCAATGAATATAAATTTACTTTATTTATCTTCTTACTTGTAATTATACTCTGGAATATTCCAATCTCTATTCACACGCCTTATCCATGGCACTATATTCCCCTTCGAAGCTCACCAATGTTCACACGTTCATTTTAAATGTCATCCATTTTATTGCATATTTTGACAATCGGCAATCTTTGAAAAAATTGCAATCTCACACGTCCACATATTCGGAAAGGTTCTTGTCGAAATTTCATTTCACATCCTAAGCCGGATTCGAACATCGAATTTACCCACAATATGTCACACGTGTCATTCATGAAGGCAAAAGCCGTACAAATCTTACATAGTCTTCTCTAAATCGTTTTAAAAATCTTTCCCTATATTTCCCAATAAAACTATCTCAAAAAGGATTTTACACACTACATATATTAAGACAATTTCACATAAAAATAGATTTTCTCTTTTCTAAGTTTTCAATAGGTTTCAAAAATTATTATTTTACTCATCCCAGGGCTCAGACACAGTTTGAAAGAAACCATTTACAAAGTGTTATTTTCTAAGACATTTCAAACATCTTTCTCTCTATTGCAAATTAAAATTAACAACGAAGCGTTTTCCAATCGCTGTTTCATACACCATACATGTTCAAGAATGAAATCAATGTCGATTTTAACATCATGCTCAAATTGGAAGCATTAAAATTGCCATCTCTACTCAAATGAGATATCAATTGCACCTAACATCCACTTACAGCAGGAGTATTTTCCATCATTCATTTTCCTCAGAGAAAATTTACATGAATTTCTACACACACACATATAGATATATAAACAAGCATTCTAACAGCCGTCCATATTTAGAAACTACTTCGTTGAAAAGAAATTTAACGAGCTTGCCAGGATTCGAACCTGGAATCTTCTGATCCGTAGTCAGACGCGTTATCCATTGCGCCACAAGCCCGATTACGTGAGCAGCACATTCGCTCACTCATATGATATTTCATTCCCTCTATTACTAATCGAAACGTATTTCTAAACACATTCTTATCGCTCTTTCACACCATTTTTATACTCAATGAATATAAATTTACTTTATTTATCTTCTTACTTGTAATTATACTCTGGAATATTCCAATCTCTATTCACACGCCTTATCCATGGCACTATATTCCCCTTCGAAGCTCACCAATGTTCACACGTTCATTTTAAATGTCATCCATTTTATTGCATATTTTGACAATCGGCAATCTTTGAAAAAATTGCAATCTCACACGTCCACATATTCGGAAAGGTTCTTGTCGAAATTTCATTTCACATCCTAAGCCGGATTCGAACATCGAATTTACCCACAATATGTCACACGTGTCATCCATGAAGGCAAAAGCCGTACAAATCTTACATAGTCTTCTTTAAATCGTTTTAAAAATCTGCATATTTTGACAATCAGCAATCTTTGAAAAAATTGCAATCTCACACGTCCACATATTCGGAAAGGGCTTCGTTGTTAATTTTAATTTGCAATAGAGAGAAAGATGTTTGAAATGTCTTAGAAAATAACACTTTGTAAATGGTTTCTTTCAAACTGTGTCTGAGCCCTGGGATGAGTAAAATAATGATTTTTGAAACCTATTGACAACTTAGAAAAGAGAAAATCTATTTTTATGTGAAATTGTCTTAATATATGTAGTGTGTAAAATCCTTTTTGAGATAGTTTTATTGGGAAATATAGGGAAAGATTTTTAAAACGATTTAGAGAAGACTATGTAAGATTTGTACGGCTTTTGCCTTCATGGTTCTTGTCGAAATTTCATTTCACATCCTAAGCCGGATTCGAACATCGAATTTACCCACAATATGTCACACGTGTCATCCATGAAGGCAAAAGCCGTACAAATCTTACATAGTCTTCTCTAAATCGTTTAAAATATCTTTCCCTATATTTCCCAATAAAACTATCTCAAAAAGGATTTTACACACTACATATATTAAGACAATTTCACATAAAAATAGATTTTCTCTTTTCTAAGTTTTCAATAGGTTTCAAAAATCATTATTTTACTCATTCCAGGGCTCATACACAGTTTGAAAGAAACCATTTACAAAGTGTTATTTTCTAACAGCCGTCCGTATTTAGAAACTACTTCGTTTAAAAGAAGTTTAACTAACTTGCCAGGATTCGAACCTGGAAACTTTTGATCCGTAGTCAGACGCGTTATCCATAGCGCCATAAGCCCGATTACGTGAGCAGCACATTCGCTCACTCATATTATATTTCATTCCCTCTATTACTAATCTAAACGTATTTCTAAACACATTCTTATCGCTCTTTCACACCATTTTTATACTCAATGAATATAAATTTACTTTATTTATCTTCTTACTTGTAATTATACTCTGGAATATTCCAATCTCTATTCACACGCCTTATCCATGGCACTATATTCCCCTTCGAAGCTCACCAATGTTCACACGTTCATTTTAAATGTCATCCATTTTATTGCATATTTTGACAATCGGCAATCTTTGAAAAAATTGCAATCTCACACGTCCACATATTCGGAAAGGTTCTTGTCGAAATTTCATTTCACATCCTAAGCCGGATTCGAACATCGAATTTACCCACAATATGTCACACGTGTCATCCATGAAGGCAAAAGCCGTACAAATCTTACATAGTCTTCTTTAAATCGTTTTAAAAATCTGCATATTTTGACAATCAGCAATCTTTGAAAAAATTGCAATCTCACACGTCCACATATTCGGAAAGGGCTTCGTTGTTAATTTTAATTTGCAATAGAGAGAAAGATGTTTGAAATGTCTTAGAAAATAACACTTTGTAAATGGTTTCTTTCAAACTGTGTCTGAGCCCTGGGATGAGTAAAATAATGATTTTTGAAACCTATTGACAACTTAGAAAAGAGAAAATCTATTTTTATGTGAAATTGTCTTAATATATGTAGTGTGTAAAATCCTTTTTGAGATAGTTTTATTGGGAAATATAGGGAAAGATTTTTAAAACGATTTAGAGAAGACTATGTAAGATTTGTACGGCTTTTGCCTTCATGGATGACACGTGTGACATATTGTGGGTAAATTCGATGTTCGAATCCGGCTTAGGATGTGAAATGAAATTTCGACAAGAACCTTTCCGAATATGTGGACGTGTGAGATTGCAATTTTTTCAAAGATTGCCGATTGTCAAAATATGCAATAAAATGGATGACATTTAAAATGAACGTGTGAATATTGGTGAGCTTCGAAGGGGAATATAGTGCCATGGATAAGGCGTGTGAATAGAGATTGGAATATTCCAGAGTATAATTACAAGTAAGAAGATAAATAAAGTAAATTTATATTCATTGAGTATAAAAATGGTGTGAAAGAGCGATAAAAATGTGTTTAGAAATACGTTTCGATTAGTAATAGAGGGAATGAAATATCATATGAATAAGCGAATGTGCTGCACACGTAATCGGGCTTGTGGCGCAATGGATAACGCGTCTGACTACGGATCAGAAGATTCCAGGTTCGAATCCTGGCAAGCTCGTTAAATTTCTTTTCAACGAAGTAGTTTCTAAATCTTTTCAAACATCTTTCTCTCTATTGCAAATTAAAATTAACAACGAAGCGTTTTCCAATCGCTGTTTCATACACCATACATGTTCAAGAATGAAATCAATGTCAATTTTAACATCATGCTCAAATTGGAAGCATTAAAATTGCCATCTCTACTCAAATGAGATATCAATTGCACCTAACATCCACTTACAGCAGGAGTATTTTCCACCATTCATTTTCCTCAGAGAAAATTTACATGAATTTCTACACACACATATAGATATATAAACAAGCATTCTAACAGCTGTCTATATTTAGAAACTACTTCGTTGAAAAGAAATTTAACGAGCTTGCCAGGATTCGAACCTGGAATCTTCTGATCCGTAGTCAGACGCGTTATCCATTGCGCCACAAGCCCGATTACGTGAGCAGCACATTCGCTCACTCATATTATATTTCATTCCCTCTATTACTAATCTAAACGTATTTCTAAACACATTCTTATCGCTCTTTCACACCATTTTTATACTCAATGAATATAAATTTACTTTATTTATCTTCTTACTTGTAATTATACTCTGGAATATTCCAATCTCTATTCACACGCCTTATCCATGGCACTATATTCCCCTTCGAAGCTCACCAATGTTCACACGTTCATTTTAAATGTCATCCATTTTATTGCATATTTTGACAATCGGCAATCTTTGAAAAAATTGCAATCTCACACGTCCACATATTCGGAAAGGTTCTTGTCGAAATTTCATTTCACATCCTAAGCCGGATTCGAACATCGAATTTACCCACAATATGTCACACGTGTCATCCATGAAGGCAAAAGCCGTACAAATCTTACATAGTCTTCTCTAAATCGTTTTAAAAATCTTTCCCTATATTTCCCAATAAAACTATCTCAAAAAGGATTTTACACACTACATATATTAAGACAATTTCACATAAAAATAGATTTTCTCTTTTCTAAGTTTTCAATAGGTTTCAAAAATTATTATTTTACTCATCCCAGGGCTCAGACACAGTTTGAAAGAAACCATTTACAAAGTGTTATTTTCTAAGACATTTCAAACATCTTTCTCTCTATTGCAAATTAAAATTAACAACGAAGCGTTTTCCAATCGCTGTTTCATACACCATACATGTTCAAGAATGAAATCAATGTCGATTTTAACATCATGCTCAAATTGGAAGCATTAAAATTGCCATCTCTACTCAAATGAGATATCAATTGCACCTGACATCCACTTACAGCAGGAGTATTTTCCATCATTCATTTTCCTCAGAGAAAATTTACATGAATTTCTACACACACACATATAGATATATAAACAAGCATTCTAACAGCCGTCCATATTTAGAAACTACTTCGTTGAAAAGAAATTTAACGAGCTTGCCAGGATTCGAACCTGGAATTTTCTGATCCGTAGTCAGACGCGTTATCCATTGCGCCACAAGCCCGATTACGTGAGCAGCACATTCGCTCACTCATATTATATTTCATTCCCTCTATTACTAATCGAAACGTATTTCTAAACACATTCTTATCGCTCTTTCACACCATTTTTATACTCAATGAATATAAATTTACTTTATTTATCTTCTTACTTGTAATTATACTCTGGAATATTCCAATCTCTATTCACACGCCTTATCCATGGCACTATATTCCCCTTCGAAGCTCACCAATGTTCACACGTTCATTTTAAATGTCATCCATTTTATTGCATATTTTGACAATCGGCAATCTTTGAAAAAATTGCAATCTCACACGTCCACATATTCGGAAAGGTTCTTGTCGAAATTTCATTTCACATCCTAAGCCGGATTCGAACATCGAATTTACCCACAATATGTCACACGTGTCATCCATGAAGGCAAAAGCCGTACAAATCTTACATAGTCTTCTTTAAATCGTTTTAAAAATCTGCATATTTTGACAATCAGCAATCTTTGAAAAAATTGCAATCTCACACGTCCACATATTCGGAAAGGGCTTCGTTGTTAATTTTAATTTGCAATAGAGAGAAAGATGTTTGAAATGTCTTAGAAAATAACACTTTGTAAATGGTTTCTTTCAAACTGTGTCTGAGCCCTGGGATGAGTAAAATAATGATTTTTGAAACCTATTGACAACTTAGAAAAGAGAAAATCTATTTTTATGTGAAATTGTCTTAATATATGTAGTGTGTAAAATCCTTTTTGAGATAGTTTTATTGGGAAATATAGGGAAAGATTTTTAAAACGATTTAGAGAAGACTATGTAAGATTTGTACGGCTTTTGCCTTCATGGTTCTTGTCGAAATTTCATTTCACATCCTAAGCCGGATTCGAACATCGAATTTACCCACAATATGTCACACGTGTCATCCATGAAGGCAAAAGCCGTACAAATCTTACATAGTCTTCTCTAAATCGTTTAAAATATCTTTCCCTATATTTCCCAATAAAACTATCTCAAAAAGGATTTTACACACTACATATATTAAGTCAATTTCACATAAAAATAGATTTTCTCTTTTCTAAGTTTTCAATAGGTTTCAAAAATCATTATTTTACTCATTCCAGGGCTCATACACAGTTTGAAAGAAACCATTTACAAAGTGTTATTTTCTAACAGCCGTCCGTATTTAGAAACTACTTCGTTTAAAAGAAGTTTAACTAACTTGCCAGGATTCGAACCTGGAAACTTTTGATCCGTAGTCAGACGCGTTATCCATAGCGCCATAAGCCCGATTACGTGAGCAGCACATTCGCTCACTCATATTATATTTCATTCCCTCTATTACTAATCTAAACGTATTTCTAAACACATTCTTATCACTTTTTGTTAAACTTCACATCGTCAGAAAATTTCCGCTGAACAGAATTTTTCTTTTTTTTTTTTTTGTAATATTCTTACCCGCTTCTAACCTGGTATATTAGAATCACTATTCACACCTGATTTCCAATGGAACCACATTCCTCTTCGATGCCGTCCAATGTTCGCACGTTCATTTAAATTCTGATCCACTTAATTGATTATTTTTTCTATCAGGAGACTTTGGAAAAATCACAATCTTACTCGTCCACACATTCGGAATGTTTTGCTTGAAATGTTATTTAACATCCTAAGGCGGATTTGAACATCGAATTTACCCGCAATATTTCACACGTGTCATCCATTAAGACAAAAGCCCAACAAATCTTTCATAGTCGTCTCTAAATCGTTTCAAATTTCACCCCCTATATTTCTAATCAAACTGTCTCGACAAGGATTTTACACACGAGATATCTGAAGACAATTTCACATTGATTTTTCAAATTGATTTCTACTTTTTTATGTATTCAATACGTTTTAAAATTAATTAACTTTTTTCTTCTTACTCGTCTTTTACACAACTTGAAAAAGCCTTTAACAAAGTTTTTCATCGCAAAGTCATTTTAAATATCTTCCTCTCTATTGCATATTGAAATCAACATCGAATCATTTTCAAATGGCATTTTCATAGAATATACGTATTCAAGAATGAAATCAACGTCAATTTTACGATCATTGCTGGAGTGGAAGCTTAAAAATGGCCATGCCTAGTCAAACATGACATCACTTGCACCTCAAATCCACTTACAACGTAAGTATTTTCCATCATTCATATTCTCACATGTAATATACCAGAACTACTACCTATATTTATACAAACAATTTCACAGGCTTTCATATTCTGAAAATAATTCATAGAGAAGCGATTTAACGAGCTTGCCGGCAATCGAACCTGGAATCTTCTGATCCGTAGTTAGACGCGTTTTTCTTTGCGACACAAGCCCATTTATAGCGAGAGAATATTCGCTCACTCATTTAAACTTTCATTCTCTCTATTGCAAATCTAAACGTTTTTCTAAACACTCTCTTATCACTATTTATTACGCTTTTCATAGTCAGAAAATTTCCGAGGAATAGGAATTTACTTTTTTTGGTGATGTTCTTACTCGAATTCTAACCTGGAATATTCGAATCCCTATTCACACGCCTTTTCCATGGAACCACATTCCCCTTCGATGCCGACCAAATTTCGCACGTTCATTTAAATTCTAATCAACTTTATTGCTTATTTATGACAATCAGTAAACTTTGGAAAAATCACAATCTTACTCGTCCACATATTCGGAATGTTCTTGTCGAAATTTCATTAAACATCTTAAGCCGGATTCGAACATCGAATTTACACATAATATGTCACACGTGTCATCCATGAAGGCAAAACCCCGAAGAATCTTACGTAGTCTTTTCTAAATCATTTTCAATTTCTTTCCCTATATTTTTTATCAAACTGTCTAATTTTATTTTAAAATTTCATCCACGTTATTGCTTACTTATCACAATCAGTGGCTTCCTGATAACGTAAAGCTTACTGTCAATGACAGACAACTTAAACATATCAGAGGTTACAACGGCTGAAATATGAATATCATCCTTCAAACCAAGATGAAAACACCAGTTTGACTACATCGGTGATTAATAAAGATAATCCCTATCTCAAATATCATGTGAAAATACAATATTTATTTAATTGGTTGATTGATTGATGGATTTTGATCGCATGTCAATCAATCTCGGATTATTTTCTGCATAGAGGTTAGAGAATCGCGTTTATTTTTTCTTCATATTCATATTTTAATTGTTTAATTATTTTATTCGAGTTTTTTTTTTTTTTTTTGCTCATAATCCTATCGAATACGAATAATTATCTACTTGATCAATTGATGAGTGTTTAACAGATTCTATCACTCAATTTGAACCTTGGAGTAATGGCAATGAAAGTGAACTCAACACCCAATAGATCTTCAGAACTGGATACTCACCAACAGAAACCAAGGACACTTCCATTTTTTGGAGGGTCTTACTGCCCTGTCGGAGATACATCATCATCATCATGTCGTGCAACCAGCACGGATATCCCTAACCCTCTCTCGCCACTTCTCCCTATCGTTCATGGCCTCTGGCTGGTCTTCAGGGCTACATCCCGTATCCTCATAGAGTTGCTGTATGTATGTTCGAGCTGGTCGTCCTGCTTTTGCTCGGCCATATATGATGGTCCATTGGAGTACATCACTTATGAGCTCGTCCTTGCTTCTCCAGTAGTGTCCTGCATGTCTGGTTCGTCTAACTTGGAGAGTCTTCGTGATGAAAGGTAGGTGGCCGTGCATATTCTTAGCCTTTTAGACATAGTGTAGGAGGAATTAAATGATTTGAGATATTCTTAAAGTGTGGTTGGGAAAATGAGAACAATCTTGAGTTAAATAAAGGTTTTGGTTCGAAATTCCCAAAAGATTACCGACTAAGACAGAAACGTGAAGAAGACCGGAGGATACCACGGCTGAATCGTCAACAACTTGATGATAACTAAGATGAGTACACTAGTTCGACTACATCGATAATTAATGATGATAATCTAACGTCTCATAAATTAAGAGGAAACATGATATTTACTCGAGCGATTTTAACAGACTGAAACGATCGCTGAAATCCGAATAATCTAGTTTCGTAGATTCTTCAAAGTGGTAATCGTTCACTCTTTTTAAGCGTAATCCTAAAATATAGATTTAAGCGTAATCCTAAAATATAGATTTTAAAATGTCGACTCTTATGCGAGTATTAAGGGTAATTTAAAACACTCGCTCGAATACCAACCAACAAAGGCCGGATGTTTGTAGTCGATTAAAAGGTGGAATTTCTTTTAACGTTTCAAATCTTTTTTTCACTTAAGGAAAAAAATATGTTTCACTTCCGTCTTCTTTTTCTTTTTTAGACGTGGTTTGCACATGGTTCGTTTGGGTGACATTTTTTGGGTTGTTTTTTTTTCTTTGGGTTTAATTTTCTTTTTGTTTGATCCTTATTTTCTTTTAATCCCTGCTTTATTTATTTGTTTATTTATTCATTCATTATACTTCGTTTTTTTTAATTTCTATTTTTGTTATTCTTTCTTCCCCACCCCGCTTTGACAGCGACTAATTCATCTCATGAATTCATGGTTCGACGAGTGGCCGGTATCGCGCGGTTTTTCAGCGTTGGCAGATCTCGTGCTTGGCGTGTGTCTCGCACGATGTATCAAGTAACCGCCATTACAGTATAGTGATGTGTCTCTAAAAGAAAGGAAGTAAAAAAAAAATAAATGGAAATCACTTTTTGTGAGAACTGTAGAACAGTTTCCGAAACATTCCAGTTTTTTTTTAAAGTTAGCAGAACTTTTTTTTATAAAATTGTAAATTTTGGAAGGGCTGTATCTGGTGGTGAGGTTCCAATGGGGAGTATGAAATACTTTCTCATTACCATTACTCCCAGATCCACTCTAATACGGAGTAGTAGTTCATGTTCGGATTAAGTAAATCTGTTTAAGAATTATTCGTGTCAGATAGAACCGTGAGAAAAAGAAAGAAAAATAGATAAAAAGATAGAAAAAAAAAAGAAGGAAAAAAGCATTTCAAGAAACGACTGCACTCAAAATGTAAGTATAAACGAATAATGAACACAATTCCCTAATCTCTTGGCATAAAATAACCCTTAACGAGTTGACATGCCGTTAAAATCAATAAATCAATCAATGTAACCTTTAAGTGTTTCTACCTAAAGTTGAGTTTGTTAACCATCACTCTACTGCCAACATCAATCCATATATCTACTAAATTAATCTTAATCTACCACAATACTGAAACGAGGGAGAAGCATGTAAAGAGTCATCTGACGAGACGGAGAGTATAGCAATAATATTCTCCGCCGAAATAAATTTATTATGACGACTTAACCGAGGTTGAGTCTCTATTAAATTGTACTATATATATATATATATATATATATATATATATTATAAGACTGTTGGCTGTCACTATCTCACTTCGTGGGTTTGTGGCAGACCAAATGCGGTATAACTTGAAGAGTACTCAATATCTGGGATAGAGTTATTATATAATAATAATTGATAAATATATATTAGTTTTTATATATAAATTCAATAGCATGGATGTTTGTCTGCGACCGCAGGTTTCATGCCGTCTTATTATGACAATCATATATATATATATATATATATATATGTGTGTGTGTGTGTGTGTGTGTGATCGGTTGTCCCGTCATTCTCGGCGTATGAGGGCCCAACAATTCAGTTAAAGACATGAACTACCTACACAAGTGATTCTCGCTCCAGCTTCGGGTAAATAGTCGGGCAGACTGGTTCTTTAGCCTTGGTTAGGCAACCAACTTAGGAGAAGGAAAACTCTGTATTAAAACCTGCTAAACTCTGCTTAAAAATTGACCTTGGGTCACATCCTGCCCGTGCGAAGGGGTTGGTTAATACATATACAAATGATTTTTTAAATAGAAGAATGGTGCACCAATGTGCCACAGATTCTCCTGAACAAGGCTTTGAATTCAGAGTTTTTTCTTCAATTAGACCGGTTGTCCAACCAAACTATTGTGTTTTAATCTCACTGTTTCAGTGTATGTTCATGCATTGTTTTTCATAAACCATTAAGACGGTCTAGCATTGGGTTTCTGAAACCTTTTACTTGATGCACTCCTTGAAACCCAATATAATTTCGATTCACCCCAAATAAGTAATAGCCTAGTCGGCTGGGCAAATATAAGAAATGAATCAGTATATTAAAAATGCAAACGTATCTTTAATCCTTCAATTATTTTTAACGGAAAAGATGGTTTTGGTGCGGAGTTGATTTAAAAACAATCTTTTCACTTTCAAGATTAAAATTAAGAAAAAAAAAATTACTGAAAGTAGTTATAAATAAATATAGAATCATTTAATATCATCCATGCCAACACATACAGGTAATAGTGAATTTGACTTAAAAAGTCAAGATCCAGATCCCTTCAGTTAGAGCAGGAGTTTTTGTATATAATTTTTATTTTGATTATATTCATTAAAAATCTGTTACCCTGCAACTGAATTATAATCTCTAGACTCGTATTTTAATTTTCCCTTTTTTAATTATTCTATTTTCCTTTTTCTAGTTTTATTCTTCTGATTATTTTCTTCTAAAGTCATCTCATGACTTATAATATAAATGGATATTCTATATTCTGTATTTTCATAAAACAATCCGTTTAAAATATGTTTTAAAATGTTTTCTTTCGTGAAAATATGATTATTTGCGTTGTTAAGGACACCTTAAAGATTTAGGTATATTCTGTCTGAGCCATACTGTTCAGTTATTTAAATGGTCTGTATATTTTAAACATGTGAACGACACAATACGACACATGAATAATCAGACATTCAGTTTGGTATATGATATTTAGCAAATAGTTTACATGATCCAGCAATTTGGCATAATGGTTAGAGTGTTCGCCAATGGCCCGGGAGACATGGTCGAGTCATACCAAAGACTTTAAAAATGGTACTTGATGCCTCCTTGCATAACACTCAGCATTATTAGATAGGGATCAAGGGTAAAGTGGAGAAATCCAGGGAAAGGAGTAGCGCCCTCCCTACACCTTGGTGTAGTAGCTATCGAAAAGGGAACCTTCGGGTCACCCTCGACTATGGTCGCCAACTTTACTTATAAATGCAAACAAGTTTATTCACCTCCACGGATCTATAGGGACTACTTCGAGAAGCCCTGCTCTAAGGGATTCTACTTAACCCCATTCCAAAGATTTATTCATTTACATATATGTATTCATATATATATATATATATATATATATATATATATAAAGGAGAAACAAAAAAAAAACTCCTCAAAAGTATATACATATACATAGACACGGACAGCCACGCTGTCACACAAATACACAGAATACATTCTTGTAAAAAGATGAGAAAGAGAGAAACAATATCTGCAGAGACGAAAGTTTGTCACGGAAAATTAACTCGAACTGGACATTCACAGACACATATCCTGGAATTAAAAAGAACCACAACCCCATCAAAACAGTCACCGCAATAAAAGCCAAAGGGTACACTAAAGTAAACCATTTACTTCCTGAAGACGATTTAAAACGTCAGAAACACGTGTTGAAGAAGAATAAATAACCTAAAAGCAAGTTCTCTTGTGGACCTACTCATTTTAAAGTATATCTGTGGACCCCATCCCATGGACGAGCAAAGACAGAATAACCAGCTAGAACCTATATACAACAGCTCTGTGTCGATACAGGATGTAGTCTTGAAGACCCACCGAGAGCGATGGACGATAGAGACGGGCGGCGAGAGAGGGTTTGGGTGATCCGTGCTGGCGGCGCGACATGATGATTATATATATATACTCTCTCTCTCTCTATCTCACTTTTTACATATATAATGAAAAAAACAAATCGTTCCAAAAACGTTTTTTCTTGAAATAAAAAAGTGCTCAAATCCTGGCCAGTAGAGCAAGATAAAACCTTAAGTAAATAAATTTTCTCATCTCCTCACGACAGTTTCATGTATTTTATTTAATTTTATTTTTTGTCCCACTTTCCCTTCCGTACTTCCGTCGCTTCGCCATGCAGTCATTTTTGGCACTGTGCGAGGAATATTGAATATACATTACTCCTTCTTTGTCCACACGTTTCATCTGCTGATGGTGTTAAAAAAGAAAAAAGAAAAAAAAAAACGTAACGAAAAAAGCGAAACTCATTGTTATGAGTTTGTCATGAAGAAAACACATATATATATATATTTTCTACATACAAAGTGCGATTGCTCATGGTTTATACCCTGTTCTCATCAGCCACCAACCAGACACCGTTTCGTTGGCTTAGGCGGTACCGTCACCCCTGGTGCCACTGGCAGCTTTGACCACCGGATTGGGTATTATTTTGTCTTATCTATAGTTTCATGCATCCCATTGTCTCTTATTTCCGTTAATGATGCAGTTTGGATTAAGTAACGTCTGATTTCCGTTGAAGTTTAACGTCATCATCTAGTGAGATCGTCACGTTCTCATTTAGTTACCTTCACTCGAGACCACACAACACTGCCGATTAATCTAATATGCTGAATCGTGAGACCTTTACGATTGATGGCAAGAATTAATGAAAGTTTCTGATCAAGATATGACCAAGTAGCTCACTAATTACCTTAAGGCCTCTAAATTCTTGTCCTTCTCGGAATTTCACTCGGGCGCACTGATTTAGCAACGGAATCCTGAATACTGTTCATCAGTTAATGACACGGGGAGGTGAGAGGATATATATATATATATATATATATATATATATATATATATATATGTGTGTGTGTGTGTGTGTGTGTGTGTGTGTGTGCATTTGGGCAGAATTTCTTCGTTAATATATATTTGATTAAACAATATAGAGATTTTTGTCTTTATAGTTTTGTATTTATCCTGTCAAGTTGCCGTATTGATGTTATGTTATCCAGCGGGAATTGGTTAATAAACCTTCCATTATTAATTGGTTCCGTAGTACTTTCGGTCCGATCTTGAGCCATCGTCAGGGGGGGTGTATATTGCAAAAGCGATATAACCTTTGCATCTACATTACTACTATGGAAGAATTGAGCGTTTATTGTTGTAGCATTTACTTTTCAAATTTGTTTCTATAAATAGCGTCAGTAGCTAAAAACAATTAAGTACATTAGCACTGGATTCAAAATTAATTCTATTGAGTTTTGGATGTATGTTTCTAATGTGTAGCGCTTCAAGAATCTGTAATTTCTGTTTGCTATTTTGTTGTTCTTATATTGTCGTGCTTTCAGTAAGAATTTTCGTAAATTTAGTTGTACGGTAGGAATGTTTTTTTAAATGTTGGACTATTGAATTGTTGTCAGAGATATGCATTGTGAATCATTGAAGTTAAAACAACGTATATATTGTTGTTTTTTTAAGAGATACCATCTCCTAAAGGAGATTTAAATTGATATATAACGTTTTTTTTTTTGCAAATGTCCAATCGAGAGGGAAATTATTGTTAATAACGAAGTTAAAGGTTTTAAATTTATTATAGTATATGATAAGTTTTATTTTTATTAGGATCAGTGGGGAATTTGTTTCTTTGAATCAACGTTTTTGAAATATTTTCGTCTAATTTATAATTGTAGAGCATTTGGTTGCAGTAGAAAATTATCATAAACGTTTTATCATTGGTTGGAGTGTTGCAGTGTTTATTTTGTTGGCTGACATTTCTAATTGTACATTTAATTTGTTCATCAACAATATAGTTAGGGAAACATTTATTGATTAGAGTTTGTTTTATATTTTCTAATTCTTTATAAAATATTATTTCAGAGGAGGAGATTAGTTTTGCACAGGATATTAGATTATTAATAATTATTTTTTTTATATTAGAAGGGGCATTCAGTTTTTAAAGTTGAAGGTACAGGAGTTGTTATTTGTGAGTTTTTTGTAAGTAGAGATATTGAAACTATTATTATTATTATTTGTTTCAACCAGAACATCTAAAAAGGAAATTTTATTGTTTTTGTTTAGTTTGTGGGTAAAATAAAAAACTGAATTCTTTTTGGAAGATGTCTTGTCGTATATTTATTTCATTACTATCATTAGCGAGATAAGTATATCATCAACATATCTTATGTATATTGAAGGTTTTTTTTTTATTTTTTAAAGCTATCAAATATTTTAATTTCAAGATCAGACGTAAATTCCTGCAACTGAATTTCGAAAATTTCTTAACAAAAGCACAACAATATTAGAGCAAAAAAAAAAAAAAATAACGACAGCAAAAATATAGATTCTCGAAACGCTCTACATTAGAAACAAACACCCAAAACCCAAATGAATTATTTTCAGTCCAGTGTAAAATGCACTCAAATGTCTTTATCTGCAGCCGCTATTTATAGAATCAAATCTGAAAATAAACGCTACAATAATACACCAATATAAACAATAAAAGCTGAATTCTTACAAAGTAGTAATGCAAAGGTTATATCGATTATGCAATATTCATCTACCTCTGATAATGGTTTAAGATCGGGTCGAAAGTACTACGGAACCAAATAATCATGGAAATTTTATTAACCAATTCCCGCCGGATATCATAACACTGATACGGCAAACTGAAAGGAGAAATACAAAAATATGTAGACAAAAAAAATTCTATATTTGGGGTGGAGGCTGAGATGTTTAGCACCTGTAGGCTGGTGTTCAAATTCGAGTAAAAGCTATTATCTCGCCTGTTAGTTTTCAAGGCAGACAGTATGTCTCCCTTGGGAAGATAATGTTGTGTCAATCATCTTACCCACCCCTGTTTCTCTTCTATTAGGCGTGGTGCCTTACAAAGACAATTTTTGACAATATCAAGCGCAGTAAAGAGCCAACTCAGTTTCATGAAGCCTTCCCATAATTCATTTTGATGACGTCTAATTCTATGACACGATCCGGAAACTGTCTCTCATTTGAAAAAAAAACAACAACAAAAAAACAACAACAACAATTATAATAATACAAATACTAATGCCACTACTACTAATAATACAGAGAGATACGTAGTGACATGTGCATCATGACATACAGACACGAAAGCAGACAAAGAAATGGAACGCTAAACACATGTACACAGGTTGACACATCTTTCTTTCTTTCTTTCTTTCTTTCTTTCTTTCACGACAGATGAAACAGGCACTCGTTCGCATACTGATAAAGATAAAATTTTTGCTATTAACCCGCTAACATTAGAGAGTACTTTGAAGCAGCCATTTTAATGATAAGGAATCTTAATTAGAATTATTTGAGGTTGGGTTTCAGAAAATGTAGATCATATACCTTAAAAAAATGTACACATTTACCCAACCCCTCTGCCACGGGAAGGATGAGACTCAAGGTCCACTTTTAAGCGGAGTACAGCAGGTTTGAATTTTGGGGTTTCTTTCTTCTAGACCGGTTACCGCATCAAAGTTAAAGAACTACATCTGCCCTACTATTAAACCAAACCTTCCCAGTTATTGATATACATGCATTTGTTTTATTATTCCATTTAATTTTATGTGAGGGATGTTTCCACCGTGAGAAACATTGTTTTTTACATTAAAACTTTCACTTGTACTCTTGCCCAGTAGAATACACTGACTGCACCTCTGCAGAGGGATAAAACTGCCCCAACGAGTGTCCTGATATGACACTAAACAATCTGATGGTGAGGTCCCAGTAATGCTGGAGCTTTGGGGAAAGCGGTGCACCCCTTTATTGCCATCGCTCCCAGGTCCACTCGGGCCCGGGGTGGTAGCATCTGATAGGGCCCTATCTATTGGTTAAATAGAACTAACGGCATGTTTATGCTAAACTGAATAGGTTGAAATAGAAATGTTTTTGACAAATAAACCGTACTTACATTTAAACTGCGTGCTTATGCTAAACTGAATTATATGAAATAGAACTATTCTTTGATATTGAAACTGTATTTACACTAATCGGAATTGTATAATATAGAAGTGTTTTGACATTTAACTGTGTGTAAACAAAATCTGTACTTATACAAAACTGAATAAGCTGAATTAGAACTGCTTGACTAAACTGAATAGCTCGAAATAGAAATATTTTTCACAATTAAACTGTACTTACATTTAAACTGCGTGCTTATGCTATGCTGAATTATTTGAAATTGAACTGTTTGAAAAAGAAATGTTTTTTCACAATTAAACTGTGTACTCATGCTAAACTGAATTGCTTTAAATAGAACTGATTATTTGCATAAAAATGGATTTGGCGTTAAATAACCTACAAAGGTTGATATGCCATAAAAACCAACCAACCAACCAACCCACCTAATCACCTGTACTCACTGTTTACGGAGGACAAACCAAACTTTCCCAGTCATTGATATAGATGAATTTGTTTTTATAATTCCTTTTTATTTTAATTTTTTAAAAATTTATTTGCCATTTTATTCTTTGACTTTTGAATTAGCAGTAGTCCTTTACTAAACTTAGCTTGGTTCGGCTTAAGGCCAGAATTATGAGACACTCTGTGAGAATCGAATTCGCTAACAACGGTCTGTCCACTTAAATTAACTGAAATGCTCAGTCTGATATGCTATTTTACTCATATATTGATGGGCAGAAGAAACGGGTTCATGTCTTTAATTTTTTAGGTTTCTTCTAGCTGGTTTGAATTCAGTTTTCTTCACCAAGAACAGTTACTATATCAAGGCTAAAGAACCCACTCTGCTCTGTTATTTACCTATACCTAAAGGAGGAATATTTACTAAACTTAGCTCAGACAGGTATTCGGCGAAACTAAATAGAGTAGGAAGATTGTGTTGGGTCAAACTTTCTAAGAATTATTTCTTCTTGCCCCAACCTTTTCGAGATTAACAGTAATGTTAAAAAAAATCTATTTGGACAATATGATCCCATTGAAAATGTCTTTCAAGACAAAGTAGCATCAGATGTTGAAATGAACTATAAAATTAGATTAAGTTTTTGATCAAATTTGCAAATAAGTTCAAAGCTTGAATAGCCTGGTAGGTATTTACCCAATCCATCTGTTATGGACATGATACGACACTAGGTAAACTTTTGAATAGAATACCGCTGGTTTGAATTCAGGGTTTATCTTCTTCTAGGCCGGTTACCGTACCAAGGCTAAAAAACTCAGTCTGCTCTACTATTTTATCTTATCTATTCTCCCAATAGATGAGTTCATGCCTTTAGTTTGCTACGGTTCTTTTAATCAATTCTGAGAGCTTGTTAATTAAAAAGATTGCCAAAAATCTTTTAAAAAATTGTCAAATTCACTGTGTCTTGAAGTTGTGCACAGTGCATTTTTTAAAAATAATATTGAAAGATAAATAGAAAAAATGTTTAAAAACTACGTCAGTGACTTTTCAAAATATTTTTCTCCTAAAACATCTCGGACTTTTCACAACAATATATCCAGCAGTTCCGCATAATATAATGCTAACGGTAGCAATGCTTAAAACTCGGCCACAATTTTAAAAAGGGAATAATTTTATGGCCATTATAACTGGCTGTTATCCAAGTTTGGGCGCTTCATTCATACGGTTCTGTGCCACATCTAAGCAAAAAGGTTAGTAAATTAATACCACCCAACATAAGACCAGTTGGTCAATTTTTAATTACCTACAGATACTACATACATAACTTGGTATTTGAAACCCGGGCGACATCAGGTACATCTGCAAGAAACAATCTATGAGAGATCGTGATTCATGGTTGGTATAGGAGTTTTGGGGGTCTGAAGTGGATTTAGTAAGCGGACAGACAGCTTTATATATATATATATATATTTACTAATCTACTATCTACCAGCATTCACGGTTACCAGAAAAAAAGAATAAAAGAAAAAAAAAAACGTCAGGAGCAAGAGATAAAAATATCTCGAATCACCGCCCGGGGGAAAAAGAAAAAAATATCATAGGACAAAAAGAAAGAAAAGGCCAATCCTGTCACACCAGTTGAAAAAAATCGAGAGATATGCAGTCAGTCGGTCAAAAGAAAAATAAAACCCACCGTCAACGCTGCAATGCTACAATTACAAGAGTGCTCAACACGAGTGGAGCCAATTACAAAATTAACTTAAATCGCGAGTCGGAATTCTCCTACTAAAGTTTCACCTTAACGGATCATCAGGGAGTCCCATACCAAGTTAATTATATATATATATATATAATCAGATACAATGAACAACAAATTTGTCAGCAATTTCTTTAAAACCAGTTGTTTGTTATTTCAATTTATCTACAAAAAATTAAATAATGATAAAAATTATGTACAATAATTCATTAAAAAAATTGATTTTGCCTACAAGGATATATAAAAGTAATTTAAAGAATATGATAGGGTTAGGGTCAATATGTACAAATAAAGGTATTTTGGTTCCAACCAAAGTACTTATCGCCTGAAGGTAACACGAGTCCTTTTGCGCAATCATGCATGGCGATCCACTGTCTTGTCAGGTTCTGTTAAGTTAGTTGGTTTTAATGGCACATCAACCCTTGTGGGTTATTTAATGCTAAATACTGTTTATACATTATATATATAATGTGATTTTTGCATAGTTTATCGGTAATTTTATTTTTAAAAGAGTTCCAGTTCATTTGTTTACACACAGTTAAATTGTTTCGAGTATTGTTATCTAACACTGACAGTTCCATTTGCACACTGTTAAATGGTTCCAAGTATTGCAAAAACTAATGATTCCATTTGATATTAATCATTTGTTTGCTCACAGTTAAATTGTTTCGAGTATTGTTATCTAACACTTACAGTTCCATTTGCACACTGTTAAATGGTTCCAAGTATTGTTAAAACTAATAATTCCATTTGATATTAATCATTTGTTTGCACACAGTTAAATTGTTTCGAGTATTGTTATCTAAAACTTACAGTTCCATTTGCACACTGTTAAATGGTTCCAAGTATTGTTAAAACTAATAATTCCATTTGATATTAATCATTTGTTTGCACACAGTTAAATTGTTTCGAGTATTGTTATCTAAAACTTACAGTTCCATTTGCACACTGTTAAATGGTTCCAAGTATTGTTAAAACTAATAATTCTATTTGATATTAATCATTTGTTTGCACACCGTTTAATAGTTTCAAGTATTGCTATTAACAATAATAATTCTATAATATTAACCATTGGTTTGGTGCACAATTAACTAGTTTCAAGTATTGCAACTTATTTTTGCCTGCAGTTAAATTGTTTCAAGTGTTGGTATTTATATCATTAAGGGTTTTCCGACTGTTGTGTTCATCTTTATTGTTATTTCCACAACGTTTTGGGCGATATGTCCTCCGGCCTTTTTCAGGTGTTTGTCAAACGCGGGAACCTTCACGGAACTTCGAACTACGTCCTTTATTGAATCCACGGCAGTCGCCTGTTCTGGTTCCGTTAGACATAACCGGGTACAGGTGTTAAGTATTCCTGTCAGGATTGAACCTGCAATCTCCAGAAGATTTTCTCCTTAGAAGCTTAGGGAACTGTTGGGTATCACCCACCTTTTCGGCACAATGAGCTAGTCCATCTGCCATAGATAGCTGTAGCTTCTAATACCAGAGAGTCTAAAAAACCAGAAGGTGGATACCTCTGGTGGGGTAACGGTTAGCAAGCTAGACTAGCGAACATACACGAGTGAGTTCGAGTCTCATTGGGCGCCCTATTCCTTCAACCTTGTGCCACATCGAAGCAAAAGAGCTTTGTAAATTACCTCTGGTGGTGTAACGGTTAGCAAGCTAGACTAGCGAACCTACACGAGTGAGTTCGAGTCTCATTGGGCGTCCTATTCATTCGACCCTGTGCCACATCAAAGCAAAGAGCTTTGTAAATTACCTAAAAGACCAGAAGGTGAACAGCCGCTCCTTATAACGGAAGCCAATACTATTGTTGGACTATATCCTTATTATCTCATTCACTAATCCTATGTTCTTATCTACTAACAGTCTCTCTCTTGTAAATACCCTTTCCTGTAAATGTAACTCTATTTCCTCACATATCGTGGTTTGTCTTTTTATTACTACGATATGCGTTCACTAACCAGAACACAACAGGAACCAACACCTATAACCGTTACGCTAATATTTCTATTTAGTTTTAATGATTTGTTTGTACACAATTAAAAGGTTTCAAATATTGCTATCAAACACCAATAGTTTTATTTGCATACAGTTAAAAGTTTTAAAGTATTGCTATCAAACACCAATAGTTTTATTTGCATACAGTTAAAGGTTTCAAATATTGCTATCAAACACCAATAGTTTTATTTGCATACAGTTAAAAGTTTTAAAGTATTGCTATTAAACACTTATAATTCTCTGTATCATTAATTATTTAAATAGTTTCAGGTCATGCGATTTAACACTAATAAATCTGTTTACTATTAATCATTTGTTTGTATACAGTTAAATGGTTTCAAGTATTCTTATCTAACACTAACAATGCTACTTCGCATCAATAATAGGAAAAGATTGAACAGTTGACCCATTGATGGGAACCTTATAGGTACTACCACTCCGGGTCGGAGTGGACCTGAGAATAACAGTAATGAAGGAGTACTCAACATTCTCCAAACTTTAAAACTTCAAAACTGGAGCCCCAACATCAAATGTCGTTTAATGTAATATCTGTGACACACATTGCTTTGTTGAAAGACGTATTAAAAATCCTCAACACCACCTGTGACCCAGCCGACATGGGCTGTAGACTACACCGACTGTATCTCTGCATAGGGGTAAGAGTCCCCCGATGAATATCTTGGATATGACGCTAAACAATCTGATGGTGGGGCTTTGGGGAATGCGGAGTACCCCTTCATTGCCATTACTCCCAGGTCTACTCTGATAGAGTGGGAGTACGTGTTATGGTCCTATCTATAGGTCAAATAGAACGGTTCAACCCTTTACTAGGGATTATTAATAATATTGAATAGAATTATTTGTGTTCGAATGTGATATTTGAAACCATTTAGCTGTGTTCAAACATAGATAGCAGTACTTGAAACCCTTTAAATACAAGTAAATAAATGATTAATATTAAATCGAATTAATAGTGTTAAATAGCAATACTTGAAATCAGTTAACTGAGTACAAATAAATGAGCTTTAGATCGTTTCAAAAATTGCTACGTACAAACTATTTACTTAAAAATCATGATATACGAGGATCATTAAATAAGTTTCCAGACTTTGTTCGGATGGACACTTTTATTGATAGTATACACATGAAACTCTAGTCCCCTTCGAAGTAATCTCCTCCAGCTGCAATGCACTTGTTGTACCGTTCCAACAACTACTTGAAGGCCCCATAGAAGTCCTCTTTTGTGAGCGTGTCAATGACCTTCGTCACAGCCTCTTTCATCTCCTCAGTTGTCTCATAACGACAGCCTCTGAGTTTAGGGAATAACCAAAAGTCACAGGGAACAAGGTCTGGACTACAGGGAGGGTGAGGAACTCTCTTGATACCCATCTTGGTCAAATAGTCTGTGACAAGGATGGAGTTGTGGACTGGTGCATTGATCTCGTGGAAATACCACTGACCCGATTTGAAGAGTGCTGGCCTCTTCCGATGGAATCTCTTCCTGGACTCCCTTAAAACCTCAACATAGTAACCATAACCGTAACCCTTTGGCCAATCAACTCAGGTCTATTGACTTCCTTACTCCTCCCACACCTCTCATCATCCCTCACAGACTCCCTGGCTTCCTTGAATCTCTTATGCCACTCAAAAACTCATGCTCGATTCATGCAAGATGCTCCAAAAGCAGTCTGAAGCATTCCATACGTTTCTGTGGCATTTTTCTAATTCTAAAACAGAATTTTATTTCATATTGTTCTTCTAAAATGTCCTCACGTCCAGATTGTATTTTTGAAATTCACCAGCTGTGATAATAAGGCTTTAGTAGGGTGTATTCCAATTGCTGCTGTAACTGTTCATTTGAAGCTGAAATCATAAAAATTGGTTAGTCATATCATAAGATGTATAGCAATAACATACTGAATTTCTATGAGTCTACAACAATTTTGAAAGCCTGTACAAAAAAGTCTGGAAACTTATTGAATTCACCACGTATGTATAAACAAAACTTGCCATTAGATAACCACCAATGGTTGATATGTCATTAAACAAAATAACTTAACCTCACCTAACCTAACTAATCTATATCAATAGCTGAGAAGGTTTGGTTTATCTGTCCTCTGTAGACAGCCAAAAGGTTTGACGTAGAGTTACTAAATTGGGTATGTTGGAGCATAGGTTAAAGTTTTAATGTAAAAAAAAAAATGTTTCTCATTGGAGAAACAAGCCACTCGTCAAGAAGAAATTTTTAACTATAAACAGTGATCAGCGGTAAATTTTTATACTATGCTGTGCAGATAGATCAATCTCGATGGTGAGCATGCGCAAAAGTAACGAAGTAACACAAGTGCAATGTTTTATTTGTATAGTAATAAACGTGTTGGAATAGTTAATGTTTACATACTTATAAGCACGCACACACACACACACACACACACTTAAGTTCATACATATAAACATACTTATATGCGCACACAGACACACAGACACTTATGCTAAAGTACATATATATTCAATTTACAGTCTTTAGAGAAAATAAACAAAATTGAAAATGTTTCTACTCGATCTGTGTATATGTAAATACTTATATGCACACACACACACACACACACACACACACACACACACACACACACACACACACACACACTAAAGTTCATATATATTCAATTTACAGCTTTTAGAGAAAATAAACAAAACTGATACGCTGAGAATTTAGAAATGAGTTAAAAAAAAAGACCCCCCTCCAACTTAACAAAGCAAAAAACAAACAAACAAATTGTTGGCAAGTGTTGTCGAGTTGAGGACTGAGAGGAAGCGAAAAGTGACGTCTGAAAGATTTGGGAGATGGAAGATGGAAGACACGTGTAAGTCATAAGTCATCCAAGTGTTCCGCAGGTGGATGCTGGTTTCTTGAATGTCGGCTTTTCAAAATAGTTTCCTTTAGATATATTAGCACCCATGCCATTCTTGGGATAAATTGCTGGATTAACTTCGGGACAAGACTTAACTTAAGGCTCATCTGGTAAGATAATACTAATTAAGAGAGATTTAATCACCAATCCAGTAAATATGAATACGATCCCAGTTAAGTGATCCAAAGCACGCATGCGCAGAAAGATCCTTTCGCACCAACTTTTAAAAAAATTACTTTTTCTTTAAATAACTTTTTAAAAAATCTAACCAAAATTTGCAACACTGTCGGTGGGGGTTAGAATATGCTAGAGAAGAGCAAGACCCATTCCTAAAAAGAATATGACAATGAACTGCATTTGATGGCGTAGCTAAAGTTCTGGAGATCTAGGGAGTGAGGAGTGCTCCTTCATTGCGATTACTCTCAGGTCCACTCCGATCCTAAGTGGTGGTACCTGTCTAAGGGCTGTTTAAAAATCTGTTTAAAAATCATTCGTATTCGAAGAGAACGAAAACACTCCAAACAACTATACAAAAACGTAAATATGACCGTACAATGAACGCGATTCCCAAACCGCCAGGCATAAAATAACACTAGACAGGTTGACATGCCATTAAAATCAATCAATCAATCAATGTTTTAATTAATTAACTAATTGATTATAATCATCTCTTTATAAATTTAACTTAAATTTAGAAAGCTAAAAATTTTCAAAATTTCGGTAATATTTTTACAAAACAATGTTGCCGGGGACGGAGGAACCGTAACGCGATCCGTAACACACGTGGTGATCCGGTCGCTTTGAAACATCGACAATAAACTCTTCCAAATTCAGCCCAACTTAAGAGAGTGGAGAACAGCATCAAGAAAATCAAGAAGAGAACAAGTTGTTATATCTCGATTGCGAATTGGTCATACATGGCTTACTCACTCTTTCATTTTGAAACAGGAACCACAACCACAGTGTTTAACCTGCCAGACAACTTTCACGGTTAAACACATTCTTATAGAATGCAAAACTTTTGCTGTTACCAGAAATCGATTTTTCAAAGTAAATAACTTAACCGATCTGTTCGAGAACGTCAAAATAGATGACATTCTGTCCTTCTTGAGAGAGACAGTAAGTAGTAAAGTTAGCGACCATAATCGAGGGTGACCCGAAGGCTCCCTTTTCGATAGCTACTACACCAAGGTGTAGGGGAGGGCGCTACTCCATTCCCAGGATTGCTCCACTTTACCCTTGAACCGTACCTTATAATGCTGAGTGTTAAGCAAGGTGGTATCAAGTTCCATTTTTAAAGTCTTTGGTATGACTCGACCTGGGATTGAACCCAGGTCTCCCGGGCCATTGGCGAACACTCTAACCGCTGGGTGACAACTTAAAACTGGTTAATCTTGTGCAAACAATTGATATCCTGCTAATAGAAAATTCTACCTACCTTAATATTCGTTTTGAAATCTTTGGTTGAATATGTATGCATGTATATATAGACAGAATTTGGCGTTGAATGACCTACAAAGGTTGATATGCCATAAAACCCAAACAACCAAACAACCAAACAAAACATTGTTGCCTTCATAAAATCATATAAAAAAATAATTCATAAATCTTCTTTCTGTAATGCAGATTTGACTTTTATAGTAATAATTACTGGTTTGTAAATATTCAACGTAAACCTTTGGTTTGGTTTCTTTGCTTAATGGCATATCAACCTTCATGGTTATTTAACGCCAAAGCTATCCTCACAAAGCAGAGATTATATTAAACCCATAACTGGGAGGATTAGGGGTCCACATCTTTTCCCTAGGGCACTAGTCCGTAAGTTCGTTTACTTCAAAGCCCCATACCAGCACTTTACCCATTATGCCACGGGAACTCTGTGACCTTCTAATTGATAACAAACGTTTAGAAAATTAATATAAGTAAAAGCAAATTTTGACATTTGTCTGTTAACAACGCCCTGTTTGCAAACTAAGTCTTGACCTCTTACCCAAGTGGAGACGAAGGATTTATCTGGCTGCCCACTTCCCATCGCCTGTTCAGATTTGACTCAAAGTGATTTTTAGTGTGTGTGGAATGGGAGGGTGCACGCACGAATCGAGACTGATCCGTGTCCGGCACATAAAAATGCTTGGTTCCGTAGGCTTTCCCGCTTTAGGGACGCTTCAAGCGATAAAGTAAACCCTGCTCAGCAGGTATTGCCAGGGGGAAATCCCAGTATAGGCGAGTATTCAGCAAGTATTCTGGATATCTACTAAACTTAGCTTAGAATACTGAAGTCTGATCTGCAATCGCTCCTTGCTGCTAATACCATGTAACCCAATAAAATCTGTTGCATGTTACTTAAAGAGGATATATATATATATATATATATATATATATATAGATAGATAGATATATATACACCCCTCTGCATGAGCATGATGCGACACTAGGTCAATTTTTAAGCGGAGTTTAACACGCTGAAATTCGTTTTTTATCTTCTCCTTGACCGTTTGTCATACAAAAATTAAAGAGCCTAGTCTGACCTACTATTTACCCATAGTATAATAGTTGGATTCATACTTTTCCCAAGGGTATTAGCGCAAGATAAAATAAAAACAGCCTTGTCCAGGTTTTGAATTCAGGTCACCGAGTCTGTTTCCTTGGACGGTAACCATTGCCACACGAAGGCCTAAATGAGGGTATATCCCTCAAGTGTCGCCAAAATTCTCTGCAAAATACTGTAAATTTTTTCACGGAACAGTCTTGACAAAAATAAAAATTGTAATTGATAAATACGATGGTGAGTTAAAAAGTAATGCTTTTTTCTTTAGTACAGAAATAATTACCGACACAGGAACATGTTTCCCACATGAAAATGAAGCTGGTCCTCTGTGGATCACCTCCCAACTTCTCAACATAGTTAACGTTTCTCTCACTAATTATGTTCTATCTTCAAATGAGAGCATGTATCCCGGCCTTGTAAAATTCTATTGACTTTTCTTTGAGCCGCTTATTCTCTGCAGTTTTAATTTCTTCGTCACTGGCATAATGTTTGACTCTTAAACACTCTTTCATCGTGCCGAAGAGATGATAGTTTGAAGGCGTTGAATCTTGCCAATCGATAATATCCTCTTTCTGCTCGACTATAAGCAAGTATTAGGACAAGGGAAATAATAACCTCATTCGGTTGTACAACTTTACCATACTCTTATTATTCCCCAGTTTTGCG
>OY757910.1:108222923-108242923 GCA_963585895.1 Sepioteuthis lessoniana | reverse complement strand
ATTTATAATCCTAATGTGACCGGTTTTTGCTTTTTCTTAAAGAAATATATATATATATATATGTATATAATATTATTGTATTTTAAAATAAAAATGTATTAAACTTTTAGCCGATATCTCTCTCTTTTTCCCTCCTTCCCCCCCCCTCTCTCTCTCTATATATATATATATACGAGAATCGACTGAAAAAATCATCGGCTGACCAAGATACTCTCAGGGAGTATGGCCAAATAAGGTCTATGTTTTAACACTATCCCTTTTGCGATCCACACACTTCTTTCATTGGCTTTGCAGTACTTGGATTCCATTGGCTAACAAAGTCATCAACATTAAATATAATGTCATCACATGGACTTTTAAACCTTTGAGCTATTCAGCCCACCCTCGAGGGTTGAAAAGTTCTCAATGTAAAATAAGGAATTGATAAATACAACGATCGATTTCTTTTTTTTTTTTTAATGGTGTTCTATCTTTGGGATAGAGGCAATCAAAACTCGAATATATTCCGTGTTTAAAATCACTTTTTAAAATGTCGAAAATTCACCAGCAAGGAAAATAAAAACAATTTGTAGTCACGGGTCGGTTTTCAAAGTTTCAAAAGTCATTCTAAAAAGTGATTTGGCAACACATCTACATCTCTCTCTCTCTCTCTCTCTCTATATATATATATATATATATATATATGTGTGTGTGTGTGTGTGTGTGTGTGTGTGTGTGTGTGTGATTAATAATATATTTATATAAAAAAGGAAGAATCCTCATTATCAGTAGTTGAATATACGTAGATCTAAATTAGAATATCGTAGATATTGAGTTAAACGTAAAAACTGAAACCAAAATGTCTCTCTGTCTGTCTGTCTCGCTATCTTTCTCTCTTTCTTTATATATAATAATTTACTAAACTTTTTGCCTAGATGTGGCACAAGGTCGAATTAATGGAACACCCAATGAGACACGAACTCACTCGTGAAGGTTTGCTAGTCTAGCTTGTTAACTATTAGACCACCCGAGGAGCCCTAATTTACAAAGTTCTTTGATTAGATGTGGCACAAGGCCGTATGAACAGGCCACCCAATGAGACTCGAACTCACTCGTGGAGGTTTGCTCATCTCGCTTGCTAACCATTACATTACAAGAGGCTCTTCTCTTTATATATATATATATATATATATATGGATTGCAACACAAAAATCAAAATCATATATTGTTGCTAATATTTTCACGTTTTCGGATGGTCCGGCAATATTACTTGCAGAGGGATCAAATCTTTACAAGTGGTACGAAAGGAAGTACACAGAAAGAACAGAATATAAAAACGAACCGGATTTACATTACAAAAATTGACATTTCAAAAGACTTAAAAAGAAAATTTTTGAACAATATTTCTTATAAAGACAGAACCAGAAACATTCAATGTGGGTATAAATTCAAAAGTCTTTAATTTCCATCGTTAAATTTTTGTTTTTTTCTACTTTCTTAGAGTAATTTTGATGTCGTAACAAGCGTGTATATCGATATTTTGTTTCTTTAAACTTATTTTCATGTATGCCAGAATTTCATTTCATTCAGTTTCTTAAGTCGAAAAACTTGGCAAAAAAAAACAAACAAACATTAGAAATAAATAAAATTTAAAAAGATAAAAACCCAAGTAAATAAAAAATAGGAACACACAAACGAACAAACACCAATAACAATGACAAAAAAACAACAAAAAAAATAAATAAAATAAAACATAAAAACTAAACTAAGCAAAATTTTTTCTCTTATGTGGATTTTTTCAAACTATTCGGTATAAATTTTGAAATGGCCTCCGAAATTTTAAATTCATCTTCTACCTTCCAAATGTTGACTTCTTAGTAAACAGGTGTTTTTGTTTGGATTTAACTTTAAAGTCAATTTGTTACTTCTATAGACAAAGAAGAATACATCAATAAAAATGTGATAAAATAATGAAAGGAAAAAAGGATAATGAAAAACTACGAACAAATTATGTGGAGTAATAAAAACTAAAAGTAGCTGCGGCAATTCCATTTTTCATATAAGAGGAATATTTTCATACATGAATTTACGAATTTTAAGAAACACCTTTTAAATTACATACGCTTGTTTAATAATTTTTATATAAATTCTTTTTATAGATTTTTACTATTTATTCATTATTACTCATTACTCACTTCCTTACAAATGAATAAATAAATGAGGTTAATTAGGCCAATTTGCATTTAATTTCATTTGTAAATGAATAAGTACCGAAAATTTTATCAAAAATGAACGATTTATTTATTTTTGAAAGATTTTACTGTTAATTATGAAACATCATTTTTTGTTTAAAAATGAATTTGCAAAATAAGTTTTCAAAATAAGCGTTCTTTATTTCTTTTACTCACATCTACCTATCTATCTATGTCAGTCTTCTATCTATCTATCTATCTATCTATCTATGTCAGTCTTCTCTCTCTCTCTCTCTCTCTCTCTCTCTCTCTCTCTCTCTCTCTCTCTCTATCTATCTATTCAACAAGCTAGTCAGCTATCACTACTCAATATGTATTTGTCAATCTATCAATTAATCAATGTCAGTCTACTCGGTATCTATCTATCTATCTATCTATCTTCTTTTTCATTTTCCACTCCTTTCTTTCACCCGACCATGCCACTGAAGCAGACGATAAGAGTCTGCATCTTATGTAAAGCGTTACCGCTCACTCTCTGTTTTCTTTCTTTCTTTCTTTCTTTAATGTGTAGCGTGCTCTTTTCCCCTTTCTTTCTTCTCAATCAAAGCAGAATAATCCATTGTTTTTTTGAAGTGCTTATAGAGCGTAACATTCAAACATATGCGTTCATGCCTTTTTCCATTAATATTATACATACTTAATCTTAGAAACACAGTGGTGCAACATCGCAACTGTAATTATGTATGCATTTACCCAAGCCCTCCACCACGTGCAGGATGCTATATAAGGCCAAATTTCAAGCAGAGTACAGTTGGTTTGAATCCAGAGCTTTTCTTCTAGACTAATTGCCATACGACGGTTAAAGAGCCCAATCTGTCCCACCATTTACTCATAGCCTGGTAAAGGGGGATAATTCATAGCTTTCCTGAAGTATTGGAGCAAATTGAAATGTAAACAGCAGAGTTAAGGATTTGAACTCGGAGTCGCTGTTACGCCACGAGCACCTGGTAGCCAGTGTCCGTGACTGACCATATCATGACCCAAGACTCCAGATTGAAGACTGACCCCTGCAAGACTCCATCCATTGTTGATTGGTTGTTTTGTTGCAGTGTCCTCTGGCCAGGAAACAGAAAGGGGCAAAGATGTTTGGCCCTGAAGATAACACAGCATGGTATGATCAAGAGGAGAAGAAAAAAATGTCATGGGTTTATAAAGCAGTCTGTGTTCGTCTCCCCCCGTCTCCCTCCTACATACGCCAGCTACGCACCCCCTCTCTCGAAATAGTGTGAGAGTTATATTTTTATAAAGAAAAGTCATTCTTCCTCCATACCAATTCATCATTTATCTCTTCATTATGCCGGTATGGTATATAACGCCAGAGCTGCCGAATCGTACCTCACGTACTACTAAAATATTGCAAAACTTTTGATTCATCCTAGTATTGCAGATGTGTTCGGTAAAGTGTGTCACGAAATGGAATACAAGAAGTGTTATGAGATCAAATTCTGCGTCAAACTTGAGTACAATAAAACAGACTCAAGTAAAAAATACGCATGGAGATCAAGTTATATCTTGAGGACACGTTTTTAGTATACGTAAGGTATTGTTAGGAAGGTTGAGAGATTGGAAGAAGATCCCATCTCGTTCTGGTCGACTGGTTACTTAACGAACTGAGAAAAACGTGTCAAAATAAATACTCTCATCAGATCTGATCGATGTTTGTCAGTGATCATTTCTGTTTTTTTTTATATGATTCTCAAGGGATCACCTTTCACTTCCATTTGTGTTTATTGTTGAATTGCTTTTGTATGAATTTCTTGAATTCGCTTATGTAATTAACCGTTTCATCTCTATTACGACATAACCTTCACTTGCTATCCTTCTTTATGGAGGTGCTCGTGGTGCAATTGTTATCGTCGTTAGAAATGAGGATGGCAACACGAGTTCGAATCCTGGACGAGGCTAATTGTATTTTTATAGCACTAATACCCTTCGGAAAGGTATGAATAAATCAATCTCCCTCCAGCTATGGGTCGATGTTTGTCAGTGAGGAGGTGCCCGTGGTGTAGTCGTTATTGCCGTAGGAAATGAACACGGCGATACGAGTTCAAATCCTGGACGAGACTGATTGCATTTCACATAGCACTAATACCCTTGGGAAAGGTATGAATCCAATAATTCTCCCTCCAGCTATGGGTAAATAGTAGGACAGACTAGGTTCTTCAGCCATGGTTAGGCAACTAGTCTAGGAGAAGGAAAACTCTGAATTCAAACCTGTTAAACTCCGCTTAAGAATTGTCTTTTTCCCGCTATATTATCATTATACACCTTGTGACTTTTTCATGCCAGTTTAAACTGGTGGTTTTTCACTGAAGTCTCAGTGACTGTAAGTTTCTTCAGGTTTCCGGGACTTTTCTCAGTATTCTAACAGATCTCAAAAGCACTGTGGTTTGGATGATCTCGACTCTTCTTCAAATCTCCAATTCCTCTTGTGTTTTTTTCAAAACCTTTGGGGACCATTCCAAGTGTACCAATTACAATTAGTATCACCGTCACCTTCATGTTCTACGTCTTTTCCAGTTCTCAGACAAGATCTAAGTATTTGTTTATCTTTTCGTTTTTTCTTATGAATCGTCCGCTGGAACAACAAACTCCTCGAGATGAAAAGTTCATTTTTTCTTGTTAATAAGCACAAGGTCTTCGAGTCGGGATTGGGAAACCCATTATTATCAGAAAATCACAGAGATTTTTATCGGTCACATTTTGTAAAACAGATTCTGGTTTGTACATATACTATTCTTCATTATGATCAAACTTCAATCGCTTGTAAAATTCCCAGTGGATCATCTTTCCCACCCAGTCATGCCTTGTTTTGTTTTCTTTTTGTACTAGTTTGCTGCAATCTCTTATTATGTGATTAACCGTTTTATCTCTTAGACTGCATTACCTACGTTTATTCTCGTAAGTATTATCAATTTTTGCTTCGTTTACCCCACGAAACAACAGCTGTACGGCAACTTACCTTCCATCTCTAAAACCATCCAAGTAAGATGAATAAGACAATGCTGGAGAAGCAAAGATAAACTCATAAGTGAAGTTCTCCAACGAACCTCAACACATGGATGGGCAAGTGTTGGCCGACTAGCCAGAACTTATTTACATTAGTTCTGTGCTAACACAGGATGTAGTTTGGAAGACCTGCCGGGAGTGATGGATGATAGGGGCGAATAGAAGAGAGAGAGAGAGAGAGAGAGAGAGAGAGAGAGAGAGAGAGTCAGAGAAATCCGTGAGGTCAGCGCGACTTGATGATGATGATGATGAATTAATTCTTAAGGCATTATTTTCTGCTGCTATGAAAAGAGATTCAATTTCTTTCTTCAGGTTTCCTCTTCGTAGCCATGTCCAGGTCATCTCAAAATTTCCTTGGTTGGTCACTTGAAGTATCTATAAAATTGTATTTTTTCTGCATTTTTGTTTTCTAGATTGTGCTTGTCCTTAAGTTATTTTTGTTGATATTGCTGTGACTAACTTCTCTGATTAGTCATTTTTTTTTCTTTTTTAATGTTCCTTGAGTCCCTGAATTGCTGCATCTACGCATTCCTCAACGCTGGCGTGTCCTCTTCCCCCTTATTTCCTTGGCTCATAAGAGTCTTTGTGCATTGTCAATAATTTCCTTGCTCTTTGGTTAGTCTGTCAGTTCCTTTCTTGTCCATTCTAAGAAGGGTCCAGAGTATCTTAAGAGGGGGACTACCCAGCTATTTATCCTTTGATGAGGTTTCTGCTTTTGAGTTTGCTTTTGACAAGTTTTCTTGTTCATCAGAGGAACTCTTTCCTTGTTTTTTTCTTTTCTTTTACGCTTCTTTGATGCTGTCCATTTAAATATTCCCCAAATACTTTCTTTTTTCTCTCAAGTGTTCTGATGCTTTTCTGATTTGGTAATTCTATTTCTTCCGTTGTTTGTTTTTATTTCCCTATTTTTTCATTATCAGCACCGCAGGTTTTTTTCCTTACGTCTACTACTGCTACTTGATAATAATAATTTGCCCAGTCGGTTGGGGCTGTAGAATACACCAACTGCATCTCTTGTAGAGAGGTAAGACCCTCGTCCAAGGAATGTCCTGATATGATATTAAACAATATGATGGTAAGGTTCCATTAATGCTGGAGTTTAGGGAATGCAGAGTACTGTTTATTTGTATAAAAAATGAATTTGGCATTAAATACCTTACAAAGTTTGATATGCAATAAGCCTAAACTAACAAACAAAAAACAAAAAACAAACAATAACAAATAATAATAATAATTATAATAATAATAATATGTACAAACTAGAATCCGTCTTGGAGAATGAGACGCACAAAGTTTTCAGGGATTTTGAGATACTAACAGATCACCTAATTTCGGCCAGACGACCAGATTTAAAAAAAAAAAAAAAAAAAAAAAAAAAAAAGAACCTGTTCTATAGCAGACTTTGCCGTCCCGGCAGAACACGGAGTAAAATCAAAAGAAAGCAAAAGGAGTTATAAATAGAGAACTAAAAATCCATGGAACATAAAGGTGGCGGTGTTAACATTTGTAATTGATGCACGTGAAACGACCCCCAAGGGATTGGTAAAGGAACTGGAAGACTTAGAAATCAGAGGACAAGTAGAGACCATTGAGACAACAGAATTATTAATATCGGTCAGAATACCCTGGAGAGTCCTGGAGACTTGAGGAGACTTACCGTTACTCAAACCCCCGTAAAAAAACCCTATGATACCGCAGGTGTGAAAACTTCTCAAATGAGTAAAATAATAATCTTGGAAAATAAAACACGAGTGGAGACCATCCAAACGACAACATTTTTAAGATCGGCCAGAATATTGAAAAGAGTCCTGGAGACTTGAGAATATTTGCTCTCACTAACGCTTGTGTGAAAAACTCTCAAAAGAGTAACATAATTTTATTTATTTTTATATACACAATCAGTCACATTACTTCCTAGACAGCTTATAAGAATATAATCATCAAATGTCTGCTCATTTGCTTTAAATAGAGGAAAATGAACTAAGCTGAATACTGATTTTCTCATTTAAATACGAACAAAATTAGTTATTCGGTAAATTAGGAATATTTGTCCGGCTGCAAAATACTAATTCACGATTAGACATCATTCCATTAATACTTTTTGCTTATGGTAATCATTACTTAATAAGGGTGTAATGGTTAACAAGCTAAGCTGAATAAATATCTTGCATACCTTTGTGTATGCAATGGTTTGTAACGAAGTGTCGTTGATAATTCTTTGTGGTGTGATTTCGATTTTCCCTAAATGCCGTCTTACCGTGATGGTTACCAAGCCAGTCTCCCAGATCGTTGCAACACTTGTGAATTCGATTCACATTAAATGCGTTGCTATAATTCTGTTGTACAAAACTGAGCTAACCTTAGTAATTAATCAGCTCATTGGCCTAGTGGGTAGAGTGTTCGTGAATGGTCCGGGGGATTTGGGTTCAATCCCAGGTCGCGTCATACCAAAAACTTTAAAAATAGTACTTAATGCCTCCTTGCTTAACACTCAGCAATATAAGGTACGTATCAAGGGTAAAATGGAGCAACCCAGGGAAAAGAGTAGCGCCCTCTACTACACCTTGGTGTCGTAGCTATTGAAAAGGGAGCTTTCTGGTCGTCCTCGATAACGGTCGCCAACTTTACTTTACTTATTTAGCGTAAGAACTCAGGTAAAAGCTACCCAGAGAAACCAAATTTATTATAGTAGAAACAGCCCGCGAAACTAGCTTGCTAACGCTCGAGTTACGATAGGTGTTTAGCAGACTTGCGCAACGCAAGATTCGACGTAGAGAGGCAGTGTCATGAAGATCGTGTTGCGCCGATTTTCTAAATGGCCAGAGCTGGCTGCTTTGAAAAAATACGCATTCCAAATCATGGCTTCGATCTTATCGCGAACAACTATGTGAAATATCTATTTTTTATGCTGTGGAAAATTAAGGCTCTTCACATCTTCCTTTATATACAAATTGAGCAATCATCATAATCATCATCAACATCAAGGTGTTCTGTCAGCACAGATTCCCTAAACTCTTTTTTTCTCACCTTCCGTCCCAATTGGGCATCGCTCCCGGTAAATCTTCTAGACGGCACCCAGTGTCTGCACAGAGCTCAAGAATGTAAGTTTTTCCTGGTAAGCTAACACTTCTGTGTCACCGTGTAAGATTCCATTGAGAAACATCGCTTATAAGTTCGTCCTTACGTCCCCAGCAGTGCCCAGTATATCTAGCTTGTTTTTCTTGGGTGATTTGTGAGATGGGAGGTAAGTGGCCGCACAGCTGCTATTTTGTTGGTTGCTGTTTCCACGATTAGATCGAAATAGAAAGCAGCATTCTTGTGTTGTTCACATCTAGCTTTTTATCCGGGCGTTTCGTAAAAGTCCAGATGGTGTAACCATACAGTAGTATTAAACCAGCTACAGTTAGAAGAATTCCCGTTTTATCAAAGAAATCAGATTTCCATATGGTCATTAACCTGTCAATAGCAGTCCATGGTTTACCTATGCGTATGTTCACATCACTTCCAGTTGATGAGATATTACTACCGAGGTATAAGGTTAACTGGTTTACAAAGGCTTGTCATTTAATTAGGAGATGACACCATCTTGATTAAAACACATGAATTCTATTTTATCAAAATTTACCAACCCCTCTGCTCGGGCAAGATATGGCACAAGGTCAAATTCTAAGTGGAGTTTAACAGGTTTGAATTCAGAGTTTTCCTTCTAGACTAGTTGCCTCACTAAGGCTGAAGAACACAGTCTGCCCTACTATTTACCCATAACTGGAAGGAGAATAATTGGATTCATAAAAAGGTATTAGTGCTATGTGAAATGCAATCGGTCTCGTCCAGGGTTTGAACTCGTGTCGCTGTGTCCATTTCCTACGACGATAACCATTACACCACGGGCACCTCCACATTCTATGTTATCCGAATTCATGTAGAGACCGATGCATCTTGCTGTCTACTTCAGTCTATGTTGAAGAGATTCGACTTAATCAGATGTATTTGCAAGAAGTGCTCGATCATCTGTGTAGTCTGCATCAGTACACCTACCTTGGAAGCAGTGTCTCATCAACCGAAAAAGACATCGATACGCGGCTAACGAAGGCATGGACAGCAATCGATAAGCTATCGATCATATGGAAATCAGACCTAACCAATAAAATGAAACGCAGTTTCTTCCAAGCAGCGGTCGTATCGATACTGCTGTATGGATGCACCACTTGGACGCTAACAAAACGGCTGGAGAAGAAGCTAGACGGCAATTACACAATAATGTTGCGAGCAATATTAAATAAGTCCTGGCAGCAACATCCCACAAATCACCAACTATACAGCCACCTGCCTCCCATCACGAAAACCATCCAAGTTAGACGAACCAGACATGCAGGACACTGTTGGAGAAGCAGGGACGAGCTCATAAGTGATGTACTCCTATGGACCCCCACATATGGTCGAGCAAGGGCAGGACGACCAGCTTGAACATACATACAGCAGCTATGTGAGGATATGGGATGTAGTCCTGAGGACCTGCCAGAAACGATGAACGATCGGGAGAAGTGGCGAGAGAGGGTCAAGGATATCCGTGCTAGCTGCACGAAACGATGATGATGATGATGATGATGATCGTCTACTTCTTGCATTTTTTAGTGAAGCAATTTCTTTCACTTGATCTATTGACGTTTAGAGGTAGAGCTAAATCCTCAATATCGTTCCGGTATGTGTATGTGAGAGGGGGGGGGGGCTTTCCTCTAGACTGCACGTGTCCCCTGATCTAAAAAGTGTAAGGACTGGGTTTATTTCCAGGCAACTAAGCAGGTTTCTAATTTCTTAGTTTAATGGCATATAAATTATTGTGGGTTATTTAATGCCAAAATCATCCTCGTAGAAGTGGTACAATTTAACCCATAATTGTGGGGATAAGGGGGGTCATAACTTTTTTCATTGGTATTAGTCTGAAAATGAACGCAATAGTGCGACTGAAATGCGAACTAGCTTCCAACGATTCCGCCGTCAAGCACTTTTACTCCCCACTCCCGCGGCGACTAAGATATCTCAGGAGGAGAATGTCGATGGATTTAAGCAATTTTTGTTCCTGCCCCTCGGGAGTTTCGATTCTCTGGGGGTTAATCCCTACACTAAAATAGACCTTGTGTCATATTTTCTCTTCGTGGGGAACCAAATAAATTGCTCTAACTATATAAATAAATTAAGAAACATATTGGGTGGAAATATGTATTTACCAAACCATTCCGCCACAGAAAGCAAGATGTGACACAAGGCCACTTTTTTATCGTGGTGAACCTGGTTTTTATTCTGAGTTTTCCTTCTCCTAGACTCGTTGCCTTTACAAGACTTAAGACCCCTATCTGCTTTGCATAGTTTGGAGGGGAAGAAAGATTCATAACTTTTAAAAAGGCATTAGCGCTTAACGAAAGGCAGACTTGTTTAGAATTTGAACTTGGTTTGCTATGACGATAACCGTTACACCACAATCGCCTCCAATCGGGTGAAAATAGGTGCTGCAATTCCGGTGTCCATACACACGTGAACATTGATAGAATGGTAAAACATTTACCTAATTCCTTAATTTTATTCGATAATAACTTTTATTTACCGCGCGAGTAAACATGGATTTCAATGAAATGATATCAAAACAACACTCATAAATCGTCTTTCCGAAACCCAAATCTGGACCAAAACCTTCCGAAACCTTGTCGCATTTTGCTTTTCTTCGTTGTTCTTCAAGTAGAATTTGGTAAATTTTTACTTTTACATCAGTCTCACAATATAGGTGAAATTCTAACCTTCAAAATAGAAATTACAGGTTTTTAGTCATCCCTTTAACCCCAGCCGTTAGTAAGGGATGGTGGGTGCTGGTGGGGACCGTGTGTTTTCGGGTGAGGAAACCATAGAAAACGAATAATTTGCGACCGTTTTGAAGGTCAGATTCGTCCCAAAACGCTAACCCCCTAACTCTAATTCCGTCCTAATTGGCCGGTTATGTACCAGTCTGAAAAACAAACAAGTATGAACATAGATTTCTCGTGGAAGACAGCAGCAAGAAGAAATCGGCAAGAAATTTAAAAAAAAAAAAATCAACGAGAAAAATGAATATCTCCAAAACATCTCATTTGCGACGGTTTGTGAAGAGGAGAAATAAGTCGAACTCTTCAAAAAGAATACAGAAATAGTCGGGGGGATGAGATAAGTGTTGTAGTAAAATCAAATTTAGAATCCTTTTTAAAATTGATTGGCACCTCTGGTGGTGTAACGGTTAGCAAGCTAGACTAGCGAACCTACACGAGTGAGTTCGAGTCTCATTGGGTGCCCCATTCATTCGGCCTTGTGCCACATCGAAGCAAAGAGCTTTGTAAATTACCCTTTTTAAAATTGATTCAGACGCCATCTTGCTCGACAAAAAGGAAAAAAATCCATATCTCACGGCGTATTTCCAACAAGTTGAATCCAATCAAGAGAGAATTGGGGTTACAGTCGTAAGGTCGAAACGTAATGAAACTAAAAAAAAAAAAAAAGAATTGAAAAAAAAGAAAGCATGAACAAAAACACACAAGCCTAATCGTCAGAAGTCCTTGCCTGTGGGGCAAGAAAATATGTGGTTACGTTTAATGGATTTTTGGCGCAGAGCCACAAGCTTTTAACAAAAGTCTTGCCACGTCTGCCGAAAGGTATGTTGATCGTTACGACATGGTAGAGTCCTTCGTTTTTATACTTTTTCAACCTTTTTTTAAAGAACTCTTTTGGAAATTAGTTTTGTTGGCGTTATTCGTTTTCGTTTTTTCGGTGTCTATTTCCTATTTTTGTGTTTCTATTTCGTGTTAGTTAATCCATACAGACACACAGAGACACACGCAAAATACAAATATATGGAAGAAAGGCATCAAAAACTGAATCCTTTTCTTTTAATTTAAAAATTGTTCCTTAGATTTCCAGTTTGCTTTACTTGACTTTATTCCTTATAACTCAACTGTGATCCAGTGAACGTGAAGATTCTTTATTATTAATAGTGAACTGATCCAGAGGGGATACAACTAAGTTTGACTTCACTACTGTATCGAACTGAAAGGACAAAAAGTTACCATTTTGTAACGAAATTATGTATCTATTCAACCGGGCCATTGACCTAACGAGTAGAGTTTTCGCCAATGGTCCAGGAGACTGGAGTTCAATTCCAGGTCGAGTCATACCAAAGACTTAAAAAATGGTACTTGATGTCGCCTTGGTTAACACTCAGCATTATCATATTTACCCAACCCCTCCGCTCGGTCAGGATATGACACAAGGTCAATTCTTTTTAAGTGGAGTGTAACAGGTTTGAATTCAGAGTTTTCCTTCTCCTAGACTTGTTGCCTCACCAAGGCTGAAGAACCCAGTCTGCCCTACCTTTTACCCATAGCTGGAGGGAGAATAATTGGATTCATACCTTTCCCAAGGGTATTAGTGCTATGTGAAATGCCATCAGTCCAGGATTTGAACTCGTGTCGCTGTGTCCAATTCCTGCGACGATAACCATTACACCACGGGCACCTCAGCATTATAAGGTAAGGATCAAGGGTAAAGCTGAGCAAACCAGGGAATGGAGTAGCACCCCCTACACCTCGGTGTAGTAGCTATTGAAAAGGGAGCCTTCGGGTCACCCTCGATAAAGCTCGCCAACTTAACTGTTTTACTTTATTCAACCCCTCTGCCATGAATACGATATTACAGTATCACGTCAGATGAAATTATAAAAAAGGGAAAAAAATTCTGATTATAACGTTAAGTGTAAAACAGCTGTTATGGACTAAAACAATCGAATGAATAAATAAAATATACAATAAAATTGATTGCAACTGATGATTAATTAATATGGTTCGGAAGACCAGGGTTTAATCCCAGGTTGAGTCATACCAAAGACTCAAAAAATGGTACTTGATGCCACCTTGCAAAACACTCAGCATTATAAGGTAAAGATCAAGGGTAAAGTGGAGCAATCCAGAGAATGGAGTAGCGCCGTCCCCTACACCTCGGTGTGGTAGCTATTGAAAAGGGAGCCTTCGGGCCACCTTTGACTAAGGTCGCCTACTTCACTTACAGTATAAACGACAAACAAAATAAAACAAAACAAAAACAAACAAATGAACAATAAAGTAAACGTAAAGTTGGCGACCTTAGACAAGGGTGACCCGAAGGCTCCCTTTTCAATAGCTACTACACCGAGGTGTAGGGGAGGGCACTACTCCATTCCCTGGATTGCTCCACTTTACCTTTGATCCTTACCTTATCATGATGAGTGTTAATTAAGGTGACATCAAGTACCATTTTTTGAGTCTTTGGTATGATTCGACCTGGGATTGAAACCCGGTCTCCCAGATCACTGGCGAACATTCTACTCATTAGACCAAACAATAAACAAGGAAAAATATATTAACCCGACCCTTCCGCTTCGTGTAGGATGTAACACAAGGTCAATTTTGATGTGAGGTTCTACAGTTTCCAATTTAAAGTTTTTCTTCTCCTAGACTAGTTGCCTAATCAAAACTAAAGTTTTCTCTTCTTTTTACTCATAGCTGGGGTGAGAGATAAGAGATGGATTCATAGTTTTATCAAGGGCATTAGCGCCAAGTGAAACACAAACAGCTTCGTTTAGGATTTGAACACGAGTCACCGATTCCATTTCCGATAGCGATAACCGTTACACTAAGAGCTCCTCCTTATTTTATAATGATAGTAGCTTAATATTTTTTTTACCAATTTACTGAATAATAAATTTTAATACATAGAATACATCACAGTAAATGATTTTGGATTGGTTTCTTTGTTTAATGGTATATCATCAACCTTCGAGGGTTATTCATTGCCAAAGCCATCTTGTTAGAAGAATAGTAGCAGTATTATTTAACCCATATATGGAGTGGGGGATGAAGGCGTTCATGTTTTTCCTGTGGTTATCATTCCGAAAGTGAACCTAATGACGCAATGCGCTTCTCGTTTTCAAAGTCGAAACGAAGAGAGAGAGAGAGAGAGAGAGAGAGACAGAGAGAGAGAGAGAGACAGAGACAGAGACAGACAGAGACAGAGACAGAGACACAGAGAGAGAGAGAGAGAGAGAGAGAGAGAGAGAGAGAAAGAGAGACATTCGACTTTGCAGTGCGTTTTATGCCACTTAGGTCACGCCACCTAACGCCATTAGAAGTACTATTTTGGAAAGAAAGGGATGTAACCCCTATTCTTTCCTTTTGCAATATATTGCCTTGACCGGCAATGAACACGACGGATGAATTTGACAAAAAATCCTATCGTAGATAAAATCAACAATGTGACCACCAGTAAAATTGAAATGCGTGGGCGTGAACCCGAGGTATAAAAAATGGGTGGGTGTAAGCCGTAACCAATGGAGAACAAGCATTGTGTGGGTGTAAACCTGGGCCAATGAAAAACAAGCATGGGTTAAGAAGCATGGCCATGTGGGAGGCATTGGAATTTTAAGACTATATAAGCCTAGAATTTGGGCTGAAGTTCAGTTTCCGCTGGCAGTTCCGACTCCCGACAGCTCCTTTGTGTGTGCGAACTCTCTCCTACTATTCTCCTGCTCCACACAAGCATCACCGTAGAAGAATAGAAATATGAGATTATATTTTTATATATGCGTGTTACTAGTAGTTTGTCAAGATCCAGCGGCAATATACAACACTTTCTGAATACATTTAACAACGTGAATGTAGTTCTGTACACTCGCAACTGCACTCGAAAAGCAAGAAAAATGAATGCGCTATAATCGCAGCTGTTTCAACATTTTCTGGCTTTCTGATCCTGACAATACTTTATCGATAAATGCGCTGAATGTATAACCTTCTTAGAAGTAAGGCCCTTCTCAGAGAGATGTCCAAGGTATGACACTGAACTCTATCTTATACTGAGGTTCCAGTTCTAGAGTTCTTGAAGAGTATGGTGTACCTCTTCATTGCCATAACTCTCAGGTCCACTCTTAGCTGGAATGGTAAAAGTAAAGTTGGTGACCGTAGTCGAGAGCAACCAGAAGGCTCCCTTTTCAATAGCTACTACACCAAGGTGTAGGGAAGGGCGCTACTCCTTTCCCTGGATTTTTCTACTTTATCCTTGATACGTACTTTATATTGCTGAGTGTTAAGCAAGAAGGTATCAAGTACCATTTTAAAAGTCTTTGGTATGACGCAACGTGGGATTGAACCCAGGTCTCCCAGAACACTGGCGAACACTCTACCCACTAGCCAATGAGCCGGAATGGTAATACTCGGAAAATGGGTCGAATGAATCTATTTGCAAATTATTTGTATTTAATAGAGATACTTGATATTATATAAACGTGTGTAAAAAGCAAACAAACTTTGGACACTACCCAAAAAGGTAATTATAAACGTATGAAGTAGGGAAATTTCCTAACATGCAAGTATAAAATAACCCTAGACAGGTTGACATGCCGTTAAAATAACTCACTCTGATCCTGACTTATCACTAGCCTATTAATAACATTATATGCGTTTCATAGCAAAGCCACGTAAAACTGACGTGTACTTAGATCAAGTGACCAGATTAGGCCTTTTGCCTTTATTTAATGGTTTGTTTTGTTTTCTTTGTTTAATGGCATATCAGTCTTCGTAGGTTATTTAATGCTAAAGCCATCACTGTAGAAGAACAACAGTGGTATAGTTTAGGAAAAAAATAGGTTCCTTTCTTTCCCAAGGGTATTAACCCGAAAGTGAACGTAACTGCGCGACTAGAGTTCGAACTCACTTACAATGATTCCAAAGTTCAATATGTTAGCCACTACTCCACAATGACTTTCCCTTTTCCTTTGGTTACATTAATCACCCACATTTTTTGTATCATATCATTCACAACTATTATCTATATTGATTATTAAAAAAAGTGTTTGTCTGTCAGTCCTCTATAGACAGTCCAACGGTTTGATGTAGAACGATCAAATTTGATAAGCATAAATATACCCCGGTTAGGTTTTAACGTGATCTTTTCGTTCTACATAAAAAGGTGATTTTCTCATTGAGAGGTCTCTAACAATTAGCAATTATTACCGGGAGGCCATGCTGCTGTAAGACGTAACTGATCGTACAGAATGTAATTTTTCATGCTTCAAAAGAAAAGAATTAACATATTATCTTTCTCCAATAATCATCTATTTTAGATGATACAGGGTGTTTTAATAAAATACTGATATTTCTATGGGAGTTCCTTCATGATATTATTATTTTAAAGACTCCACCTGTTCACCATTCCAGTCGACACATAACTGGAATCTTCCCCAGATGGTCTCCATAATATCAGTTTTGCCTTTCTTAAAATAAAACATACTCTCATAGAAATATTAACATTTTAATCACCTGTGGGAGATTCCAAGAATGTGTTAACAGGGATGGTGAACATATGGAAATTCTTTTAAATTATATCATAAAAGCGCTCCCATAAGGGTGTTAACATTTTAAAAACACCTTGTTTATTTAGATATAATTATATCTATTATTTTTTTATACCTCATATTGCAGTACGCACCTTTGTATTTTTGCCTGGAAATTATTCATTTAATCTCCGGATCGAGAGGGGTTCCCAGGCAGTACCTACACCCTCTGTTGTATAGCCACATAATACATATGCATGCTTGTAAAATCATAACGATGACCCAATAAAGACGAGCGACACAGTTCTTAGAAGAATATACCTCTCACTTTATTTGAAAGGGTTGTGTGTGAGAGGGAGTTGGAGACAGAACAGAACTGCAACATATTGACCCCCACTCTATTGGCCATAACCGCGTTTCTTTCCTGTTCTCCTGGGCTGCTCAACCGGGGGCCTGGGAGCCCAGCCTCTCTGGGTACTGTTTTTTTCTACCGCATCTTACCTCCAACTCGTCTGATCCCCAACTGATTGAATTTCCTGTGCACTGAGTTATATACTTGTTCAACATCCACCTTCTTCTTGTGGGCGTCACAATTTCGCACTCATTCAACCTGTCCACGGTCAAGGTTATAATCCTGATATTCCTCGACCTGTTATTTACACAGGTGCATTTCCTATTTTGACAGCCCGGCCGGGTCGTAGGTCAATATACAACACCTCGTTAAAAAGCTTATTGGTCAGGTTTATTTCCTGGTGATTCCAAGGTGGAAACATTAAATCAAACTGACCAAGTGTCAAATTCTCTTACCGCGGTAAAGGTTAGTTAATCTTACCTTTTTCCCAACGTAGATGGGTACGTCATTTCAGCCAAGCCACGATGATGAATAAATCATAAAATGCTGAATGATCCATCATTTGTTTTTGTTTTTTTTTCCAAATGTTTATTTGACTTCTTTGATAAAATAAAACAGGAATCCTTCCAAGCAGTATCAGTACTATTTTTTGGTTGCATCACTTGAACTCTAACAGAAATGCTGGGAGAAAAAACTTGATGAGAACTGCTTAAGAATGCAGTGTACTATTTTGGACAAATCCTGAGAGAAACACCCAACAAAACAGTGGCTATACGGCCACTTACCTCCCATCTCACAAACTACCCAAATAAGACGAGGCAGACATACTGGGCACTGCTGGGAAGTAAGAAAGAATTCATAAACGATGTTCTCTGGCAGACTCATACACATGGACATTGCAGTGTTGGCTGACCAGCAGAAACTTACATTCGGGAGCTTTGTGGCAACATCGGGTGCCATCTAGAGGATTTTCCAAAAGCAGTGAACAATAAAAACGGAGAGAGAGAGAGAGAGAGAGAGAGAGAGACGAGAGAGAGAGAGAGAGAGAGAGAGATGAATCTCTTCAGTCAGCACGTCTTGATAATAAATCTCTTCATATTAGCACTAATTCGACTGTTCTTTTATCGGCTTATATGAATCTGAATGGACTTTTTCGGACACGCGTGGCCATGACTAGTATGGAGGCATTACTGGGCCAATATGGCCGTAGGTAATAATACAGAAATCTATACAGTATCTTAATCTTGGAGCTTAAGGATTTTTTTCAAACTTTCGTTTGTACGAGGTTGAGTCAAAAATTTTGCAATATTTTAGCAACATGTGGCTCAATTCGGCAGTTCTGGATGCATTTGTTGAGGTCATGAAGGTGACTAACCACGTTGAACCGTGTGATGCCGAGCTCACCCGATACTCTGTTAGTGCTACTCACTGGAATTGCCTCAATGGCACGGAGTACAGCTTTGGAATCCACACTTTAAGGCCTACCTGAGATGGATTGATCATCGAGATTCTTATCACCCAAGCGAGATTTCTTGAACCATCTGGTTATTGTATTGTGATCAATTATGCTTTCACCTTTCTCGCAACAAATATTTTTTGTTGCTTTCGAAGCGTTATCGCCTAGTTCGAACTCATAAAGCAGAAGTTCCTCAACTGAACTATGCACAACATGTCAACTCACCAATAACAACGGATATCTACTATTTGAACTGTTTCGGTCACGTGATATACACACGTACCAAAATATTGCAGAATTTTTTGTCGCACCCGAGTATCATTGTTTTGGAATTCAGCTCTAATGACAGGACACTAGGAAAAGAATTCACACTTAATTATTCCTACCAATTATCATTGCTAATTACTCTAGTAATTTCATAAAAATGTGAACCAGTACAATCGTGGAACTTATAATTAGTTGAGGAAATAAGGCGAGGTATGTTATATATATATATATATATATATATATATATATATATATATATGTTTTAATTTCCAGGTTTTTTTGTGTGTTCAGAATTTACTCATAGAGATTTATTATCAGCCAGCCTCTGCTAAATTCAATCAATGAAAATTATTTCTTTCGGTTTAGATATTTTTATACAGTTCTTATAAGAAATAATATAAGTTAATTTTTAATATGCCATTCCGATTAGTTCTTTATCATTTTTTGGACCATTGGAAGTTTAAATCTAAACCATATATTTATTCGAATGGTTGATTTTAAGTGCATGTCACTCTGTTTAGAGTTATTCAATGCTTAGAGGTTAGGGAATCGCCTTCATTGTACGTTCATACTTCTATTTTTTGTGTTTCCAAAGAGTTTTTGGCACATGGTACGCTCAAACACGAATAAGTTTTTAACACATCTATTTAACTAAGAGACAGGACTATAAAAGGTACGACCAATTCAGGATGAACCTGGGAGTAATGGCAATGAAGGGGTACTATACACTCTCCTTATGTCCATAACTGTCGCCTGACTATCAGATACCATTTAGTGTCATACTTTGAACATCGCTTTTTTTGTGGGGGTGTAGGGGTCTTACACGTCTACAAGTGTTTAGTTTGGTTTTATGGCACATCAGACATTGTAAGTTATTAATGCCAAATCCATGTTTATGCATATAAGCAGTTCTATTTCAAACAATTCAGTTTAGTATAAGTGCACAGTTTAGTTCTATTTAACCCTATCAGGTGCTATCACTCCGGGACAGAGTGGATCTGGGAGCGATGGCAATGAAGGGGTACTCCACATTCCTTAAAGCTCTAGCATTACTAAAGCCTCACCATCAGATTGTTTAGTGTCATATCCAGGACACTCGTTTGGGGAGATGCAGTTGGTGTATTCTGCAGCCCCAGGCGAATAGGAAAATCTACGGGGGATACAGTCAGCTTTATCTAAGCCTCGCCGATAGAACGATGAATGAGATAAATTATGAATTATTGATATACATATATGTGTATGTGATAAAAATTCTCGGTACTTTTGCATCTATGTTACCGCGATAAAGCCGAACTTTCACGAGCGTTT
>OY757910.1:108130423-108217923 GCA_963585895.1 Sepioteuthis lessoniana | reverse complement strand
AGTTTCATCGATGCCATGTTGCCAGAGTGACATTACAGAAGCTTGATGATAATTTTTTACTCCATAGAATTCTTGGTTCAATGTTGTTAGGATGACAGTCCAGAAACATTTTGATAATGTTATTTCATGACAATGCTCGATCCCATGTTGCCTGGATTACAATGCAGAAAGTTTTTGATAATGTTGTTTCATGACAAAGCTCTATCCCATGTTAGCGACATGAGTGTGCAGAAGTCTGGTGATAATCATTTCCATAGAATGACTGATTCCATGTTGCCAGGATTTACATTTCTGTTTCATGACAATACTCTATCCCACGTTGCCTGCATGACATTGCAGAAGCTTGTTGATCGTTTTGTTTCATGATAATAGTTGATCCCATGTGGCCAGTATGACAGTGCCGAAGCTTATTCATAATTTCGTTTCTTGACAATGCTCAATCCCATGTTGACAGAAAGACATTGAAGAAGCTTGGTAGTAATTTTGTTTCTTGACAATAATCGATCCCATGTTGCCAGGATGACATTGCAGAAGATTGGTGATTCCATGTTGCCAGGTTGGCAGGAAAGAAGCTTGCTCATAATCTTGGTTCATGAAAAGGCTCGATCCCATATTGCCAGGATGATAGGACAGAAGCTTGTTCATAATTTTGTTTCATGAAAATGCTCGATCCAATATTGCCAAGATTACAGTGCAGAAGCTTGGTGATAATTTCGTTTCATGACCATGCATGATCCCTAAATTGCAAAGATGACAGTGCAGAAACTTGATAATTTTGTTTCCGGAGTATGCTCGATCCTATGTTGCCAAAATGATATTACAGAATCTTTGTGATAATTTTTTCTGTATAGAATGCTTGGATCTAGCTTGTCAGGATGAGAATTAAGAAACCTTTTGATAATGTTGCTTCATGACAATGCTCGATCCCATGTTGCCAGGATGACAGTGCAGAAGCTTAATGATAATTTTGTTTCATGACAATGCTAGATCCCATGTTGCTAAGATGACAGTGCAAAAGCTTGCTGATGATTTTGTTTCATGACCATGTACGATCCCTTTATTACAAAAATGGCAGTGCAGAAGTTTGGTGATAATTTTGTTTTCGGAGTATGCTCGAACCCCTGTGACCAGAATGACATTTCATTTTTTTCTTCATAGAATGCTGGATTCCACGTTATCAGGATGACAGTCCAGAAACATTTAGATAATGTTGTTTCATGACAATGCTCGATCCCATGTAGCCAGGATAACATTCAATTAGTTTTGTGATAATTTTGTTTCCTGACAGCGCTCGAACCCATGTTGCCTAGATGAGAGGAAAGAAGATTGTTCATATATTCTTTTCATGATAATGCTCAATCCCATGTTTCCAGTAAGACAGCGTAGAAGCTTGGTGATAATTTTGTTTCATGACAATTTTCGATGCCATTTTGCCAGGAATACATGGCAGAAGCTCGGTGATAATTTCATTTCATGAGAATATTCGAACCCATGTTGCCTGGATGACAGGCCAGAAGCTTGTTCATAATTTCTTTTCATGACAACGCTCGATACCATGTCCAGAATGACATTACAGAAGCTTGGTGATAATTTCTTTTCATCACAAGGTTCAATCCCACGAAGCCAAGATAGGCCAGAAGCTTATTCATAATTTCGTTTCATGACAATGCTCGATCCCATGTTGGCAGGATGATTTTTAAGAAGCTTGGTGATAATTTTGTTTCCTGTCAATGCACGATTCCTCGTTGTCAGGAGGATAGTGCAGAAGCTTGGTGATACTTTTTGTTTTATGACAATGTTTGATCCAATGTTGCTAGGTTGACATAGCAGAAACTTGGTGATAATTTCGTTCTATGACCTTATTCGATCTCATGTTCCTGGATGACAGTTCAGAAGCGTAGTGATAATTTTGTTTCATGAAAATGCTCTTTTCCATGTTGCCAGGATGACAGTGCAGAAGGTTGATGATGTTTTTGTTTCATGACTATGCATGATCCCATTTTGTTAGGATGACAGTACAGAAAATTGGTGATAATCTCGTTTCATGACAATGCTCGATCAAATCTTGGTAGGATGACAGTGTAGAAGTCTGTTGATAACTTCGTTTTATGTCAATGCTTGATCACATATTGCCGGGATGATTGTACCGAAACTTGTTCTTAATTTTGTTTCATGACAATGTTTGGCCACATTTTGCCAGGATGACAGTGCAGAAGGTCACTGATATGGGACAGAAAACTTTGCCATAGCAACCCTATTTTCCTGATATCTCACACATCAACAACCATTTTCAAGCATCTGGACGCAATTTTTTTACGCCAAAAACATTTCTTTTTAAAGGAGAATTAGAAACAGCATTTTAAGATTTCTTGCAAGCAGAACCTTAGCATTTTAGCGTCTCATCAACCGAAAAAGACATCGACACACGACTAACGAAGGCATGGAGAGCTATCAATAGGCTCTCAATCATATGGAAATCAGACCTGACCGATAAAATGAAACGCAGTTTCTTCCAGGCAGCGGTTGTATCGATACTGCTATATGGATGCACTACATGGACGCTAACTAAACGGCTGGAGAAGAAACTAGACGGCAATTACACAAGAATGTTGAGAGCAATATTGAACAAGTCCTGGCGACAACACCCCACAAGACACCAACTATACAGCCACTTGCCTCCCATCACGAAAACTATTCAAGTTAGACGAACCAGACATGCAGGACACTGCTGGAGAAGCAAGGACGAGCTCATAAGTGATGTACTCCTATGGACCCCCACATATGGCCAAGCAAAAGCAGGACGAACAGCTCGAACATACATACAGCAGCTATGTGAGGACACAGAATGTAACCCAGAAGACCTGCCTGAGGCGATGAATGATAGGGAGAAGTGGCGAGAGAGGGTCAGGGATATCCGTGCTGGCGGCATGACATGATGATGATGATGAGTGTAAATAACTTTGTTGAGTGAGGACAGAAATGCATAGATGTTCAAGGATCATAATTTTACATTATTAAAACTTTTAATTTCCTTAAACTTGGAATAAATTTTCTTTTAAAATCGGACATTATTTTCTTAATAACTTTTTATATATATATATGTATGTGTGTGTGTGTGTGTGTGTGTGTGTATGTATTTAATAATGTTTCATCTTGTGATCGAGTTTTCTATTTCATAGAAGACACATGAAACTGTCAAACACAAAAGTAAAGTAAAAATATTGAAATCCTAATTTGTTTTAGCTTTATACTATTTGACTGGCCATCGTTTGAGTTCTTTTGATTTAGCAAACGATTGTATTTTTTTATCTTCCTAATATATATATATATATATATTACGTTATGACATGTTGACGGAGAAAATCGGACTCCTATTTTCTAAATGGGGAATCACTCGGCAGACATGATATTCTTTATCTCGAGAACAGTGATTTATCACAATTGTGTAAACAAAAATCTCGCTACGATGTGCCATTCTTGCTGTGTTACTGTAACACACGAACACACAAAAAAAAATCAGGTCATTTATCAAATAGATTATTTTGTTTTAATGCTGTATTCCCACGCGTATGAATTGTCTCATTTAACCGCCACTTTTGTTTTCCCCGACTGACACCAGTTCTTTTCCTGACAAAATCTCTGATATCCACGGGGGTAATAGAGTTTTAGGAGTTTTTGCATTAGTATATCTACCGTTCGCTCTCCAGCTACCTCTGTAGCCCCGCTAACATCGCCGTCACCCCTTAAATGGAAAGCAGAGTAAATATAGTCCCTTATCAATTTATCAAATTAATTGATCTTCTCTTCTCTCTAAAAGCAATGAGTGCTAATCTATCTCAACGGCCACCAGCAGCTTTTTACTAATAATACAAAAAGTGTCAATTACACATCAAGCGGAACAGCTGTGACTATAGTTTTAAAAAAATGTTTCTGTGATCATCACCCCACCACCACAAGTTACAGAAACAGAATCGAAAGGGTGCTTAATATGAGACAAGTATTTAATCTAAGCTTTTTCAACTCAGTGGTCTCCCTAAACGTATGAAGTTGGACCTTGTTATCCACAGTTGATAGATTTCAAGACAGCCCTCCGGATAGTGAAATCAGCGGATAAAAACTAACCACATACACCTGCGAGGATGGCGAAGAGAATGATCGTCGAGGAAAATAGAATCGGCGCGCCGGGTTCAAATTCTTGACTCGGTTGTTTGCGTTTTACTTCACAACTAATGCTCTTGCAAAAGGCATGAACCTTTTTCATCTACTTTCAGTTAGTAGACATATATATATGTATGCGTCTCTTTTATGAACCAATGTTTATATATGTAGGAATGTGTATGTGAGAGCGTGTATGTGTAAGTATGTGTATGTGTGTGTGTGTGTGTGTGTGTGTGAGTGTGTGTGTGTGTGTGTGTGTTCGGAGGAAAATTAATTCTTGATATCAGGAATTTTCGTTTGGTTTGGCTTCTTTATCTAATGGCACACAAACCCTTGTGGGTAATTTAATGCCAAAGTTGTCCTTGTAGAAGAATAGTAGTGGTACTAATTAACCCAAAGCTTGGCGGGGGTGGGTGATAAGGGAGATTTGTTTTGTTTTGTTTCTTTGTTTAACGGCGTATCAACCTTCATGGGTTTCTACTACTACTACTACTACTTGCTGTCCATTGAATCCGATGATGACATCCTGCTGATTTGTTTCCTGTAAGTTTTTTTTTTAATTTTTGGACAGGTATTGACTCTTGTCTAAAGGGATGTTTATGTTGTGATGCTGACAAAAGAACGACACGGGGAGCACAAAAAAGGCTGATTTGAAAACATATATATTCAAGTCAGAGAAACAAGATACAAGCGAACCTGGTTAAACAGTTGATAGGAAGTTGAGAGTCCAATGGAGTAGTCACTATCCATCCACAATCCAAATGGTATCTCACGTGATTGTGTCACGCTGATTGGTGCACTCCCGTTTATTTGTCGCTGCCTCCCACCAGACACGACTTGACACAAGGTCAAAAGCCCGAAGGCCAATTAAAGTGGGGATAAAGGGGAGGGGAGGTCAGGAACGAATCGAGACTCGAACCCTGCTTGTCAGTGCTGCTCATCGGCTCACTTAGTGCAATGTGAGCCTGATGAGGCAAGCAGTTTCACGAACCCAAATGTTGGTCCGGGCACGTATGCCAGTTTACGGCTTAAACTAGACGCATGGTCTAGTGCCATACATGGGAGACAAAAGAGACAAAAATGCAGCTCGCCCACCCGAAGGTAGCCTAGTCGAAACTAGGTGCCTAATTAAAGGCCCCAAGTCTGCCATTGTTCCATTTCCAGGGCCACGCTCCGGACCGAAGTCCAGAACAGGCCCCGGGGCTTCGCCTGATTGGTGCACTCCCGTCTGACGCTCTTATAAACGTGTATTTATGGAGGAGGGCGAGTTCATTATGTTGGGAGTACAACAATTTATAACCACCAGGTTTCTCTTGATGATATCTCTTATGTCTGAATTTGGTCTACCGATTTTACGTGATTCTTGAAAGTACAGGATCTGTTTTGGCAATCTACTGTCCTCAAGTCTGTTTAAGTGGCCAGTCCATTTTAGGTTCCATTTAGCGATTATATTGTAAATGTCAGAGATTTAGATTTCTCCAGGTTGAATTTATTTGAGGTATGCTGCCACCACTCGACATTTAGTATTTGGCGCATGTTGACGCACAGTATACATAGCTGATACTTTGGATATCAGCTTTGTATACCGTCCAAGATTCTACACCGTACATGAGGGTTGAGCGAACTGTGGTAAGGTACACTGCATATTTAGTTTTTATGAAGACGTCTTTGTTGAGCCAGACTCTTTCCTCAGCCCGCCAAAGGCACTGTTAAAACATTTGACGTTCGTGTATCTCGTTCCTCATCTAGTTTGTTGTTGGTGGTGACTGTAGAGCCAATATATTTTAATTTGTTTACTTGAGTTAGTACCTGGCCCTTTATGTATATGTCTTGGCCTGTCATGAGAGGAGTGGTTTTCTTGAGGTTAATTTTCAGCCCGAACGCCTTTGTAGATTTCGAGAAACAGGTGATAATTTCCTGTGCACAAAGGCAGTGTTGTCAGTAAACATGAGTTCATGTACCAGAACGTTTCTGGTCTTTCTTATAGACTTAAATTGACTGGCATTGAAAGGGTTATCACTTGGTCTACTCTGTAGCCTAACCTCTTGGGTGGAACTAAAGGAGGCATCAGATATGATTATTGTTATACCGGAACTATACACTCAGTGACTCTTTTTAGTATGACACCGGTAAAGATATAAAGGGACGGTGTCTGACTACTTCAGGAGGAAAAAAGCGTTAATCGCTCTCTGATAGACTTGCCACTCTTTGGCTTGTACCTGTGGAATACCTTTATTGAACCAACGATACAACAATTATGGAAGGAAAAATCGAGAACAGTGTCGTTCCAAACTTTAAATAATTCCGATAGTTCTCTAAAGCTGACTGATCCTACTATTCCTCTAGGCAAGGCAGATACAAGCCTGATGATGTGGTCAAGACACCCTACTTCCGGTAGGATATTACCCAGTCAGCTGGGGCTGTAGAATACACTGACTGCACCTCTGCAGAGGGGTACGACCCCACCCTAACGAGTGTCCTGGATATGACACTAAACAATCTGATGGTGAAGTTCCAGCAGTGCTGGAGCTTTGGGTAATGTGGAGCACCCCTTCATTGCCATTGCTCCCAGGTCCACTCTGGCCCGGAGTGGTAGCACCTGATAGGGCACTATCTATGGGTTAAATAGAACTAACAACATACTTATGCTAAAATGAATTCTTTGAGTAAACTGAATAGCTTGAAATAGAAATGTTTTTGACAATTAAACCGTACTTACATTTAAACTGCGTGCTTATGCTTAACTGAATTATTTGAAATAGGACTGTTTTTCGACATTAAAACTGTATTTACACTTAACTGAATTGTTACATATAACTGCTTGAATAGTTTGAAATGGAAATGTTTTTGACAATTAAAGTGTGTACTTATGCTAAACTGAATTGTTTGAAATAGAACAGATTATTTACATAAAAATGGATTTGGCGTTAAATAACCTACAAAGGTTGATATGCCATAAAACCCAACAAACTAAACAAACCAATCCGGTAGGATGTTCCGTAGCACCTTTTTTTTTTTCACTGTGTCGAAGGTTTTTGTGAAGTCGACAACTATCATGTTTAGGGAAATATTCGGTTCAATGCATTTCTCCTGTATTTGTCAGAAGAGGAACATCCTATCCGGGTTCCTTGGTCTGTGCAAAACTCACATTATGTCTCAAGTGGGAAATCCTCTGTTTCGATTGTTAGTCTGTTCAGCAGTATGCGAGCGAACAGCTTCCCTTGGTGTGGAGAGATGCGAGATCTCACGGTAGTTGCCGCAGTCTCGTCTGACTTCATTCTTGAAAATGGTGACTACTTGAGTATCATTCCAGTCAGCAGAGACTTCCAAGTTCTCCTAAACGTCTCAGAAGACTTTCCGTTGCGGAGCATAGAGATACTCTTCCTATTTAATTTTAAAGCCATCCTTGTAGAGCAGCAGTGATTCTATTTAACCCATATCCGGGGGGGATTCAGGGGGGTTGTTATCTTTCCAGAGTGTATTAGTCTAAAAATAAACGTAATTGCGCGACTGGAGTTCGAACACGCTAATTAGGATGTCGCAGCCTAGTACGTTCGCCACTACATCACGGAGAATTTCCACTTAAAAAATTTTGAAAGTCCTGCAAAACTAATTCCATTTCAGCTTTAAGAAACTGTCCAGGGACGCGATTTTAGCGTCATGACTCTGCAAGGAGCCGGAGTCTCAACCACTGATGCATTTAATTATTAGAAGGAGAAGCTCTCGGCAATGTCTATTCAAATATATTTATATATATATACATATATATATATTTGAATAGACATTGCCGAGAGCTTATATATATAGATAGATAGATAGATAGAAAGACAAGAGGTAGTTCAAAGAAGAGGCCGGAAAAACTGAGTTATAAGGCCGTCTCGCGGTATCCGTGGAATACGCCACTATCAAAATTTGGATGTTTAAGTCCTTATATAAAATGACATACGAGGATCATTAAGTAAGTTTCCAGACTTTTTTTGTATGGGTACTTTTATTGATAGTACACACATGAAACTCTAGTCCCCATCGAAGTAATCTCCTCCGGCTGCAATTCACCTGTTGTACCGTTCCAACTTCTGGAAGGCCCCATGGAAGTCCTTTTGTGAGCGTGTCAATGACCTTCGTCACAGCCTCTTTCATCTCCTCAATTGTCTCATAACGACAGCCTCTGAGCTTAGGGAATAACCAAAAGTCACAGGGAGCAAGGTCTGGACTATAGGGAGGGTGAGGAACTGTCTTGATGCCCATCTTGGTCAAATAGTCTGTGACAAGGATGGACTTATGAACCGGTGCATTGTCCTGATGGAAATGCCACTGACCCGATTTGAAGAGTGCTAGCCTCTTCCGACGGAATCTCTTCCTGAACTCCCTTAAAACCTCAACATAGTAACCCTAACCCTAACCCTTTGGCCAATCAACTCTGGTGTATTGACTTCCTTACTCCTCGCACACCTCTCATCAACCCTCACAGACTCCCTGCCTTCCTTGAATCTCTTATGCCACTCAAAAACTGATTCTCGATTCATGCAAGATGCTCTAAAAGCAATCTGAAGCATTCCATACATTTCTGTGGAATTTTATTGCATATCATTCTTCTAAAGTGTCCTCACGCCCAGATTGCATTTTTGAAATTCACCAGCTGTGACAATCAGGCTTTAGTAGGATGTATTCCAATTGCTGCTGTAGCAGTTGATTTGAACCCGAAATCATAAAAATTGGTCAGTCATCTCATAAGATATTTAGCAATAACATGCTGAATTTTCAAGAGTCTACGACAATCTCAAATGCCGGTACAAAAAAGTCTGGAAACTTATTGAATTCACCACGTATTATTCATATATAACCTATGTCCATCCTCTTATATACTGTAATGTTTTGATTACTTACAATACCTAAAACAATTTAAATGCTTGTAAGCATATGGAATTGAAAATAAAATCAGTGGAGGGTTTCAGTGGCGTAGAGGCTAATGTGCTGGGCTGTGACATCGTAGTTAGCAAGTTCGAATTCTAGTCACGCTATTAAAATTCACTTTCGAACTAATACTCTTTATAAAAATATGAACACTTTTTTTCGCCCCATCTATAGTTTAAATATTACTAATACTGTTCTTCTACAGGGATAGTTTGGGCATTAAATAACCCACGAAGGTTGATATTTCATGAAACAAAGAGACTGGATCCGATAATACAATTACTTGAAATAACATTTAAAATACAATCGCATAGAACTATTTGCAAGAAAATCAACCATAATAATTATGTGACATAATCATGATTTTGGAATCAAAACGGAAAACAATATATATATATATATATATATATATATATATATATGGAAGTAAATAATGGAAGTAAATCCGACAATATACTTACCTGACACAGAGTTTAACGGTGATCAGCTTGGTCGTTCTCCCAGAGCGAAGCCCTTTCATTGTACTCTGGTTGGGTTGACCTTTGCGATCGCCCTAAATGTGGGTGACTCAGGTACGCTATTTCTTCTCCTTTCTCCTTCTGATTCAAAATTAGAAAGAAGATAGGAGGAGAAAGATTCAAAATCTTTCTTGGTGAACAAATAGAACAAATAAATTCTACAAAATATTCCTGAACAGTCACGTGTATATTCTTAAACACGTATGCTGATTTACTGATTAAACGGTCATCCCTTTCTCTGTAAATATTATATTTCCTCCTTGTTTTTGTATTTTATTAAACATCTATCGGTGATTTAACCCCACTTGATATCATCCTTCTTAGTCTTGATGATGGTTCATTTAAACCGAAACGTTGTTATGTCGACTAATTTTCTTTCACATTAAATTCTTCTTCTTCGTGGATTCCCTTATTTATCAATTTCTCTCTCTCTCTCTCTCTCTCTATATATATATATATATATATATGTGTGTGTGTGTGTGTGTGTGTGTGTGTCTGTGTGTGTTGTATTGTGGTAAGGAAGAGATACACAATGAAATAAAGAGTTAATTATCTATTAACTCAAATGGTACAATCCAACAAATATAAGTTTCGTGCTGTATGTGTTACGTACGAAGTTGGTCTTACTACTGACCGAGATCTTGCTGAACTGGTATTTGTTATACGCCCCACCAAGCGTACAAGTGTGTCTTGAGGCCGTTCTTTAGGTGGGACCGGTCGCAGGGCCGTAGCCCAGGCGCGTTCGGTTGTCACAAAAATGTCTCGGGCCCCACCTGCCTTCCCCTTAGAGATCTTGCAGATGTGCTGTGCTTAAGAAACACGACATCTTTTATACCTCCACGATACAGGAAGTTACGTGGTACGAGCCACGATACAACAATATATATATATATATATATATATATATATATATATATATATATATGAATTTTTTAGAAATGACATGGAAATAATGCTAATTTAAGATAATACATTGAAAAAATTAGTTAACTTACATTTAATGCCATTGGAATAGAACCGTCGAAAAATAAATATCTGTTTTGTAATATTTCGAGGAAAGCGTTCTTGTTTGTCCGGTGATAACAAAAATTAAACTGGTGTTATGCACACACACACACACAGACACGCACGCGCGCACACACACACACACACACACATATATATATATATAATAACAAAAAAAAACTACAATAATATAATAGTCAGGAAAAAAGAATAGCAATAAAATTATTTAACAATTGAATCTAGAAAGAAACTTATATAAATGTAAATTTTATCGTTAGAATCATTGCAGCACTTTTAAGAAAAATAATTGAACACTCTTCAATAGAACACTATAGAATACTTGAACACTCTCCTATAGAACCGGGAATATTTCTATAAGTAACCGTTTGAACAGATGTTTACCTCGAAGTAAAAACAAAAAAAACACTTAATAACTTGGATTTTAGACGAAAAAAAGTCCATTTCAAAGATCAACTAATTGTTTTTATTAACCGACTCCGCAATGGCAAGATGTGACATAAGGTCAATTTTTAAGCGGAGTTTAACAGGCTTGGATTCAGAGTTTTCCTTCTCCTATGCCGATTGCCTAACCAAGGCTGAAGAACCTAGTCTGCCCTACTATTTACCCATAGCTGGAGGGAAAATAAGAGGATTCATACCTATCTCAAGGTTATGAGTGCTTTGTAAAATGCAATCAAAGTCGTTCAGGGTCTGAACTCGTGTCGCCGTTTTTAGTTCCTGCGCCGATAACCATTACACCACGGGCACCTCAACTGAGTGTTGGTTATAAATGAAATGTTGAAGGGTTTCTTTTTGTAAAGGTGTAAATTTTTTCAAAAAGTTTCATTCTCAATCTATTTTATTTCATCCCGTAGAACTAACCTCAGATATATTAAGTAAAGTTTAAATTTAAATAAGTTTTGAAGGACAAAAAATCGTTAATTTTAATTCTTATTTGTAGAAATTAAAATTCTGTACAGTAAGTTACGTTTTGCAGCAATATGGCTTCCTATCAAGCCGTGTTTATTCTTAGAGACACCTTCTCGAATAATGAATAATTTCTCCATGAGGAACAAAAAAATTACTTTAAAACTTTTTCGTCCAAAAGAATTCATACCAACTTTTTGTGGTTTTACATCAGATTATGAGGGCGTTTATAGAGGACAGACAGACAAACCATTCACTTTTATTAATATGAATACACGAAGCTATTTTCTACAAGGTGCTCGTGGCGTAACGGTTATTGTTATGGGAAATGGAATTGACGACTCGAGCTTAAATCCTGAACGGTTTCCCCTCCAGCTACGAGTAAACAGTAGGGAAGACTGGGTCCTTTACCCTTGTTATCGAAACCGGTCAAAAGGAAGGAAGTCTTCGAATGGAAACCGGTTGTGGATCCGGAGAGGAATGGGCTCTACCATATTATAACCTTTTCGAAATACGTTACACAAGTCGCTCCCTCATGACCAACCAGTTTACAGGGTACGTGTGAACTCTCATCCATTTTATCGAGATTTTAAACCAAACTCAGTTGTGAAGGGGAAATAAAGTAGTTTTAAATGTAAATGTTTCGAAAAAATATTGGTAACAGTTCGGTATTTACTGCAGACATCAGGGAACAATTTCGTTATTTATCATTTTGCAAATCTCATCTTTTGTCTGATTGTAGTTTGTATATTACATAACCCCCACCTTCAATTGCTGTCAAGTCATTGTTAAAAAAAAACCGGGATTCCTAGTCCTCTCTATTGACACTTTTTTGCAAACAGTATTTAAAACATTTTATATTTAAAAAATGCCAGAGATTTTGAACAAGTTTTATAATGTGCGCTTTTTTGTTTAATTTGGTTTGGTTTAATGGCATATCAACCATTGTAAGTTATTTAATGCCAAATCCTCTTTATACGTTTATATTAAATATATATGATTTGATAAGATTTTTAAATGAGACTGAGCTAATTTTTTGCACACAATTAAATGGTTTTAAGTATTTCTATATAACAGTAATAATTTAACATTTCTTATTTGTTTGCATACATAATTTGTTGGTAATTTCACAAATTTGTTTGCACACTAATATTGCTATTGTTTCTACACAGTTAAATGGTCTCCATTATTGCTATGTAACACTTATAATTCTATTAAATATTAATCATTTGTTTACACACAGTGAAGTGGTTAAAAGTATTACTATTTAACACTAATTGTTCTATTCAACAGTACTCATTCTTTTGCACACAGTTAAATCGTTTCAAGTATTATTATGTATCACTAACAATTTAATTAAACATAAGTTATTTGTTTACACATAGTTAAATGATCAAACAGTTTTATTTCAAACAAATCAATTTAGCATGAGTCATTTGTTTGCATACAATTTAAATGTCAAAGAACACAGTTTAAATATCAAACAGTTCTTTTTTACCCATAGATAGGGCCTTATCAAGGGGCGACCACACCGGGCCAGAGTGGACCTGGGGCCGATGGCAGTGAATGGTTACGCCGCATGTTTTGTTTTTTTTAATTTGTTTTTATTTTTTATGCATATAATCTGGAGTTTTAATATCGTCACTCATTTTAAACTATTCAGCCAGATCATTGCTTAACATCAAGAAAGTGGAGTACCACTATTTTAGAGGGCTTTGATCAGAATTCTTGTTATTTTTTCGAGATAAAAAACAAAGAAAGTGAATTGGAGGAGCCTTGACGATGATTAAAAGTTGGTACCCACTTGTCAATTCTTGTTATCTACGTCATCTACAAGTAAATAATGAGGTTTGCTTGTAAACATTAAACTGTGTCACGATTTGAAAAAAAGATTCTTTTCATTTTTTATGGGGGAGAATACTTATCGTTTTATATCTTAACTGATTCTGTCGACTTTAGTAAGAAAGGGAGAAAAGAACTCTTGAGAGTTTGATCACTGTGAAATTTGCTACAAGGCCCCTCAACAAAATAACACACACACACACACACACACACACACACACACACACACACACACACACACACACACACACACACACGTATAATCACATAAGAGGTAATAACGTTATGATTGTTGACATTTATTGCAGTCTCATTCTTTCAGGTTTGATTTGGTTTTTATTACATATCAACCATTGTAGGTTATTTAATGCCAAATCCTCTTTATCCATATTTGTGAAATGTATCTGATTTGGCTTCGTTGGGTTTTTATGGCATATCAATCATTGTAGGTTATATAACGCCAAATCGTCTTTATACATATATATTAAGTATATATGATTTAGTTTCGTTGGGTGTTTATGACATATCAACCATTGTAGGTTATTTAATGCCAAATCCTCTTTATCCATATTTGTTAAATGTATATGCTTAGTTTCGTTGGGTTTTTTATGACATATCAGCCATTGTAGGTTATTTAATGCCAAATCCTCTTTATACATATATATTAAGTATATATGATTTAGTTTCGTTGGGCTTTTATGACATATCAACCATTGTAGGTTATTTAATGCCAAATCCTTTTTATACATATATATTAAATATATAGGATTTGGTTTGGTTTGGTTTGGTTTGGTTTGGTTTGGTTTTACTGTATATCAATCATTGAAGATTATATATTGCCAAAGTCTCTTTATCCATATACATTAAATATATATGGTTTGGTTTGGTTTGATTTTAGTTTTATAGTATGTCAATCATTGTAGTTTATTTAATGCCAACTCCTCTTGATACATAGATATTAAATATATATAACTTGTAAACACATTTTGTAAATCACGTTCTTAAACAAACCTGAGCTTTTTTTTGCACACAATTAAATGGTTTCAAGTATTGCTATATAACAGTCCCAAATTAATATCAGTCATTTGTTTGCACACATAGTTTGTTCTATTTGACACATAGATAGGACCCAATCAAGTGCTACCCCTCCGGTCAGAGTGGACTTGGGAGAAATGGAAATGAAAGAGTACACTACATTCTCTAAATCCCAAAAGCTGGAGCCTCGCTATCAAATGGTTTAATGTCATATCCAAAGCACTTCTTGGGTGGGAAGTCTTACCTCTCTACTGAGATACAGGCAGAGTATTCCGCAGCTGCAGCCAATTAGGCTAATTCTTTCACAGTATTTCAAATTTTTTTTTTTTTTATTGACCTTAGTTTATTTCAAGTAAATATCTAAACTTTATGATTTCATTATTTTCGAAGTACGTGAGGCACAATTTGGCAGTTCTGGATGTTTTTGTCAAGGTCATGAAGATGATGAAACACACTAGACTGTGAGATGCCGAGCTTACCTGACACTCACTGAGTGCTATCCATCGGATTTTCACCAATGGTTTGGAGTAAGGCCTCTGAATATTCAGTTTTGGGCCAACCAGACCTTCCCTGATCGTCGATGTTCATGCAACACGAGCGAAATTTCTTAGTGTGAAGGGAACATTATTTTTAAACGAGCCAGAATTCATTTGCTTGCTGATAGTTATATGGTTTCAAGTATTGTTATCCAACACTGATAATTCTATTTAATATTAATTATTTATTTTTACACTATTAACTGACTTCAAGTATTGCTAAAATTAATAATTCTAAATAGTTTCAAGTATTGCGATCAAATACTAATAATCATATTTCATATTAATCATTTGTTTGCACACCTTCAAATAGTTTCAAGTATTGTTATTTAACACTAATAATCTTATTCAATAGTGATCTTTTGTTTTCACACAATTAAATGGTTTCAAGTATTGCTGTTTAACATCAGTAATTATATTCATCAAGTATTCCTATCGTAGTATACTATCGTTGGAACTTGACAAACAACGAGGAACATGTATAAATAAAAATATCTCATATTTTTATTCTTCGACGGTGACGTTTGTGTGGAGCAGGAGAGCAGTCGGAGAGGGTTCGCGCACACAAAAGAGTTATCGGGAGTCAGAACGGCCAGCGAAAACTGACTTCGGCCAAAATTCTAGATCTTATATTGTCTCAAAACTTTCACGTGACCCATATGTCTACGCCTCTATACCCATGGAATGCTTTTTCCCCATTGGTTACAAACTTTACCAACGCATTTCTTGTTCTCTATTGGTCTCGGTTTACACCTACGCATTTTTGCTTTTCCGGTAGTCCCTTTGTTGATTTTATCTACGACCGGATGTATTTGTCAACTACATCTACCGAGTTCATTGCCGGTCAATGTAATATATTACACTATCTAATAAAAACAACTTACACACAGCTGTATGGTTTCAAATAACTAATAATGATACCTAGATAATTTTTGAACTGTTCTCTTTGACCAATAGATTGAACCCTAACAGGTAGAAACAATCCAGATTAATGAATGGGCACTCCACATTCACCAAACTTCCCGACTGAAGCCTCAAAATGCAGTTTAATGTCATATTCAAGACATTTGTGATTTCGATTGAGGGATATTTTCTCAAGATTCAATCTGTGCACAAAAACACTCTTCGATTTCAAGTGGTCAAAATATCAAAACTTATGGGATTATGTTTGTAAACATAGTAACATCACATACTTTAACTCAAAATATTAATTGACACCCCAGCTGAATCTCTACGTATCATCCCTCCACAATAAGCAAACCTACACGAGTGAGTTCGAGTCTCATTGGGTGCCCCTTTCATATGGCCTTGTGCCACATCTAAGCAAAAAGCTTAGTAAATTACCATCCCTCCACAATAAGGCAGTGAAATCTAAGATGGTACTTCTTTATTTGCTCTACTGTGTGGTGTTTTGTGCTAACCCAAATATTTTCAACCCAGTCGTCTAGAATTGTAGAATTGCATCTCTGCAGAAGGGTACCCCCCCCCAGACACACACACCTACCCAACGAGTATCCTGGATATGAGTGTCAGGAAACAGTAATGCTAGAGCTTTGGAGAGTGAGAAGTACCCTTTCATTGACATCGCTTCCAGTTCTACCCTGGCTCGGAGTGGTAGCACCTGACGGAGTCCTATATATGGGTCAAGTAGAACTGTTTGACATTTAAACTGAGTGCAAACAAATGACTAATGCTAAATTGAATACTTTGGTTTGGTTTGGTTTCTTTGTTTAATGGCATATCAACCTTTGTATGTTATTTAATGCCAAAGCCATTCTCCGAGAAGAACAGTAGTGGTACTATCTAACCCATAGCTGGGAGGATGAGGGGGTTCATACCTTTCCCAAGAGTATTTGCCCGAAAGTGAACGTAATAGCGCGACTGGAATACGAACTCGCTTACTACGATTCTGCAGTCCATCGCTTTAACCATTTCACCACGAGGGCACCCTCCCCAGAATACTTTGGGATAGAACTGTTTGATCATTTAACTCTGTGTAAACAAATGACTTATTTAACTGTCTCCAAATAAATGGCTGATGTTAAATTGAGTTGTTAGTGCTATATAGCAATACTTGAAACCATTTAATAGTTTAAAATGTTATCTCCAAAATATTCGTTTGGAAATCTAAGTTTTAATAAATGTAAAAACAGAATTTGGCATTAAATAACCTACAAAGGTTGATATGCCATAAAACCAAACCAACCAACCAATCAAATATCTTTTTACCCAACACTTCCACTCTAAGATCTGATAAGTAATAGATGTTATATAGCAATACTTAAAACTGTTTGTGAGTAAACAAATGAGATCTGGTTAGTTAAAAAAAATTACTAACAAACTTTTTATTTACAAATCATATATTTAGTATATATGTATATGTATAAACAGGTTTTGGCATTAGATAGCTTACAAGGTTTGATATGCCGTAAAACACAACCTTAATTTTCACTCCTTTAGGTAATTACGTTTTCCCTCTTTTTCATTTTCTCTTACACCATTTTTTTTAGTTATCTATGTTCGATATAATATTTTCATTTCTTCACCTATTACAAAGATTTCTTTCTTTCTTATAAACAAACAAACAAACGTTTCTTCTCGGGGCACTTTTCCACTCTCCTTATAAATGCCTTAGCAACATACACGCATACACAAACAAACCTCCACACACACGAATACACTCATAGACTCGTGCGTGCACACACAGGCGCATACGCACACGCACGAACACATATATGCACGCATATATATATATATGCACACATATATATGCACGCATATATAGACGCATACAGACATGCACGCTCATCCACGTACGCACACATGCATGTACATCAACACAAACATACACATGCATAACTGCACACACACACACCACATACAAATACGTACACGCACTGGGCTGATACTTTAAATGTTTTGTGCATAGCTCTACGAGAAGAAGAATTCCCTATTTCAGCAATATTCCAGATTCAAAAAGCTCTGCTTGCCTAGAAAATCAGCATCGAAAATCTAAGTACTTTTTTCTGAGCCTGAACATCGACCACTGGCACTGGTGACAAATATACAACCACGAGGTAACTTTCTCCCAACCCACCATATATAGTATTTTTCGCTCTCTGCTTTTCTCATTTCAGTCTCTCTCTCTCTCTCTCTCTCTCTCTCTCTCTCTCTCTCTTTTAGACATACCCTCACACACGCACGCACGCTTCACTGCACGCTTTGGAAAAGTACAACAAAAAAGCACTCAGCTCATAGACGAGCTGGCACATGCCAGTAGGTGCCCACACCTACATAAGAATTTTTAGAAAAAGAAATTACTTGTTCGTCTGTTCTCAGAAGTGCTTGTGTGTCTACAAAGAAAAAAGAGTCGGCATTTTTTAAAACTACAAAATAAATAAATAAATAACCCCCTAAATGCTGGCTGTTGATGTTTAATAAGCACGACTCTGTTGGACACATGAACAAACAGGGGAAAACATGATGTAGGAAAATTGTGTTATGCTAATCTTTCATGCAGGGGTGTTCCTGCGAACCCGCTTTAAAAATCAGCATTCAAAATCTTTGCTACTAAGCAGACAAGAACACCAACCGCCGTGGCCACAAAATAAATAAATAAATATAAGCAGCATAATCAGAAGTTCTCTGGATTAGTTGTTTTGAAATGTTTGAAAACTCAGGGACCTGTCCGATAAATAAAACTAACAGGGACCGTTCTGGTGATGTATTGGTTAGCAAGCTTGACTAGCGAACCAACACAAGTGAGTTCAAGTCTCATTGGGCACCCCATTCAAACGGCCTTTTGCCACATCTAAGCAAAACCTTTTTAAATTACTAAATAAAAATAACAGGTACCATCATTCAGAATCAGATCGGACGTGGGGGGTGGAAGGCAATGAACGAATACTCAACAATGCCCGGACCCCCAAAATTGGAACTTCATTTAAATTTCAAATTAATAAAATGTAACGGTTTAATTTCGATACTCTATAATCACACTTTCTAAGCACGCACGCACGCACGCACATACAACTAATCTAGGAGAAGGAAAACTCTTCATTCAAATGCCCTACTTCACTTAAAAATGACCTTGTGTCACATCCTGCTGAGGGGTTGATATATATATACTACCAAAGAAAAGTTTGCGACCACAGTGACTCTTTATATATATATATATATATATATATATATATATATATATATATATATATATATATATATTACACTGCAGAAAAAAAAGTTTAAGATCACATAGATTTTTTTTTCTTTATATTTAAAAAAAATGAATAGTTTCATGTCTTTAAAAAAGTAAATTTATTTTGCCTATGTTTGCATGCAATAAAGTAATAATTTAAATCCAAATGATTATAAAATGTTTATAATTTTAATTAAAACAATTCTTTTAATTTTCCATTCATCAAAGAATCTGCCATGAGTATTTATTACTGCTGAGCAAATTTTTGGCAACCTTTCTCATACATTTTAAAAATGTTTTGGTGGAAGTGATTCCCAAGCAATATGTAAATGGGTAAACAACTCTTGCTTATTCTTAGGCAGTTCTCTTCGAACTTCAAAATCAATTGCAAAATTAGCCTTTATTATGAACAGAGAGAAACAATTCCGGGTGAGCCCAAATTTTTGGCCGGTAGTCAATATATTTGATTCTCTCTACTTTCTGTTCACGTAGAAATGTAATTAAATCATTTTTTTTCGTTTGCTTGAATGCTTGTTGCTTATTGACGTTAAAATGAATCTTGAAAAAACTTGGCATGTGAAAACCTTTCATTTGTTTGTTTGTTGGTTTGGGTTTTATGGCATATCAACTTAAGTAGGTTATCTAATGCCAAATCAATTTTTATACAAATAAACAATTCTATTTAAAAAAATTCAGTTTAGCATAAGTTCACAGTTTAATTGTCAAAAACATTTCTATTCCAAGCTATTTAATTTAGTCAAACAGTTCTATTTCAAACAATTCCGTTAAGTACAAGTATAGTTTTTGTTTACACACAGTTAAAGGTCAAAACAGTTCCATTTCAAGCAATTAAGTTTAACATATGTATGCTGTTAAATTCTATTTGACCTATAGATAGGACTCTATCAGGTGCTACCCACCGGACTAGAGTGGATCAGGAAATTATGGCAATAAAGAGGTACTCCACATTCCCTAAAGCCCCAGCATTACTTTTATATTGTTTAGTGTCATACCCAGAACACGCGTTAGTGGGGGTCCTACTCCTCTGCAGAGATGCAGTCTTTGTATTCTACAGCCCAAGCCGACTGGGCAAAAACCCTTTCATCGCAAGGAGTATTTTCATGGTAATTGTTGATCAAGGTTATGGAAGGGAGTGTGGGCATCCCTCTCCAGTTCTTGGAGGTGTCAACAACATTTTCACTCAAAATTGATCCAAATCTAGTGAGTATGGAAATTGCTGCACTTGCCTTATTCTGTTTTTCGCCAAAAACCTTTCGTTGAAAAAGTATCAAAACTAACTTCATAGGTTTTTTTAAAGTTGGCTCTGACTCATCTAGACAGCTAGACATCATTCTTACTGCTTCTTTAATTTCGCTTGGTCATGCAACTCATGCAGCGTGACTTGGCGGATCCCATCCTTGTCTCCAACTAGTTCTAATTGAGAGTTTTCCTTCTCTTAGACCGGTTGCCATACAAAGAATAAAGAGCCCAGTCTGCTCTACTATTTACTCAAAGTTGGAAGGAAAATAGTTCAGGATTTGAACGCGAGTAGCCGATTCCGTTTCCTACGGTGATAACCACTACACCATGGGCGTCTCCAGGTATCATTACTGTCTTATTTTCAAGGGTCGGCTGAAAAGTTAGTAGTTTGACCAAAATACAACCATAGAATGTGACGGAATTAGGCTTTTGTTTCAACATAGTTTCTTTTGCAGTCCATACATTTTTGTATATGTTTCCGTTTAAATTTTAAGAGGAAAAACAAAAAACAAAAAACAAAAAAACAACAACAAAAACTTCAGCCCTGAAAATTTTAAAACATGGCATGTAAACAATTTTTGGGATACGAACACTGTAGATAGCTCATTGGCCGACGATAAATCATACTTGTGCTTTAGCATTGGGAAAAGATGTTATCATCCAGATGGGCTCTCGAGAAAACTAAATCAATTTGAGGGAAGCCATGTTGTTGCATAACATAAACAATAGTACAGAATCTAAATTTTTAAAGAAAAAAAAATTAAACTATTGATTTTTAAAAAATAATCTTTCACATTTTATGAAACATAACTCATTAGGTATCTAAGAGATCGGCTTATTGATCTAGTGGTTAGAGTGTTCGCCAATAGTCCGGAAGACCTGGTTTCAATCTCAGGTCGCGTTATACCAAAGACTTTGAAAATGGTAGTTGATACTTAACACTCGGCAATATAAGGTACGTATCAAGCGTAAAGTGGAGCAATCCTGGGAAAAGAGTAGCGCCCTCCCCTACACCTCGGTGCAGTAGCTATTGAAAAGGGAGCCTTCTGGTCGCCCTCGACTAAGGGAGACAACTTTACTTACTTTACTTTATATAAGAGATTCTTTAAACTGTAGTATACAAAATAATTTGAGGTGCAAACAGTCCGGACAAAAAAAGGTGGGGGAATCGATAAATATCTTCAATGTCATAAATGAAAAATATTTTCTTCAAATCTGTGAATTTTTTCTCAAAGGTTCATGATGTTGAGTGTCTCAATATATATGGGACCCATGTGACTGTTAATGACTCTACTAATAATAACGTTGAGTTCTTTTTTGTTTCAGATTTGAAAATTGTTTAATTATAACAACTATTAATCCTTGATCATAATTCCTTCAAAAGAGATGAAAAAATAATTTGCTTTAATTCTTATTTTAAAAATAAAATCATTCAAAACTGTCTCAAAATAGATGCAATCTATTAATAGGATAATGATTTATTACTGAAACAAGAATCTCAAAAAAAAAAAGAGTACATGTCCTGGAAGCAAATAGAATGACAATTTAAAAAAAAAACATTGATTTGATGCCTCTATCTCAAAGGATGCATTTTATCCTAGATGTGTTCCAAATGACCGCCGTTGCACTAGTCTCAGTAATAAATCATGATCATATTAATGGGTTGCATCTATTTTGAGACACCCAGTATGAAAAAAAAATATGATGGATAAATATCTTTTCGGTAATTTCGATTTATCCTTTATATGGACTAAAAGCTGAATGTGAATTTTTAAGTGACAACAAAAATGATAAAATAACTATCATTAGAATGATTTTTGATATTAGTTCCGTTATGCTTGTGATCTAAGTCTTAGTCTCTTACCCGGCGTAGATAAGTATTTCAGCTAGTTACTATAACAAAGCACTTGCGTGACTTCTTTCTTGTTTCTCTCGGTAACTTGTATACAATACAGTGAAAACCGCATCTTCCCACTTTGAATGTAATAATTTTAATAAAAGTCAGAAATACAAAAACACTACAAAGAAATTTGTGTTAATGTGAATTTTTTTCAAGTCTTTTCTGAAAAAAAAAATTCACTTGTCTTATTTATCAAGTTTGGCTTTCAGAAAATATGAGAATTCGACACAAAAACACTTGATTAAAACTAAAAAAATTCCCAGGTCAATCGGTACGCAGGAAAATGAAACATGCCTTTCTAAACATTCCTTCAATATTCAACGTTATTGTTATAATGATATATATATATATATATATATATATATATATATATATATATATAAAACTATTACTCATGTAAAGTGCGACCAGTAAATTTTGCATAAAGATGAAGTGTCTCTATAAATATTCAACATTATTGTTATAATGGTATATATATATATGTGTGTGTGTGTGTGTGTGTGCGTGTGTGTTTATGTGTTTGTGTGCATGTGTGTGTTGGTGTGTTTTTTTTTTGTTTATGTGTTTGCGTATGTTTGTCTATGCTTTTCTATCTGTGTATCTCATGTATAAGTCGATCTTGAGTATAGGAAATTAATTTACGGAATTAATTTTTGAAACCAACGTTTGCTCAATCTTATCACGTTCAGATTTGAACTTTGCAAAACTATTACTCATGTATTGGTCGACCAGCCAATTTTTGCATAAAAATGAAGTGTTTCAATCTCACTCACTACTTTATCTAACATATATACTCGTGTATTAGTAAATCTCTTGTATAGGAAATTATTAATCTATGGAATTAATTTTTAAAGCCAATTTGTTTCTGGTCCTCCTCATGTTTGGAGTCAAACCTTATAAAACAATTTCTCGTGTACAAGTCGAACTTCAAATTTTGCATAAAGAATAAGGCTTCCAAATTCAATCAACTGTTAAGTTTCTTTATGAAGAACACCCCGGAGCCTGTTCTGGACTTCGGTCCAGAGCGTGGATCTGCAAAAGAAACCTATGTATGGCACTAGACTTTGCTGTCTAGTTCAAGCCATAACCCGGAATACGTGCCCGGATCCATATTTGGGTTCGTGAAACTGCTTGACACATCAGGCTCACATTGCACCAAGTGAACCGATGAGCAGCATAGTTCGAGTCTCGGCTCGTTCCGGACCTCCTCCTTCTCTTTATCCCCACTTTAATCGGCCTTCGGGCTTCTGACCTTGTGTCAAGCTTTGTCTGGTGAGAGACATTGGCAAATATCGGCATTTATTATTCTTTTTCGATTTAAAAACGCCTCTTTTTCCATGATAGTTTGTACACATCTATCTATCTATTTATCTATCTTGTAAGGTTTACCCCTCATTGGTCTTATGGGTAGAGTGTTCGCCAATGGTCCGGAAGACCTGGCTTCAATCCCAGCTCGCGTCATACCAAAGACTTTAAAAATCGTACTTGATACCTCCTTGCTTAACACTCAGCATTATAAGGTACGTATCAAGGGTAAAGTGGAGCAATCCAGGGAAAGGAGTAGTGCCCTCTCCTACACCTTTGTGTTGCAGCTATTAAAAAGGGAGCTTTCGGGTAAACCTCGACTACGGTCGCCAACACTGATAAAACGACTGGAATATCAAAATGTAATTAATAATAGAAACACAGACAAATATTTAACGTGAATATAAATGTTATAACATTTTGGTCCGATTAGAGGATAACTCGACCCCCGTCCGCCTTCCTCTACCACGGATTAACAGTGAGATATACTGAATTTGATTAAAAACTATGGATCAATTTTAATCGGATGAGAAGATGATCGGAAAATAAATCTTATCTTGAATGAATAAAAACCAGTAAATGAAAATATTCATTATATAATAATATAAAAACCTCTTTTCATTTTAACCGAGATCTCAAACGAAACATTGTTTTATTGATTAGCTTTGTTTGGTTGGTTGGGTTTTATGGCACATCAACCATTGTAGGTTATTGAAGGTCAAATCCATATATATGATTTGTAAACTCATTTTGTAGATAACATTCTTAAGTCTGAGCTGTTTTTTTGCACACAGTTAAATGGCCGCAAGAATTGCTATATAACATTCACAATTTGACATCAGCCATTTGTTTGCACACGGTTTGTTCTATTTGACCCTATAGATAGTACCCTATCAGATGCTACCACTCTGAGACAGATCAGACCTGGGTGCAATAGCTATGAAAGGGTACACCAAATTCCCTCAATCTTCAAAGCTGGAGCCTCACCATTAGATGGTTTAATGCTCATCCAGGACATTCGTTGGTAGGGTCTTACCCCTCTGCAGAGAGGCAGTTAGTGTATTCTACAGCCCCAGACGACTAGGCTATATTTTACGAAGGTAGATTGTATGTTATCACGTAGCAAAAACTGATGCTTTTATGTTAAATATGAATATTTTTAGGAAATACAATTCTTACTTTATGCTTTAATGAATGCTAAATGAAAAGTAATTCATTGATTTTAATGGCACGCCAATCCCTTTAAGGGTTATTTTATACCTTGAGGTTAGGGAATCTCGTACATTTATATTTACATTTTTTGTATTGTTGGTTTTTTAGAGTTTATTTTTGTACATATTCCGATCGAATACGAATAATTTCCATCCAAAAAACCCCATGAAACTATAGATGGGGCCCTACCATGAATTACGACTCCGGGTTAGAGTCGACCTGGGAGGAATGGCAATGATAGCGTAATCCACATGGAACTGAAGCCTCACCAACAGATGAACTCTAATGTTATATACAGGACAGTTTTTTTTTGCGTTGGGGGGTGTCTTACCCCTCTGCAGGGGAAGGGGTACAGTCGGTGTAGTCTTAGCCCAGCCAAAAGGATAGTGACCAATACGAATAAGTTTTTACTGCTGAACCAGTTTTCACACTCTGTCGGCTGTGCTTAAAATACTCTGACTGTTCCCCGCTCCGCAGAGGGGCAAGATCCCCACGCAAAAAGGGGCATTCTGAGTATGACTCTAAATTGCATCTGATGGTGAGGCTCCAGTTCTGGATCAAATAGACCTGTTTAAAGATTATTCGTATTCAATACGACTGTGTGCACCCACCAAACAAAACAAAAAACAAACAAACAAGCAAACAAAAAACAAACAATACGACGAAAAACAAACAAACAAAAAAAAAACCACTTAAGAAACAACGACACAACAAATACAATCATGAACGTACAATAAATACAGTTCCATAATCTCTTGGCAATAAAATAATCCGTGTTTCCGAGGCGTAATGTTTAAAATGGTGGACTGTAATACCGTAGTAAGCGAGTTCGAATTTTAGTTACGTTATTATGTTCACTTTTGGGCTAATACCCTTGTAAAAGGTATGAACCCTCTTATCCCTGCTATAGTTATGTATCACTACAGTACTTCAATAAGGAGAGCTTTAGCATTAGATAACCCACGAATGTTGATATGTTATTATACAAGTAAATCATATATTCAATATATATGTAAAAACAGGATTTAGAATTAAACAACCAACAATGGTTGACCTACTATAAAACCAAACCGACTCAATCACAATTTGTCGTCTGTTAACCAAGCTTGGTAATCATTGGACTACATGAGGCAAACCTCGAAAGATTTGCTTATTGATAAAAATGCACATTAATATCGTAATGATTACAATATAAGCAGAATTGTACGAAGTTCAGTAAAACTAAAAATCCCTTATGCCATCAAACAATCGATAGAGAACGATCATTTTCTTCGACGCAATATATTCAGTATACATCGTTGCCTAATGTTTAGAAAGATAGTCTCAAAAGTCAATTACAACTGAGTAATGAGAAGTGATTTCGATCAGCACTAACTGCCGATTATAATGTCTAAGCTGTGCTTATGTAAAATTACTGACTGCAATTTGATCACGATGCCTTAAATAGAAATGATAATTACAAAGAAAAAAATATTTTTTTTGTTTTGTTTTACGGCATATCAACCACAAGGGGTCATTTAATGCCGGTATGAAAAAATGTACTTTAGTCATTAATTATAGATAAGGAATAGAAAAAACAAAGGAAACTTTTAAATTTATCAAAGAATATATCCAGTATTTTGCTAAAATTCTCTCTGGGGATGAATGCACATATATATATATATATATAGAGAGAGAGAGAGAGTATAACACATGCATGTTTGAAATCAAACAAGCCCAAACTTATTTTACCCATTCGGTTGGGGCTGTAGAATACATCGATTGCACCTCTGCAAAGGGGTAAGATCCCGCCTCGACGTGTGTCCTTGATATGACACTAAAAAATCTGATGGCGAGGTTCCAGTAATGCTGGAGCTTTGGGTAATGCGAAGTACCCCTTCATTGCCTTAATTCCCAGATCCACTCTAGCCCGGATAGTGTCCTATCTATGGGTCAAATAGGACTAAGCTGTGTACTTATGCTAAACTGAATTGTCTGAAATAAAACTATTTTCACGTTTAACTGTGTATTGTCCAGTCGACTGGGGCTGTAAAATACACTGACTGCTTCTCTGCGTAGGGATAAGGCTCCGCCCAATAAGTGTCCTAGATATGACAATAAGCAATCTGACGGTGAGGTTCCAGTAATGCTGGAGATTTGGAGACTACAGAGTACTCCTTCACTGCCATCGCTCTCAGGCCACTCTGGCTCGGAGTGGTAGCACCTGATAGGGCCTTATCTATGGGTCAAATAGAACTATACTGTAATTGCGCTTAAATTGTTTGAAATTAACTGTTTTTCCATTTAACTGTGCGTAAACAAAAATCTGTGTACTAATGCTAAAATGAATTGTTTGAAATAGAACTGTTTAAACATTTAACTAAGTGTAAAGAAAAATCTATACATATATTAAACTGAATTGTTTAAAACTTTTATTAATATGTAAACTGAATTGTTTGAAATAAAACTGTTTTGTGACATTGAAACTGTGTACTTATGCTAAACTGAATTGTTTGAAATATAACTGTTTTGACATTTAGCAGTGTGTAAACAAAAAAGTATTCTTTTTCTAAACTAAATTGTTTGGAATAGAACTGTTTTGACATTTAACTGTGTGTAAATAAAAAAAAAACTATACTTATACTTAACTGAATTGTTAAAAATTGAACTGTTTTTTTACATTTAAACTGTGTGCTGTCTCAGGTTAGTTTATGCTGATAGAGAATTTGTATTATTTTGCATATCTTTATATCTTATGGTATAGAAAAGTTTTCTTTAGAAAGTTTATGACATCAATGGTTTTTAGTTGAAAGAGTTTTGTTTGATTTCTTGCCTTAAAGTATCTCTTTCTGATAGGAGCTAACGTTTTTGCATTCCGGAAGGATAAGTTTTACTGTGATTATTGTGCCGCATGCGCATATGGGCCGTTTTTCCGGCTTTACTATAAAGGCACGAGTCAGCCATGTATGACTAATGTGTAGTCGGTTTATGACTACCTCCTCTTTTCGGTGTCGTCTAAGTTTTGGTGCCCATCCTTCCAGGGGTGGGATATTTGGAAAAGTTTGTTTTGTGGATTGTTTTTCCATGATTGTTGCTATTTCCTTCTGATGTACTCTTTCCCCATAACTTTTATATTTTGACATTATTGTCGATGGCCATTCCTGTGGTTAATTTCGCCGCTGAGTTCACTCTATCTCCTCCTTTGATTATAGAATACACCGACAGCTTCTCTGCAGAGGGGTAACACTCACCCAACGAGGGTCCTTGTTATGACACTAAACAATCTGATGGTGAGATTCCAGTAACGCTAAAGCTTTCATTGCCATCGCTCTCAGGTCCACTCTGACCTGGAGTGGTAGCACCTAATAGGGTCCTATCTACGGGTCAAATAGAACTCAACTGAGTACTCATGCTAAACTGAATTGTTTGAAATAAAACTGTTTTGACATCTCAACATTGTATTTATGTTAAACTGAATTGGTTGATATCATCATCATCATCATCATGTCGTGCCGCCAGCACGAATATCCCTGACCCTCTCTCGCTACTCCACCCAGTCGTTCATCGCTTCTGGCAGGTCTTCAGGTCTACATCCCGTATCATCACAGAGCTACTGTACGTATGTTCGAGCTGGTCGTCCTGCTTTTGCTCGGCCATATGTGGGGGTTCATAGGAGTACATCACTTATGAGCTCGTCCCTGCTTCTCCAGCAGTGTCCTGAATGTCTGGTTCGTCTAACTTGGATAGTTTTCGTGATGGGAGGTAGGTGGCCGTACAGTTGGGGCTTTGTGGGGTGTTGCCTCCAGGACATGTTCAATATTGCTCGCAGCATCCTACAATGGTTGATATCCCATAATACCAAACCAAACCAAACCTCCTTTGATTCCCATCTGACTCGTTTTTACTGGGTATGTTGTATATATACACGCTACGTACATAGGTAATCGTGTACTCGAAGTGGGCGAAACGCGTGAACTAAAATTTGGGATTTGACTTGATGTGACTTGACTGCTGGAATTTTCTAACTCTGGTTGAATGAAAGTTAACCACTTCATTCGAATCGGATCAACGATTTAAAAGGCTTCTTAAATTCCTTGCCCAAGTACTAAATGACGGAAACCATCATTATTTTATGAAAAAGAAAAAAAAAGGATGCGTACAAGTTATGTAGAATTTAATATGCCTCTAAAAATTGGTTTAGGTTCCTTCTCATTTCAATTCCCAAAACGGTCACAGGTATTTCCTTTCCTCTTCACGAAGTAAAGTTAAATCGTCTGCAAGAACTATTTTCTAATGGTCATAATTTTCTCTTTTTTTTTTTTAAAGTCGATTTCAAATGTACTGACTTTTTAAGAAATAGTTCTTAAATTAAATGTAACGGCTAGTGAAAAATGCTGAAATCTGCGTTTAAAAATATCTTTTTTTTTTCAGGAATAAGAGGGGAAAATAACGAAAAGATGGAAAGGAAAAGTTGATTATTTGATTGATTGATTTTAATCCTTTATAAGCCAATGTCTTTGTCTGAGGGCAATTAAAATAAGATTGGAAAATCTCATTAAATACTTAAATTTTGGTAAATCGAATGTATACTAGGTTTAATAAAATTTATATGTACATTTACTGTAAATGAATGTTTCGGTGCGTTTACTATCCATTTTTAGATGTTTCCTTAAAATGATTTCATTATAAATCGGAAAATTTAAAATTTGAGTTATAATTAGTTAACGACGTGACAATGCGTCTTGGATTTTGTTTAAATAATCAAACAGTTGTATTTCTTACAATTTGATTTAGCATAAGTTAACAAAGTTAAAAAGTTCAAAGTATTGCTATGTATCTCTAACGATTCAATTAGACATCAGTCATTTGTTTACACTGAGGTAAATGATCAAACAGTTCTATTTCTAACAGTTCAATTTTGCATAAGTCATTTGTTTGCCCTCAGTTAAAATGCCAAACAATTCTATTTGACTCATAGATAGGACCGTATCAGATGCTACCATTCCGGACCTGACTGGACAAGAGAGCAATAGCAATGAAGAGGTACTTCGCATTCCTCAAAGGTCCAGCATTACAGGAACCTTAACATGAGATTATTTTGTGTCATATATCCAGGACACTCATTGGCGGGGGGAGTCTCTCCCCTCTGTAGAGATACAGTCGGTGTATTCTATTGCCTCAGACGACTGGGTTGCACAAATTGTACGTTCAATTCTTGCTGAGAATATATAAGAAAGTCTCAAGTATTTTTGGGCTTTGTGTTTAACTAGCTAATACAAATCCAATATATTCGATATTTTTATTTTACTCTCTCTCTCTCTCTCTCTCTCTCTCTCTCTCTCTCTCTCTCTCTCTCTCTCTGTCCTTGTTTTATTCTTTTTTTAATTTTTTTTTCATCTGAGCCTCACAGAATAAAGAAAGAGGCCCACAGAGAGATTCCTGCTGTTTCCATGTGGGATATTTTTGATAGATTTTTCTCCCAGCATGGAAAGCGAAACATCTATACTGTTAGTTTCTATAATTCCCCGCTGACAAATTATTGCACAAAAGAAATATAAAAACGGCTGGGCCGAATGCTTCTTCAGAAATATACGCAACTAAAAGCCTGACATTGACAATTACAAATAATAATAATAATAATGATAATGATGATGATCGTGATTTGCCAAAAATTAAAAAAAGAACTTGAAACCCGAATAAAGATTATTAGAATTTACAAACAGGCATGGAATTTAGGAGTGAAAAATGTGGCATGCTTATAATGAAAAAAAAAAAAAAAAAGAAAAGTAGAAAAACTAGAATTAGAAATAAAAAAGAAACAATTAAAAGAATATGACTGTATAGCTAGGAAAACACCAGAATTCTTGGAGAAAAAGGAAACTACAGAAATCTGGGAATGCTGGAAGGGGACATCATCAAGCAGTGATGAAAAAAAATTAAGAAAAGAGAATCTCAGAAGAATAAGGAAAGTTCTTGAAACGAAACTCTGCTGCAGGAATCTCACCAAAGGAATGAATACCTAAGATGTCTTCTTTATAAGATACTCTGGACCTTTCTTAAACTGGTCAAAGGAGGAACAAAGAAATATGTGCAATAGAACAAGAAACTCGATAACTATACACAAGGCCTTACTTCCAAAAGATGACATCGATAGACTCTATGTGACGAGAAAGGAAGAAGGAAGAGGACTGCATGAATAGAGGAATACAAAACAAGATCAAAGAGAGGCTAATCATAGCAGCCAGTAAGAATAATAAAAGGATAACAAAAATCAAATTAAAAATCTTGCGAAAAGGAGGAAGAAGAACAACTAAATGGATACTTCAAGCAACAAAGGAAACAAATTGCATATAAGATGATCTGGTTGCCTTGTCGGCTGGGAGTGTAGAATACGTCGACTGCATCTCTGCAGAGGGTAAGATTCTTTACCAACGAGTTTTCTATATTTGACTCGAAAACATCTGATGGTGAGGCTTAAGAGAGTGAGGAGATTTGAAAAATATGGAGAATTGCTTTCAAGTTTACTTTGACCTGGAGTTTTAATACCTGTTAGGATCCCATCTATGGATCATAAAGCACTATTTAATTATTTACAATACTTGAAACCAATTAACTATGCGCAAACAAATGACTGATAAAAATTGAATCATTAGTGTTAAAAAGCAATGCTTGAAATCATTTACCAGTTGTAAAATAATTAAGGATTTCAATTAATTATTCATCTGGTTAATTCTATTTTTACTTAAACTTTGAATGTAAAACTGAATTGCTAAATTTCATTTGTAATCTATGATTTAAAACTGGATTAAGTATTCGTCAAAAAATTAATATTTAGGAATGTAAGACATAACGTTTGTTTGCGAATTCGGAATGTTGAGAAAATACTTGGAATTGAAAATATCCAAAGATAAACAATTGTTTAGAATCAGCTGATATTTTTGATTAGGCAGTTACGTGTCATTTCAGGAAGACCGATTACGTGATTAATTATTTTTAGGGATATATATATATATATATATATATATATATATAAGGATAGATTCTAAGAGAAGGAGGGGACCCTAAGACAGAGAGAGAGAGAGAGAGAGAGAGAGAGAGAGAGAGAGAGAGAGAGAGAGAGAGAGAGAGAGAGAGAGAGAGAGGTCACATGCAGCAACCGCGCACGCACAAAACAGCCGGTGAGCAGAAAAATATCATAAGTCGTCGGTCCTCTCTCTTTCGCCTCTCGACCTGTGCACTATTTGTCTTTCCCTCGCTGGCACCAACTTCTTTCTCTCAATCTCTATTTTGGGTTGACAGCAAGAAAGGTATTCCAACAACCAATAAATTTCGTACATACAAAAGAAATAGAAGTGTTTTGTGTTTGGCTTCTTTTTGTCAGTGAGGTTACCACGGTCAGACAGATAGTTTAAAGGGTCTCATTTCAACCTCGTAAGTGGTGCTGTAACACAACACACATCTAAGTAGTGCTGTGACGCTACATGTTTGCAAACAAATGAATTCTGGTTCGTTTGAAAATTGTTTCCTACAAACTATTCGTGTAAAAATCGTATATATTTAATGCATGTGTATAAGCAGGATTTGGCATTAAATTGATATGCCATAAAATATAACGAACGAACCAACCAACCAACCAACCAACCAACCAAGATGATCTGGATAGTGCTAAAATGGAGAAACCTGAAGGGTTAAACGGAATCTACTTTAACAGCAGCTCAAAATAATGTCATAAGAACTTAATCGATCAAAACAAGAATTGATAAATACGCAAAAAAAAAAAAAAAAAAATAGAAAGTGGGGAGAGAGATGAAACTGTTAATCACATAAACGAATGTAGATAAACGGACATTGAAGGAATACAAGATTAGGTACGACTGAATTGGAAAGGTTATTCTCTGGGAATTATGCAAGAGATTAAGATTGGACCCTGCTGACAAATGGCATATGCACAAACTAGAATCTACCCGATAAAATGAACATAGCTGTTGGGTATCACGCACCTTTCCGACTCAATGAGCTATCCCATGTACCATATATGGCAGTAGCTTTAGTACCAGTCCAGATCAGTCTGAGACCAGTCTGAGACCAGTCTACGACCAGTCTACGTCTACGAGTCTGAAGAGCCGTTTCCTACTGTTGAAGTATATTCTTACTCTATCACTAATACTATGTTCTTACAACTAACAGTCTGTCTCTTGTAAATGCTCTTCCTGTAAATATAACTATTTCCTCACATATCGTGGTTTGTCTTACTATTACTACTTGTGTTCACTAACCAGAACACAACAATAGCATTATCTTGTATTGTGAGATACAAACAAATTACCCAATGCCAATCAGAAGACCAGACTGAGTATTAATTAACAGCAGCAGCGATAATAATTGTTTAGAATAATAATGATAATAGTATTTAAATTCTCTGGGACTTTTACATACAAACACATGAGCCAATCGCAGCCAGAAGACCAAACCGCATTTTAATTCATAAGAAGAAAAGAATTTGTCATCTTGCAAATTTTCAGTTTCAGTGGACAATAGAGTGAAACTAAAAGCGAAAAGATAGAAAAAAAAAAACATGGAGCTTCCCAGAGAACTGAAAAAGGCCTTGAAAAGAGACTGGGGGAACTGGAGATCATAGAAAGAATCAAGACCAACCATACTACAACACTGTTAAAATCAGTTAAAATACTGGAGTACTGGAAATCTAAGGAGACTTGCTGTCACTCAGACTCCAGAGAAAAACTACAAGTTAAAACTGGTGTTAAAATCTTACATTACATTTTATTTAGGGTGGATGGTACTTCTTGCTTTAAATCAATAAACTAAATTACAGGTCAGTACATTCACACAGAAAATAAATGACAAATCCAAGGTAGTGAAGCGGCTATCCTTTAAAGTTCAATTTAGACAGTCTGAAAATTTAGGCAAGGGATTTTAAATAGTTAGGGAATATCTATCATATGAGCTATGAAGATGGATTCGATTGTCAGAGAGGGTATGCGACCGGGCGTAGTACGTGTATCCGACCATCAACTCGGACAATCAGGAAGTTTTAATCTCCCAAATCGAAGAGTGTAATTGGTATCAGAAGTGAGTCACAAGAAATTCTTGATTGTTTGCCTTTCTCCTTTTCCCTCTTGCTTAATCGTATTTTTACTAATTATTATCTTTTTGTTTTCTTTGATCTTCACTCTGTGTCACAGGGACAGCATAGTCCACAATTCGGTAAGTTCTCTTTTGTTTTGGTGATTATCCCTAGGTGTGGTTGTCTGACCAAGATTGAGTGATACGTTTTATCTCAAAACCCCAGAGAATTTTCTGCGTCTCATTTTCTAGGGTGGATTCTGGTTTGTACATATACCATTTGATAGTATGGTCAAATTTGAATTTCTTGCACAATTCCCTGTGAATCACCTCCCCCACCCAGTTATGCCCAGTCTTATACTTTTTCTTGATCTAGTTTGTCACATACACTTATTAGGTGATTGATCGTTTCATCTCTATCACCACATAAATTGCATTTGCTGTTTTGCTGTGTCTCATCTATTCTTGCTTTGATATTATTGATCCTTATAGCGTTGCTTTCTGCAACGATCAGGAGAGATTCAGTTTCTCTCTTAAGGCTTCCCTTTCTTAGCTACGTCCATGTTTTCTTGTGTGAGATGTTGCTTATTAGTCGCTTAAAACGTCCATAGAGTTGTTTTTCTTTCCATTTTTGTTTTCTGGTTATTTTTCGCTCTGTTGGTTCTCGTTTTGTCAGTTTTGTTTCTGCTAGCTGTAATTAGTCTTTCTCTGCATTTTGTATGTAGTCTTCAAGTTGTTGCATTGATGCGTCAACACGGTCTTCACTGCTGGCAAGTCCTCTTTCTTCTTTTCTTGACACATATAGTCTGTTAACGCCATCTCTGGGATCTAATGTCTAATGCATGGTCATTAATTTTCTTGTTTTCTGGTCTATTTGTTTAAGCTCGTCTCTGCCCCACTTCGTGAATGGTCCCGAATATCTTACGAGAGGGACAGCCAAAGTATTTATTCCTTTGATAAGGTTTATGCTCTATTGTTTTGTCACGAGTAACTTTCTGGTTCTTCTGAAATATTCTTTCTTAAGTTTTTCTTTCATCTCCTCTTGTTTGATGGTGTCAGCTTCCAATATCCCCAAGTATTTGGATGTTTCCTTTTCTCCGAGATTTCTAATTTTGTCTTAATTTGGTAGTTCCATTCCGTCTGTAATGTGTACTTTTCCGCTTTTCTTTACTAGCATCGAACATTTTTCTATGCCAAATTCCATCCCTATCCTGACTGTCTTTACCCAAGACCTTGAGTGAGGGAAGGTTGTGATTATATACATTCTATGCCTTTATGTTTTTGCTGCTTCTTTTGGGTGACATTTTTCAGTAAGATAGGTAGTACTCTTCTAAGGAGATGAGCTGTTCTGAAAAGTGCAATTTTTGAATAATAATTATAATTATGATAAAAAATCATCTGGGATTTCTTTTTAGATACAAACGGATCACCAAATCCCGGGTAGATGACCAAACCCAGCGTTAATCAACAAATAAAAAGAAAACTTGCCTTTTCTTGAATTTTGCCATTCCTGCGGACCACAGAGTGAAAATAAAAGAAAGTGTTCTAACAAATACTTAAACCTTGCCAGAGAACTAAAAAAGCTGTGGAACATGAGAATGACGGTGATACCAATTGTAATTGGTGCACTTGGAACGGTCCCAAAAGGTCTCGAAGAAAGACTGGAGGTATTGGAAATCAGGAGACGAATCGATACCATCAAGACTACGGCATTAATGAGATCGGCCAGATTACAGAGAAAAGTCCAGAAGACTTGAGGAGACTTGCTGTCACTGAATCTCCAGTGAAAAAAAACCTTAGCTAACGCTGGTGTGAAAAACTCGCAAGAACTAATAATAATAATAATAATCTCTTTATAATAATTAACGTTCCACATTGAACCCTTACGCCTCGATCGAGGAGAGGAGAGGTGACCTAATGCGATAAGGGTTTTCCGGTTCGAGGGTCGAAAACTGTTAATATTATATTCCACCTGCTGCAATATATTCTCTAATGGCAAAGTGATCACGCCAAACCTGGACCCGAGATTCGAACGCCCAAGATATTGAAAAAAGAAAACGGGTCAAATATCTGTCTCTGCCAGACAGGTTCGTAGTATCATCAGCCGTCGTCGAAACTTTCAGCGTTATCAGTCCACGCTCAAGCTCTCTAAAGGATATTGATAGAAAAGCTTATCGCCAAAGGAACGAGCCTCGAGAAGTGGTGTGGTGAAAAGAACACATCTCGTTGGCCATTGTTCGTGGTTACTCTGTTGCAATCCTATTAGTGATACGAACAGCAACTGAAAACTGATTTTTATTCTTAATTCCTTATAAAAAGCTTTTACTGTTTTTTAGAATATCGATGTATTTTTATTTGCTTTCTGTAATTGATCTTTGTACGTCACCATACAATGACGCGAAAAAACGTTCTAAAAACAGAGTAAAAATATTGGACTTAAAGGATAATAAAAATGATATACATCTGATCTATTCGGTAAAATAAAACCGGATTTCTTCTGTATGGATGCACCATATTGACACTAACAAAATGCACACAGAAAAAAGCCAGATTGGTACTACACAAGAATGCTATGAGCTATTTCAAACAAACCCTGATAGAAACGCTCATCGAAACAACAGATGTATGACCACTTACTTACCTTCTCAAAAACCCATCCAAGTAAGACGAACAAGATATACAGGACACTGTTGGTAAAGCAAGGATGAACACATAGTGACGTTCTTCTATGGTCCCCAACGCATGGACGTACCAGTGTTGGCTGACCAGCAAGAACTTATTTACATAAGCTCTGTACAGACAGAGGATATAGTTTGGATGATAGGGACAGATGGCGGGAGAAAGTCAGGGAAATCCGTGCTGTTTGTGCGACTTGATGATGATTATGATGACATACATATCTCGTTAGCTGGTTGTATCGTGTCTTCGGCAGGAATATTAATGTAAAGCACATTTTTCTTCAACTGGTTTGATTTCAGAGTTTTCTTTCTCCTAGACCGGTTCCCACATCAGGGTTGCCCTACTATTTATCCATAGCAGAAAAATAAATACAGAAGTTAAAAAAAAAACAACAACACGTAGTGATGTAATAGTTAGCAAGCTAGAGCAACAACTACAGCAGCTATGGGTTAAATAGTATCTCCGCCGTTTTTCTTCAACAAGGATATCTTTGACATTAAATAACCCCCAAAAGCTGATCTGCCATTAAACAAAGAAACCAACCAATTATTATTGAGAAGTGAGTTAGAACTGACTAAGTGTAACAGATTTGCTGCTAGGTATCTTGTCGTGAGGTTTAAAGTCAGCTAACTAGTCTCGCAAACTAATCACTACTGCGTCGTGAATTTGATCCGCACTAAGTTCTGTCCCTAAAGGCAACTCGTCGTGTTGTCATGGTTAGCAAGATAGTCTTGCAGATCTATAGCTACTAAGCAGTGAGTTCGATCCTCACTGGGCGACAAATACATCTGCGCTAAATCTAGACTGAATCATATCTAAGTTACCCTTAGATTATACGTATTAAGTAACAGATGCGTGACCACTTAGTCATTGCAGGTATTATACGTAACCAAAGCTTAATAAAATGCAATTCTCTAATGCAAATTAAAAAAAAAAAATCTTTTTATACGTGTTATCTAGTTTCTTCTCATAGCAATTATTATATTTTGAATTTTTTTCGTGTGTAATAACGACGACTATTTCAACTGCTAACACTACCGCGACAACTTAAAAGCATACATAGTTAGTGAGAGTGGCGATCGGGGAAAAAATTCGTGCTGAAACTGTTTGTGTTCAATTTGTACTCATAGGCTTGAGGAAGGCATGAGACCATCAAGATATAGGAAAGATAGAAAGTGTCGTCCCTTGCGAAACAGGAAGGAGATCACTTATACATAAAATCAACCAAGAAAAAATTTAAAAAACAGAGACATGACTGGGTAGGAACGATAATCTAATGAGAACTTTGTAGATGTTGTACTCCCTACATATTGGACTCCCCCTCCTCGATAAATACACGCCAACGGGGAGTTCACCAGAGTTGTTCCAAACCCACGTGACACAATCACGTGATACCACTTGCGTAGTGGACAATAGTCGCTACCCAACTGGACTCTCAGCTAACTACGGTCTAACCCAATTCACTTGTATCTTGTTTCTGTTACTTGAATATATATGTTTTTCTATCTACCCTTTTGTGTTCCCCGTGTCTTTCTGCATCACAGCAGTAGACGACCGTGATCTGACTTTACAGACCAGTGGTATAAGTATACTTGAGAACGGAAAAGTTAAAATTCTGTGCGTCATGTTACGGATGTTACCATCACCTACGAAATTGCTTTGGGTTTGGTTGTTTTTTTTTTGGCATATGAACCATTTTAGGTTATTTAGTACCAAATATGGTTTATTCATGTATATTAGATGAATAAGATTTGTAAACTTAAGTTGGTTGGTTGGGTTTTTATGGCATATCAACCTTTGTAGGTTATTTTACGCCAAATCCATTTTTATGAAAATAGTTCTATTTTAAACAATTCAGTTTAGGATAAGTTTAAATGTAAGTACAGTTTAATTTTGAAAAAAAAAGTTTCTGTTTCAAGCTATTCAGTTTAATCAAACAATTCTAATTCAGCTAATTCAGTTTAGTATAAGTACTGATTTTGTTTACTCACAGTTAAATTTCAAAACAGTTCTATATTAAACAAATTAGTTTAGTGTAAGTGTCAAAAAACAGTTCCATTTAAAATAATTCAGTTTAGCATAAGCACGCAGTTTAAATGTAAGTACTGTTTAATTGTCAAAAACATTTGTATTTCAAGCAATTCAGTTTAGTCAAACAATTATGTTTAGCATTAGTATGCAGTTAGTTCTATTTAACCCATAGTTAGGGCCTTATCAGGTGATACCACTCCGAGCCAGAGTGGACCTGGGAGCGAGGGCAATAAAGGGGTACTCAGCATTCCCCAAAGCTCCAGCATTACTAGAACCTCACCATCAGACTGTTTAGTGTAAAATTCAGGACATTCGTTGGGGGCGGTTCTTACCCCTCGGCAGAGAAGCAGTCGCTGTATTCTACAACCCCAATTGTAAACTTAAGTCAACAAAGTAAAATACTTACAAGTATTGCTATGTATCACTAAAATCAGTGATATGTTTACACACAGTTCAATGATCAAACAGTTCTATTTCTAATAATTCAATTTAGCATAAGTCATTTGTTTGCACACAGTTTAAATGTCAAACAGTTCTCTTTGACCTATTGATAGGAGCCTATCTGGAGCTACAACTCCGGGTCAGCGTAGACCTTGGCGCAATGGCCATAAAGGGGTATTCCGTATTCCCCAATGTTCCAGTACTACTGGAGCCTCACCAGATGGTATAATGTCATAATCAGGACACTCGAAATTGATCTAGAAAGTAATGAGACTTTTATTTTTCAGGTTAGCAACTCTGATTAAAAATCAGTTGAACACGAGTGAAAATATTTACTTTATGTTTTCTTTCTTTTAGTAAAGCGTGTGAATTCATCCAAACTTTCGGCCACGGAAATGATATGACATATGGTCAATTTTTAAGAGGAGTAAAGCTGGCTTGAATTCAGAGCTTTCTTTCTCCTCGACTGGTTCCCTAACCAAAGCTAAAGAACCCAGTCTGTCCTCCTATTTACCAATAGGTACGAGGAGAGTATATAAATTCATGTCTTTCCCAACGGCATAAATGCGAAATGAAAAGGAAACCGTCTCCTTCAGGATTTGAACTCCGTTCGCTGATTCCATCTCTTACGACGATAACCATTACGCTAAGTGTATTATCTATGCTATACAGTCGGCTCTCTATAGACCTCCTTTGCTCTGCCTTTTCCTTGAGATTAGAGTGTGGTATCTATTCTCTCTTAACTGTGTTTAGTCTTTAGGCAGTATATGGCACAGAAAAACAAAGTGAACCTTGTTCCAGAGGTTCCCATCCAAGGGCAGTGTCTCTCCTATAACACTAAAAAGAGAAAGTCGCAGTATTCCGAAACCTGCGTGACAGTTGTTGCTGACTTCGTGGTTATTCTTGGTTATGTCTATGCGTACGCACATGGGATCCCTCTTTAAAAGACAACGTATTGCATACGATCATCCAACAGATGTAATTAAATACATGCTCTCCAGGAGTTGCAGGATCAGTGAGACCTATTTTTAATATGTAGATATACAGAAAGTGCAATAACCTCTATACTCAATAGATATTGATCAGTGTGACTTTTTCTTGTTTCCCAAACTTAAGATTGTTCATAAGGGTAAGATGTGAGGATGTAGAGCACGTTAAAAGAAACACGAAGATAATTGTAACCATTTAACTATCTCTAAATGAAGAATTAAAATTAAATTGAATTATTAGAGACAGGAATACTTTTAACTATTTTCCGATTAAACAAATGAGCTCAATAACTTGTTTTAAGATAAACTTACTTTAGACTATTCGTTGACAAATTATATATATATATCTATCTATATATATATATATGTGTGTGTGTTTGTGTGTGTGGTTAGGCAGCAGTCTTTCATTAAAGTATGTTTGATTAAATAATAAAGACACATTTTGTTTATATAATTTAATTAAGATCCTTTCAAGTTTCCTCATAAGTGTCTTGGTTTCAGGTTGGATTTGGTAGATAAATTTACTAAAATTGTCCCGGGCGCTTTCGTAACTTTCATAGGCTATCATCAGAGTATTTTTTAAAAAGTTTTGAAAGTTTTTTGTTTTTATAACATAACAAAACCATGCAAACGCAGAATTGGATAAAACTGAGTTGCTGATGAATTAAAAAAAAAAGAAAATTATCAAGAAATACGGAATATCAAAAACTCTTTAAAAACACTTATTGCACATGCAAGGAACCCCTGATGATGATAAGGGTTAATATGCCATAAAACCAACCAACCAACCAACCAACCGTACAGTTGTGTGCAAATTGTTCGTATTATATATGAATACTTGATGGTTGGTTATGTCTTATGGCATATCAACCCTTGGTGATTCAATGCCAATCCCTGTTTATATATATATATATATATATATTAAAGAAAACTCAACGAATAGATTCTATGCCATAATAAATTTATTTTGACAAGTTGCTAAAAGTGTCCTGACTTGTCGAAATAAATTTATAATGGCATAGAATCTATCGGTTGAGTTTTATTTGATATCACAGACATATTTGCTCTGTATGAGAGTTTTTCTATATATATTCTTATATATTAATAACCATACATCGAGCAATTTGTTAGAATTATATGAAACTTCTCATATATTCTATATATGATATATTCCAAACACATCGTCTCTAAACATTGGTTTATATATATATATATATATATATATATATATATATATATATATATAAATTAGATAGTGACAACCAACCCAACACTGTCATATATATATATATATATATATATATATATAACAGTGTTGGGTTGGTTGTCACTAACTTCCTGGGTTTGTGGCGAACCAAATGCGATATAATTTGGAAAGTGCTCAATATCTGTGATAGACCTTTTATATAATAATGAATAAATAAATATATATTAATTTTTATATATATTTAATTGACAAGTTTCGAAGCTTCCATGCTAATGAATATTTATGAAAACTAATATATATATATATATATATACATATATATATTGATTAATGTCTATATGTATATATATATATAATTTGTAAGTGATAGTTTAGAGGTAACATTTCTAAATGAATCAGAGCTTATTTGTTTGAACACAGTGATATGATTTCAACTATTGCTATCAAGTACAGAAAATTCAATTTAATAGTGATCATTTGTTTATTCATAATGAAATGGTTTCGCGCATAGAAAATAATTAAACAGTTCTATCTAACCCATTGATGGAACCCTAACAGGTGCTTTCATTCTGTGTCACAGTGGACCTGAGATTAATAAGAATAAAAGAGTACTCCACATTCAACAAAGCTCCAGGCCTGGGGCCTCAACATCTGAAGCAGTTTTGTGTCATATCCTGGAAAGTCATTCGGAGATCTTACCCCTCTGCAGAGATGCAATCGGTATTTTCTACAGCCCCAGGCAGTTGGGCAGTTGGAATTTTTAGTGTTAGCAATATCTGAAACCATTTAAAATATGCAAATAAATGGTTAATATTTTATAGAATTATTTGTGTTGGATAGCAATATTTGAAACCGTTTAACTGAGTGAGAACAAATGAACTCTGGCTTTTTTCAAAATAATGTTACCAACAAAATATTTCCAAACAAATATTTTAGGGATTAGACCTAACGAAAAAAAGTCAGATTTATTCCTTCTGGGGGATAGAAAAGGATTTGCCTCCCGTGGACAATGCATTGTGGAATTGTAGGAACCGAAAGAACGGAAAAACCTGAGGAACAATTAAGATTAACATAAAAATCGGCCATGACACATGGACGTACATTTGACAGTTGCACACAAAGTTAAAACATCTTATTTTCCTAGTAAATGGATTTATGTCGCTGCCTGTGATTAAATAGACCTAAATGATTAGTTGATTGAACACCACGAGTCTTTTAGTTTTGTTTACATGCTTTCTTTGTTCGTAAAAACCTGACGAATGAGTCAGTCGGGTTTCGATCCTAGCTTCGAGAAATTCGTGTGTCTACCCACACTGAAGAGTTGTGATACAACGAAACAGTCTGTCTTTGGATGACTTTATATATATATATATATATATATATATATATGGAAAATCAACTGATTTCTATATAAAAAATAAGTGGTTATCTTGGGGCTAAAAATAAGCTCGAGAAACAGGAATTATTATATCTGTATTTTCGCATTTTTTTGCCTAATCGGTGCTTAAGAGCTGTTTTAAAATGTTTCTTTGAAAATTGAAATTTGACTTGGCGCGAAAAAGTTGATGGATCGAAACCTAAAATGACGAAAAAAAAATTCCTCCTAGATTGTTAAAAAATATTTGAATTTTAGATAAATCATCGAATTTTTAAAAATCTAATTTTGAGCCAAACTCAATCTTATAAATAAGCGATGAAATAGATAAATCTTCAGTCTAATAAATAGCGATAAAATCAATTCATCTTCTGTACATTTTACGGGTTAATTCTGTTACCTACTCAAAAAAATTTTTGGTTTATTTCTTTTGATTGAAAATCTAACTTTCAAATCCTTCAAGTATGTATTTAATTTCATCATTGCTTAATTATCTTAAACTGAACGAATATGTTTGTTAACAAAAATATTCGTACTACTGCTTAATCTGTCCTCTGCGGATGGAAGTTTTTGCTGCAACTGTATACATTTTTAGCGCATAAATAAATTTTCTCTCTCGCATAGTGCAATGCTCATACATGTATCATTTACACACATAAGATATAGTCATTAGATTAAGACAATGCAAACGGCTGCATAAACCTTTTTCTCTCTTAAAATATTTACGCTTGGACTAATATAGTCTTTTCTTACAAGAAAAACTTTCTGTTTTTCAAAAAAATTTTCACTCACTTTAAAAAAAGAAAAAAATTATTTATTTTTAGATCAGTGTCTTATTCTATCATTTACACTTTTATCTGATATATATATATATATATATATATATATATATATATATATATATATATATATATGTTTGTGTGTATGTTTGTGTATGTTTGCGTGTGCATATATAAATAGGATTTGGCATAAAATTACCCACTAGGGTTGATATGTCAACTAACCAACCAAACGTACAAATGAGGAATTTCAGAGGTGTTTCGACCAAGGGAAAACTCGTTGGAATAATAAAGCAGACTACTCAGAGGACTGTTTCGAAGAAAATTAACATTTCGTCGATTCATTATTTTCTCGATATTTTAACACATCTCGAATACTTTGTACTTTGATTATTTTGTAGAGTTTTCTTTTTTTTTTCTTTTTTCTTTTTTTTTTTTAGTTTTATTTATATTTTCTTGTTTACTTGGCGCGCTTAGCGTAACGGTTATCGTCATAGGAGATGGAATCGGTGACTCAAAATGCAGATCCAAGACGCTGCTGTTAGCGCTTTACTTCGCGCTAATGCCGTTTTGAAAGGTTTGAATTTATCTGTTACCCTCTTCCTTGCAATGAGTAAATTGAAGGGCAGACCGGAATCTTTAGCCTTTGTTAGACAATTCCTTGAATTTAAACCAGTTTTATTCCTCTTGAAAATTGACCTTGTGTCACGTCTTGTCGGTGGCGGAGAAGTTGTGTAAATTGTTGCATCGTCTGCAATATTCTGCTGTCGGCCATAAGTCTAGAACCATCCAACCTAAAGAAAGAAATTACCATTGAAATATTGATGACAAATCTGCTAATAATCAAATCTGTGAAAGTCAAGACCCGCGAAAATCGAGATTTGATTGTTCATGGGATAATTGATCGAGGAAATGACTTTTGATAGAAAAGCTTAAGTCATGATAAATAGAAAATCTGAAATTCTAATTTCCCCCAAATATCTGTCTGCAAGGAAAAAGAATTAGAAAGTCATTTTATGTCCCACCCCAACTTGTAGACTGACCTATATCTCATACATATTTAAAATATTTCTTCAAGAAAAATTATATGCTAAATTTCGTTTATTCATTTTTTTTTTTATTTGTCCTCATCTGGACGGTATTATAAACACTTCACGAAAAAACTTCTCTTGAACAAAAAAGATTCTCTCTCCCTCTCTCTCCCTCCCCCCTCTCTCTCTGTGATTGGCGACAGGGGTTATATATGCCAGAGTGTTGAGACAACAAAACCTAGAGACGAGCTGTGTTGAAATTTAGCTTACACAGACGTTTTGACCCCACAAATGCAATAAAATTTGAAATCACAGTTGATTGTAATTTCAAAAAAATTCTTTTAATAAAATATCAAAAAATATTAACATCACACACCCACACTACCCCACCTATATATATATATATATATATATATATATATATATATGTGTGTGTGTGTGTGTGTGTGTGTGTGTGTGTGGTTTGCTTTATATATAAATAAAGAATGCTCATTATCATTGCCAGAACGTATGTATTCAAGTTAGGATAGACAATTTATTTTACAATAGAAATTTTGTGACTAACTTTGCTTTTTAAAATAGATTCGCCGATTTAACTTGTTTTGAATTTTAAATAATCCAATTTTTATAAAAGAAATAACTTCCCAAATAATAATCGGCAGATTCTTCGAAAAAAGTTAGGAGCTGCATAACTTTATAAATTACACTTAAAATATCATTATTCCTTTTTTTTTTCCCACTATATTTGAATAGTTAAGTTTTGAAATTTACTTGAATATTAGTATACTTGACCTCCTTTCATTAAAAAATAAATTGAAAAGCAGTTTTTGATAGATATTTAATAAATAATGATATCTATGGTGAAGTCAACCATAGTTATGTCCCCCGGTCTGTCATCTAACGTAAATTGGGGTGTGCCCGTTGATCTTTTAAGCCTAAAAAACTCTCTACAAAATTAGAAGTCGACTTATACGGCTGGGCTAAAATCCAAACCTTTGCTACAGATTGATCAGCCAGTGGAATAGTATTCCTAACAATCGATACACATCACTCATCATCATTCCAACGGACTGCCACAAACATTTCCAAATTAAACTCGTGCTTGGTGAACATATTTCACAAATTAACTAAGAGAAATATTAAAACTGTAATAGAAATTAAGTGTTATATCAACACTAAATCACACGCCGTTTTCAATAGATGCACTGAATGTAAACACTAACTGGAACGGCATGGTACCCAGGCGGCCAGTCAGACAACAACGGTATGTTGTTTATCTGTGCCGTATTCTAATCGCACAACACATTATTAATTCATATGACCATAACCTCTAATGTGCAAGATTTACATGTTTCATATATGGTTGATGGTTCAAATCCTCGACGAGACTGCATTTCACATAGCACTAATACCCTTGGGAAAGGTTTGAATCCAATTATTCTCCCTCCAGCTATGGGTAAATAGTAGGGCAGACTAGGTTCTTCAGCCTTGGTGAGGCAACTAGCCTAGGAGAAGAAAAACTCTGAATCAACTAGTCTAGGAGAAGGAAAACTCTGCTTAAAAAATGACCTCGTGTCATATCCTGCCCGAGCGGAGGGGTTGGGTAAATATGGATATGGTTGATGTAAATTTGACTTCTGAGAAAAATTACGTACAACATAACTACTGAAGTAATGACTGTTCAATGAGACAGTTTATCAAATATACACACATTGTTATAATTACTGTACTTATATAGCACAGCATTTTATTGACAATTAAAACCTTGATTATCAGATACCACACAGTCATTTTAAAAGTATTTACTCATTCACATAAAGTTGAACATTAATCTTAATATGCTTAAAAATGATTATTTGACAATAAAAGGATCACAATTTATTTTATCTCATCCTAATTTTGGCCTTTTAGGTAAGTTTTAGCGTAGCAGCAGCCTAATATATGGTTGGAGGTTGACCTATACAACAGATATAAAACTAACCTATAATTTTGAACTAAAAACCTTGAGGTTGACTTATATGCCAGATCTTATACACAATAATTTACAGTATATAAAAAATATCCATCTTAACTTGTCATAGTTGAGTTATATTTGCTTTAAGCTTACCGTGAAACTCAGACCTTATTCATTTTTTTATTACAATATCCTTTAAAGTATTTCTTTTAGTGAATATAAAAGTGTTCTACTATCTATGAACACGATACAAAAATCATATATTTCTTATGTCTTAATTGATTTTATTTAGTATCGATATTTAAGTTTTGGGATTGAGAATAACAGTTTTGTCTTTATCGATAGATTTTTTTTTTCCAGAAAATCAACCTTTTTCTGGCTGTTTGTTTAGCCCTTTTCAAATTTTTGCCTTGAGACTTTTTTGAATGTGTTAAAGCACATTAATTCTTAACAGGATAGTCGGCTGGGGCTGTAGAAAATACCAACTGCACTTTTGCAGACGGCTAAGACCATCTAACGAGTGTTCTGGATATGATGGGGGCGTCCTCGTGGTGTAATGGTTAAAGCGATGGACTGAGAAATCGTAGTTAGCGAGTTCGTACTCCAGTCACGCTATTTCGTTCACTTTCGGGAAAATACCTTTGGGAAAGGTGTGAACCCCCTTATCCTCCCAGCTATGGGTTAAATAGTACCACTACTGTTCTTCTAGGAGAATAGCGTTGGCATTAAATAACCTACAAAGGTTGATATGCCATAAAACAAAGAATCCAAACCAAGCCTGGATATGATATTGAACAATCTGATGATGAGACTCCAGTAATGTTAGATCTTTGGGAATGCGAAGTACTCCTATATTGCAATCGTGCTCAGGTTCATTCTGCTCAGGTGTTTTAGCACCTGAAAGGGTCCCATCTATGGGTCAAAGAGAACAGTTTGACTTTTAAACTGAGTGCAAACAAAGGACTTATGCTAAATTGAATTATTAGTGATACATAGCAATGCTTGGAACCATTTAACTTTGATGACTTATGCTAAATTGAATTGTTAGAAATAGAACAGTTTGATCTTTGGACTGTGTGTAAACATATGACTGATTTCTTTTGATTCGTCTCTAATTGCAGCATTCAGTGAATTAAAAAAACAGTTCAATGTTTTATTTAATTCTTTCTCTACAGTCAATACACATCCAAATCAGTTTAGATGAATTTTACCGAAGGAGTTGGCAATAGGAAGCAATTGCCAACTCCTTAGGTAAAATTCATCTTATTTATTGAATGACCCTTGTATATGTGTAGATCTTAACCGATTTGGATGTTTATTGACAGTAGAGAAAAAAATTGAATACAACATTGAATTGATTTTTTTTACAGTTGCACTTTTCTCAAGGAAATCGGTAGTGAGGCACCGTTCATGTCTCAGATGACTGTCAGCATGACCTTCTTTACTGACCACTGCGCCTATTACTTTTTATTTCCTGGTGTGTTTCCACTCCATGAACTGTTTTTTCAATTCAGTCTTGTGACAAACCCATGTTTAGCTCATTTGTAAAGATTCTTTTCTACTAAAACATGCTTTTCCATACACATCACACATTCTTCTGTAAATTTCATATGGTTTGCACTTCTCTGACACCAAAGGTTTGATGACAAATCTCTGTTCAAGCTTGCAGCTTCATTTTTGATTTGTCACCATTTTAGATAGCCTCGAAAGAAACATGTTCATGAAATTAAAATAATTTTCGCTGTAAAGCAATTTAAAAAAATGCAGAGTTTTCTTTTAAGTCGTTCACTTTTTAAAGAATCGTCAAAACGTCGGGAGAGTTTGTTGTACGGTTCATGAAAAGGGTTTCAAGCATGAATCTCCACAGTAAATGACCAGATTTTGTACTCTGAATTGACTGAAGATTTCCCCTTACAGACCAAAATGATGTCTGGACATTTATTTTTAAAAGACTTTACTTGTGAAGCTTTTAAAAAGTTTTGCTGCGAAATGGGCACGATTCCTCGTCTGAACTCCTATTTCCTCAGACTCTTTCCTATAGTTTGGAGGACCGTTCCAAGTTTTTCGACAACAATTGGTATCGCCGTCATAATTATTTTGAAGAGCTTTTTTTTTAGTTCAAGCAAGGTCCTTGTTGTTGTGTATCTTTTTGGGCTTTTTTTTTTTTCATTTTCACTCTATCGTCCATTGAAACGGTAAAAGCCACCATGTCGGTTTTTTTTTTTTTTAAAAAAATGAAGTTTTTAGGGAGCTGGTTCAATCTACAATAATAAAAATAACATTGCTGTTTAATGTTAAGTTAAAACTAAACAGATATTATTGGTTTTTGTGTTTTTATTTAATCTGATTTCATTTTTGGCTTTAGAATGACAGGATGAGGAATTTATTATTTTTCTCTGAAATTTTTAGCTCCGACATTTTAGTTATTAAATTTTATAACTCTGAAATTAAATATCCTGTAAAACAAAGTATCTTAGGGAATAAGCAGCTGATTAAAATAAACATGTATGTAATTTTTCTTTTTAAAACAGGTTTACCGATTTAAAATGTTTTGAATTTCAAATAATTCATCTTGTATAAAACAAAGCTTCTTAGAAAATAATGTGAAGATTTTTCGAAAAAGAAATTATTACGAACCATAATATTTCGTACAGAACTTGAATGGAGAAACCAGAAAATAAGTTCATTATTTCTTTTTAAATTAATCTTTAAAGAAATCAAGTTTCTCGGAAAATAGTCAGCAGATCTTAAAATAATCTTATAAATTTTGTTAAGAACTTTGAATTTTCAAAATAATTTAGCTTATTTTTTGTTTTCAATTCTAAATAATTCAAGTTCATAAAACAAAGTTTCCTAGACTGATTTGAAATATTGACTGATTTTAACGGTATGTCAACTCGTTTGGAGTTATTTTATGCCTTGAGATTAGGAAACTGAATACACTGTATGTATTTACAAATCTCTATGTACGGACAGGATGTAACAAAAGGTCAATTTTTCTTAAGTTTAACTGGTTTTAATTTAGAGTTTTCCTTCTCTTAGACTGGTTGCCTAATCAAGAACAATGAACCCAGTCTTCCCTACTGTCTACCAATAACTGGAGGAAGAATAATTTGATTCATACCTTTCCCAAGGGTATTAGTGCTATGTTAAATGTAATCAGCCTCGCCAAGGATTCGAACTCATGTCTCTGTATCCATTTCCTACGACGATAACCATTACACCACGGCCACCTCCTACGTACCACCCACCACCACCTTGTCGTGCCATCAGCACGGATATCTCTGACCCCATCTCACCACCCCTCCCTATCGTTCATCGCTTCCGGCAGGTCCTCAGGGCAACACCCCGTAGCCTCACAGGGCTGCTGTATGTAGGTTCGAGCTAGTCGCCCTACCTTTGCTCGGCCAAGGGGTCCATAGGAGTACATCACTTGTGAGATCGTCCTTACTTCTCCAGCAGTGTCCTGCATGTCTGGTTCGTCACACTGTATTTATATAATTATATTTTTTGTGTAGTTTCTTTAGTATATTGCACCCGGCCTGCCTCCCATCACGAAAACTATCCAAGCTAGACGAACCAGACATGCAGAACACTGCTGGAGAAGCAGGGACGAGCTCATAAGTGATGTACTCCTATGGACCCCCGCATATGGCCAAGCTAAAGCAGGACGACCAGCTCGAACATACATACAGCAGCTATGTGAGGATAAGGGATGTAGCCCTGAAGACCTGCCAGAGGCGATGAATCATCGGGAGAAGTGGCGAGAGAGGGTCAGGGATATCGGTGCAAGCGGCATGACATGATGATGATGATGATTCCTTCCTAACACAAATAAACCCAGTCAGCTGGGGCTGTAGAATACGTCGACTGTATCTCTGCAGAGGGCTAAGACTAACGAATGTCCTGAATATAATTCTAAATTGCATCTGAATGTGAGGCTCCTGTCCCGAAGTGTTTGTACCTGTTTGGGTTCCATCTACGAGTCAGATAGAACTGTTTAATCCTTTACTATACCTGGAACAATTTATGCTGAATTGATTTACTCATGTTAAACAACAATAGTCGAAACTGTTTCACTGTGTGCAAACAAATGAGCTCTGGCTCATTTAAAAATTGTTACCTACAAACTATCCATTTACAAATTATATATATATATATATATATATGGCTTTAAATAACCCACAAGTGTTCGTGTGCCGTAAAAACAAACCAATTAACTAATACAACAAATTTGGAAACATATCTATTTGACCCATAGATGGGACCCTAATAGGTACTACTACATTGGGTCAAGACGGACTTGGGATTAATGGCAACGAACAGGTACATCACTCTTCTCAGATCTCCGGAACTAAAGTCTCACTATCATATACAGGTTAGTGTTATTCTCAGGAACCCTTTTATTTACAGGAGGGATACAGTCAGCATGTTCTGAGCCCTTTCGACGGGGGCTAAAGTTTCATAGAAATTTATACGTAAAAATACTGTAATTGTTTACGGGTATTATGCTAGGAGCGCATAAACATTGACTTGCAAGCAGCTGCAGTTAAACCTGGGTAAGTGAAGGTAATATGAACAAACTTCAAAATAAGAAGTAGGAAATCAGTGTCATTTTGGAAGTTGCCTGCCTCGCCCACTCCAGATGGTTTGCCGATTTGGGGATAATAGACTGCAGCCGTAGACACCTTCACAGAAGATCTTAAGAGGAAGATCGCAACAGGATGCTGCAAAGACATCTGTGGTGCCAGCATTACAAATCTCCGCCGAGAACATTTTTTCCGTCTTTTTTTTCTTTGGTGCATATTTTTCAGCTTTTAAAGAAGTCGGTTAGAATTCAACGTAAACGGCATCACCAGCTTTTGGCGATTCGTCACCGGAACCCTCCCTCCAAAAAATATTCTGGTGAGTCAAAAGTTTTGCAATATTTTGGTAACTTGACACACAATTCGGCATTTACCGAGGTCGTAAAGTTGACGAACTACACCGGACTATCATAAGTCAAACTCCCTTCATACTCACCGACTCCTAAAAGACCACAGCATCGAAATCCACGGGTTTTAGACCTATAGTAACGTTACGGGATCATAAATATGAATAGATGTTATATTTCTTAAAGCACAAAGCAGATTCGTTGTTTCGAATAGGAAACGTTTATTAGCTGACTGCAACATTCGCATAGTCGTCAACGAAACGAGAGAGAAAAAGATAAAGTAAAAGATATTAGTTGTTACATTGAAACGATCTGAGATTCATTGGTGGTAGACGAAACAAAATACCGACTTTGCTTTTCTCTCCCGACCGGGTTTTCACCCTTAAGAGGGCCGCTTGAAAATGTCCGGACGAATTCATCGAACGTCTCCGACAAACTGCTCTGACTCAACTCCCAAACGTCCCTTCTTATACAATATCTTAATCTCCTCAACTAATAAGGATAAGAACGTGTCATTAACTTTTTGTGTTACGTCATCTTATCGTAAGTAGCTGACATTGCATTCAATTTGCTTACTTTTTAACATCCTGTCTACCACCCGGATTTCAAAAGAAAACACAATTTTGACATGAGCTGACATCCGGTCATGGTATGTGTACGCGTACGATCTTTTCAATGCGACCTACACTTCAACTCAAAGGTTTTAGCGAACACACAATTTATAATAACAAACAAAATAATTAACTAGTATAATTAATCACTAACCTTAATTACCAATTTCTAGATGGAGGTACCCGTGGTGTAATGGTTATTGTCGTAGGAAATGGACACGGCGACACGAGTTCAAATCTTGGACGAGACTGATTGCATTTCACATATCACTAATACCCTTGGGAAAGGTATGAATCCAATTATTCTCCCCCCCCAGCTATAGGTAAATAGTGGGACAGACTAGGTTCTTCAACCTTGGTTAGGCAACTAGTCTAGGAGAAGGAAAACTCTGAATTCAAACCTGTTGAACTCCGCTTAAAAACTGACCTTGTGTCATATCCTGCCCGAGCGGTGGGGTTGGGTAAATATGATTACCGATTTTTAGATTTTGTCTGATCGTTGATGTTCTTGCAACCTGTGTGAAATTTCTTGAATCATCTGGTTAATGAACAACAAATATTTTTGGGTTGCTTTTGTGGCGTTATAACCCAATTCGAACTCATAAAGCATAAGTTCCCTAATTTGATTTCTTTTGAACGTTCATCTATGTGACTTTCAGGTTACACACAGAATAAAGTCACAACGTGTGAGCGCACCAACTACCACGATACTACCAACCACAGCAGGTACATGCCACGGCTTAAACTGCTTCGATCACGTGACATACACGCCGCAAACTAGCTAGTAACAAAATATTGCAAAACTTTTGAGTCACTCAATTCAGATCAATCAATCAATCAATTATAAAGGTTGATATGAGAAGATAGTAAAAACGGAGATGCCAAAGGAGGCAAAACAAACAAATACACGACAGGGTGAGGAAGGCGATCAACAGGGAATTGTGCAAGAGATTAAAATTTGACAACACTACCAAATGGTAAATACACAAACCTGAATCCCTTTTAAAAAATGAGATGTATAAAATTTGGGATTTTGATATACAAACTGATCAGCTAAATCCTGTCCAGAAAACCAGACGTAGTGTTAATTAACAAAAAAATAGAACATGCTATCTCGTGGGAGACACCTTTCTGGCCAACCACGGAGGGAAAATAAAAGAAAGCGTAAAGGCAGACAAATATCTAGACCTTGCCAGAGAACTAAAAAGAATTGTCGAACATGAAAGTGATGGTGATACCAATTAAAGTAGGGGCGTAGGTAACGGTGCCAAAAGTCTTTGGGAAACGACCGTAGTAATTGGAAACCTGTAGAAGTATCCTAACCATATAGACTACAGCATTTCTAAGATCGGCTAGAATACTGAGACCTGAAGAGACTTCAATGAAAGACCAATAGTTAACACCGGTGCGAAAAACTTATAAGGAGTGAAATAAGACGCAAAAAAACTGCAAATAAAGGTTATGTGGCGATAGAGACGAAACGATCAATCATATTATAAGCGAATGCAGCAAATTAGCACCGAAGGAGTATAAGACTAGACACGACTGGGTGGGGAAGGTAATCTACAGGCAATTGTGCAAGAAATTGAAATTTGACCATACGAACTAGTGGTATAGGCACAATCTGTCCTGGAGAATGAGACGCACGAACTTCTCTAGGATTTTGAGATACAAACAGATCATCTAATCTCGGCCAGACGACCAGATCTTGTGATAGTCAACAACAAAAAAAAAAAAAAAAGAAGAAAAAAATGGACTTACCGACTTTGTAAGCGAAAGTACCTTGACCTTCCTAGAGAACTAAAAAAACTATGGAACATGAAAGGGACGGTGATACCAATTGTAACTGGCGCGCTCGGTACAGTCACCAAAGGATTGGTACAGGGACTGGAAAATTTGGAAATCAGAGGATGAGTGGAGACCATCCAAACTACAGCATTATTAAGATCAGCCAGAATACTGAGAAAAGTCCTGTAGACTTGAGGAGACTTGCTGTCACACAGACTCCAGTGAGAAATCATCAGCTGACGCTGGTGTGAAGGACTCTCAAAAGAGTAATAATAATAATAATAAGACCACTGACAGCATAAGGACAGACGGGAAAGCAATAACTAGGAAACAGATATGGGAAGAAAATCAAGTACATGGATATTTCAAGCGGTAAACTTGCGAAAAGACCTGGACGTGGCTACGAAGAGGAAACCTTAAGAGAGAAACTTCTCTAATAGCAGCACAAGACAATATCATCAGGACCAATTATGTTTTAGTGAAAATTGATCATACGCAACAGAATAGTAAGTGTAGGTTGTGCGGTAACAAAGACGAAACAATTAATCCCATTATAAGCGAATATAGCAAACTGTGCAAAAGACGTAGAAGACAAGATACGACTGGATGGAAAAGATGATCCACTGGGAATTGTGCAAGAAATCGAAATTTGACCAGACTACCAAATAATATTTGCACAAACCAGAATCCGCTCTGGACAATGAGATTCATAAAAATTCTCTAGGCTTTTGAAATACCAACAGATCACTTAATCCCGGCCAGAAGACCATCTCTAATAATTATAAATTAATAAAAGAAAGAAAAGGAAAAAGAGAACTTGCCGTAAAGTGGATAACAAAGAAAACGAAAAGAGAGACTTGTCGACGTTCCCCGAGAACTAAGAATATTGTGGAACATGAGGGTGACTTGATAAGGAGGCTGGGAGTGTTGGAAATCGGAGAATTAATCGAGACCATCCAGACTGCAGCATTGATTAGATCGGCCAGAATATTGAGAAAAGTTCAGGGGTCCTGGTTTTGTTTCGTTGTTTAATGGCATATCAACCTTTGTAGGTTATTTAATGCCAAAGCCATTCTCCTAGAAGAACAGTAGTGGTACTATTTAACCCATAGCTGGGAGGATAAGGGGGTTCATACCTTTCCCAAGGGTATTTGACCGAAAGTGAACGTAATAGCGCGACTGGAGTACGAACTCGCGTACTACGATTCCTCAATCCATCGCTTTAATCAGGAGTCCTGAGGAGACTTGATGTTTCTTAGACTCCAGTAGAACAACATCTGGTAACACTTAAATTTGTTCCAGTGGAAGAATTTAAATGACTTTTTACACAAAGATTCCAACAGCATTATTATGCAATGTCTGTAAATAATGAACTTAGATATTCAGGTGGTGAAGAAAACGTGTCTTCTTTTTCTGTTCTTCCATTTCTGTCGTTACAAATTATTAAGCATGAGTAGAAAAAATAATAAGGCACCGATTATATAAATCTTTAAAAGGTTAAACAAGCTTTAAAACATATCTACATGAATTATAAAGTAGAAAAAATCAGTTAAACGTAATTTTTAAAGCATAAACTCTGATGAATAATTTAGTTTGTTTGTTTGGGTTTTATGGCATATCAACCTTTGTTGGTTATTTAATCCCAAATCTATTTTTATACTAGTGAAAAGTTCTATTTCAAACAATTCAGTTTAGCATAAATACACAGTTTGTCAAAAACATTTCTTCTTCAAGCTATTAAATTTAGTCAAACAGTTCTAATTCAAACAATTCAGTTTATTATACGTTCATCTATGTCAAAAACATTTCTATTTCTATGTCAAAACCAGTTCTATTTCAAACAATACAGTTTAACATGAGTAAATATTAAAACAGTTATATCTCAAGTAATTCAGTTGAGCATAAATACACAGTTTAGTTCTATTTGACCCATCGATAGGACCCTATCAGGTGCTACCACTCCCGACCAGACTGGACCTAAGAGCGGATGGCAATGAAGAGCTGCTCTGCATTCCCCAAAGCTCCAGCTTTACTGGAGCCTCACCATCAGATTGCTTAGTGTAATATCCAAGACACTGCAGAAAAACAATCGGTGTATTCTACAGCCCCACCCAACTGGGCAAAATAATTTAGTTTGGAATGTTTGTCCACAATTTACAGATATTAGTCGTTCAACTATTAGCTTTTTTAAATTCTGAATTTCTTCAACTATTGTACACTGACAGCCATCTTCATCCTCTTGCAAATGCTGCATAGATTTTCATTTATGTTTGGATGTTATCATGTTGGTAAATGTTATCTTGTTGATGCATGTTACCATGTTGGTAAATGACTTAAGTGAAAATCAAGAATTTTACAAGTTAGTTCTAGATTAGCGCGTAACATAAAGGAAAAGGTCGAGGGGAGGGAGAAGAGGAGGAGTGTTGCGTTACGGTAGCCCTTAAGAGGTTGTAATGATACTCCTTAACTATCAGCCCGGCCGTGGTAACCTGATTGACAAAAAGAAGTCGAAACACAAAATGTTTCCGTTTGTTTTGCATGTACGAAATTTATTTCTTGGCGGAATCCGTTCCTTGCAGTCGGCCCAAAATAGAGATAGAGAGAAAGCAGCTTGTGCCAGCAGAGGAGAGATATATAGTGTACAGGGGGAGACGAAAGAGAGACGACAGATGGATTTTGTTATTTTTCTGCTCACCGGCTGTTTTGTGCGTGCGTGATTGTTACAAGTGACCACTCTCTTTGCCTTCTGGTCTCCCCTTCGCGAGCCTTCTCATTCCTTAGAATTTGTCCTTATACATATATTCTTAAAAATTATTGGTTACGTAATCAATCTTCCTAAAATAACACGTAAGTGCCAAGACACAAATATCAACTGATTCTAAACAATTGTTTATCTGAATATTTTCCATTTCAAGTATTTCCGTAACAGGAGGTGTCCTCGTGGTGTAATGGTTAAAGCGATGGACTGCGGAATTGTAGTAAGCGAGTTCGATCTCCGGTCGTGCTATTACGTTCACTTTCGGACAAATACCCTTGGGAAATGTATGAACCCCCTTATCCTCCTATCTATGGATGGATTTGGCATTAAATAGCCTAAGAAGGTTAATGTGCCATTAAACAAACAAACAAACAAACATTTCCCTTACATTCTGAATTCGCTAACAAACATCTATTCCTGGATGTTTACATTCCTAAGTATTTACTTAAAAACAAATGCCTTAATGAAGTTTGCAATTCGGTTTTAAATTTAAATAAAATAAATTAACAACTAAAATAATCAATCGAAATCCTTAATAATTTTTCTGGATGAATTCGTGGGATTCTGTTTGTTTACACATTGAATTGGAGAAATATCTTTTCTGTTTTAACTGCGTAATGTTTATCGTTTTAAGGAAATGGAATCGGTGATCAAAGATTAAATCCTGGACAAAGTTGTTTGCGTTTCACTTCACCCTATTGCTACCGAGAAAGGTATGACTCCACTTGTTCTTTCCCGAGCTATGGGTAAATAGTAGGGCAAACTGGATTCTTTCGCCTTTATTAGGCAACCAATCTAAAAGAAAGAAAACCCTTCAAACCAGCTGTAATCTTTTTATAAATTGACGCTGTGTCACATCCTATCGATGGCGGAGGGGTTGGGTAAATGTATAGTTAAATATTACTTTGCCTAGAATATCGGTTGCGATATTACAGTTCTTGTTAAATACTTAATCAGTACTTAGTGCTTAATTCAAACTCATTGACTGGCGAAATATTTTGATATTTTATCAATATTGGAACTAAGCATAAGTGTAGTGATGCAGAATATTTTAATATGCTAAAGAGAATTTTAAAAATCTTTTGTTTAAAAGAACATTTAGAAACTCTTGACTTGAAGGTAAATAAAACTATCGAAGTTTTGTTGTATATTGTACTTGAATGTAGTTCACGTGTTGAATTACGCGTCAAAATGAATACAGACTTGAACTTGAGGAAGGGAAGATTATATGCGCATCGGGATGTTCCACGATGCGCAGGTGGTCTAGTCTATTCTCTGGGTGATGATTGGCTGCCAGCCCAGGAGTGACTATGCTAGAGTGCATATATACCGGCTAGCTTATTGATATATTTTTGTCTGTTAGCTGGACGCCAGCCGGTCCCCCAGGCCGCCGAGCCAGTAAGTGTTGTTCATTCTTTTATCCGGTGCGCTAGGGCAGTAGCTTCTTCAAAAACATTATATGTAGAAGTTACGAAACTGATCTAGTAACAATCTATAATAACTCATCTGAACATGAATTTTTGGAGATAAACACGAGTTTAACCGATTTTCAATCAAGGTTACCAACCTGAAAAATAAAACGTCTCATCACTTTCTAGATCAAATTCGGAGGTTCCTTGGAAATAGATTGAAGGCATAACTTTTAAAATGAATGTGTTGATTGATTTTAACGGCATGTCAATCCGTCAGGGGTTATTTCATCATTATTTTATTCATTGGGGTTAGTAAATCACGTTCATTGTATCGTATTCATATTTACAGAGTGATTAAAATTTGTTAACACCTTTATGGGAGCACCTTTATGATATAATTTCAAACAGTGTCTACATGTTTCTCATCCCTGTAAACATATTTTTAGAATCTCTCACAGGTGATTAAAAAATGTTAATATTTCTATGGGATTATCTTTATTAGAAAAGCAGAAGAGATATTAAGGAAGATTCCAATAATGTGCTGGCAGAGATGGTTCACAGATAGAGACTTTAAAATCATATCATCATAAACGAGCTCTCATAGAAAGGATAACACACAGTACATTTTTTTGTGGAGTTGTATCTAAAGAGGGTTTTATTTTGCACACGGTCCTATCGAATAAGAATATTTTAACCGATCTATTTGACCCATAGATGAGACCATCAGAGTTATTACAGAGTGGACCTAGGAGTAATGTCAATGAAGTGCTACTCCACTCTTCCCAGAGCTCCAGAACAGGAGCCTCAATATCAGATGCAATTTAGAGTCATATCTTGGACACATTACGTAACCCTCGTAATTCATACAGAAGACTAAAAGTAGCAAAACTCGGGAACTGACCGCCTCTGAGAGAAAAGCAGTTTTTTCGAATGTCATATCGAAGTCAATATCCCGTAAATAAATAAACCAAAGACATTACTTTCGGTGTGGCCATGGTAAAGAGTGCTAAAGGCAGCAAAATTTACCGTCTTTGAGAGAAAAGCAGCTTCTTCGGATGTCATAACGTATAACGAACATCCAGTTGCCTATATAGCCTGCTGTTTGAATTGTTGAGCTAAACCAGACAGCGTTGCCTTCACTTTTGACATACTTTTGTAATCGTTTGTAGAGTGGAGTGTGCATAGATCTTTATGAGTGCGAGTTCGTGTGTGTGTGTGTGTGTATGAGAGAGAGAGAGAGAGAGAGAGAGTTGAGACCTGCTGGTTCGAAACCAGTGTTTGACAAGAGGAGATTCCTTCCACGTGCTCGGCTCGGTTTCAGCTATTTATTTTCTTCCCTTTTCTTTTCTTTTCTCTTTGTCTATTTCTACATAAGCGTCACAGATGTCTCGTCTGGTATCCCTTCAATCTTCCAGGGGATCCTAGTGGGCGTTGTACTCATTCAAAGACATTACATTTCAACCAGTTCATGAATTGCTACACTCGGTCAAGAATAAAAGCAACAAAGAACAAGTTTGAACAATATATTTATCGATAATGATTTTAAAAGGTTTGGTTTAATTCAATAATTGCCAACGTGGAGCAAATGCCTCATCTGTGGGGCATGGTAATATTTTGATGGGGTATGCCATATTTTGGCGGGGCTCGTTTAGAGACCAAGTTAATGACCTTTTAAGCTTCCTTCACATGAACTGAAGTAAAATTTTGAATTTGTAAGAATTAAACATTACGGGGGATGCATAAAATTTTTAGAAATACCAAAGTGGGGCATGGTCCCAAATCAATTGGGAACCACTGGTTAAAATGGTTTCTGTTTAGTGCCATACCAACAATTGTGGGTTATTTAATACCAATTCCTTGTAGAAGAACAACAGTAATACTATTTAACCTCTGGCAGGGAGGAAAGAGATTTCATGCCTTTCCCAAGAGTTTTAGTCCGAAAATAAACGTAATTCTGTGGTTGGAATTCGAACTCTCTTACAACAATGTCACAGTCAAGTACGTTAACCACAACAATTATACAAGAGTGAGTCAAAAGTTATGCAATATTTTTGTACTGTGACGCACTATTCAGAAGCTTTGGATGTTTTTACCAAGGCCGTAAATGTGACGAACCACATCGGACAGTTAGATATCAAACTCACCTGATAATCTCCGAGTGCTACTGACTGGATTTGCCTTTATGGCTTCAAGCAATGGGATCTACGGTTTTAGGCCGACCTGACCTGAACTGATTGTCCAGTTTTTTTGCAACCTGAGGGAAATTTCTTCACCCATCAGTTTAGTGTAATGTGATCAACTGCGTCATCACCTTCCACGTAACAAATATTTTTGCTTACTTCCGCGGCGTTATGGCCCAGTTCAAATTCGTAAAGCATAAGTTCTCGAATTAGACTACGTTGATCGTTCAGCTGTGCGGTTTTCAAATCAGACAGGAAGTAAACCAATGCACAACGTGTGAGCGCACCAACTACCACGATACTACCAACCAAAGTGAGAACCTACCACGGCTTGAAATGCTTCGCACACGTGTTATAGGCCCCTGAAATTTGTACAAACGAAAGTTCTTGTGTCACCAGAGAAATAGAAAATAAGTATGAAGCAATAATATAACAAATGAATAAAGAGGATTACGGTTAGGAAAACAATAATCCGTCTCATTGATGTCATATTATTACAGATAATACTTTCATTATATTTATCCTTCCCACCATCATGGCAGTATGCCGACAGCATGGATTCCCTTTACTCTCTCTCACTCTCTCTCTCTCTCTCTCTCTCCATATTTATCTATCGGCCATCACTCTCAGCAACTTCTTTACTCGACATCCAGTGTCTACAGAGAGCTGATGATCTTAAGTTTTTGCTGGTCGGCCACACGAATGTGTCCATGTGTAGAAGTCTACAGGAAAACGTTGCTAATGAGTTCGCCCTTACTTTTTCATCATATCTTGGATAGTTTGTGAGATGGGACGTAAGTGGCCGTACATTTGCTGTTTTGTTGGGTTCTGCTTTCAAGATTTGTTCAGAACAGTACGCAGCATCCTTGTGTAGTTCCCATCAAACCTTTCTCCCAAGTGTTTTGTTCAAGTCCGAGTGGTGCAGCCATACTGTAGCACTGAAACGGTCACAGCTACGAAGAATTCCCGTTTTCTTTTATCAGAGAGATTAGATTTCCACATAGTCGTTGACCTGTCAATGCTTTAACTATGTAAGCGATGACATCACTTTCAGTGGATGGGATATTGCCACCAAAGTAGGTCGGTATGTAATAACATTGTACTATTCTAATATCATACCAATATGTTATATAATGATGCCATATGAATACTGTCAATTGCGGTGTAGAAGCTGACCTTTTAAAACTGAAAAACTCAACAAAACTTGGGTTCGGCATATACGGCAGGGCTAAAATCCAAACCTTTACAACAGAGTGGTCAACTAGCGAAACAGTACTCCTGACAATCGATATACACCATTAACTGTAACTCCAGCAGATAGGCACAAACATTTTCAACTTGAATTTTCTGGTGAACCAATTTCACAAATGAATACAGAGGTATTGTTACAAATTGAGTAGGTTGCCTATTAATTTTTTAAGATAAGTGTAGAATTCAAAATATATGAATTCAAAACTTAACTGGTAGTTTGCAAGAAGAAGAGTCATGGAAAATAACCAGTGATGTGATAGACAAGACTTGACCCCTGACTGACCTTTTTGGTAGTTCTTTGATTGGTTGGTTCAGTCGTGAGAATGTGTCAGGTAAAGTCACTTAGAAAGTAGTCTAGGCGACATCACGAACGGACTCCTAAAATGGCAATCTTCATCCGTCCGGTTGACGTGGGAATTTGGGTGAATAAGGACGGCGAAAATCAAAGTCTTTCTGTTTATTTATAAGAACAGAAGTGGATACGGAGAGCAAGATAAACCCAAGACCACCTGAAAAAGTCCAAGATAGAAGACCAGAAAATCTGGCCAAATCTAAAAAGTATAAGAATAAGAATAAGGTGTATACAACATTAATGTAAGATAATTAAACTGTAATAGAAATGAAATATCATTTGCCCAATCGGCTGGGGCTGTAGAATACACCGACTGCTTCTCTGCAGAGGGGTAAGGCCTCCCCCTAACGAGTGTCCTGTATATGACACTAAGCAATCTGATGATGAGGTTCAAGCAATGCTGGAGCTTTGGGGAATGCGGAGTACTCCTTCATTGCCATCGCTCCCAGGTCCACTCTGGCCCGGAGTGGTAGCACCTGATAGGGCCCTATCTATGGGTTAAATAGAACTAACAGCATACTTATGCTAAAATGAATTGAGTAAACTGAATAGCTTGAAATATAAACGTTTTTGACAATTAAACCGTACTTACACTTAAACTGCGTGCTTATGCTTAATTGAATTATTTCAAATAGAACTGTTTTTCGACATTAAAACTGTATTTACTCTTAACTGAATTATTACATGTAACTGCTTGAATAGTTTGAAATGGAAATGTTTTTGACAATTAAACTGTGTACTTATGCTAAACTAAACTGTTTTCAATAGAACAGATTATTTATATAAAAATGGATTTGGCGTTAAATAACCTACAAAGGTTGATATGCCATAAAACCAAACAAACCAAACGAAATATCGTATTAACTCTCTATCACAAACCGTTTCCAACAGCAGAGGCAATGCCTGTAAATACTAACCGGAACGCCACTGTAGCCAAATGTTTGACCTTTACAGATGGTAGAGGTCAAACCAAGAATTCTGAGAAAGAAACCTTGAAGTTGACCTATATACCAAATCGATTTGTACGACACGCGTTCAATTCCAGAACGAGGCTGTATGCGTTTCATTTTGCACTACTGTGTGTGTGAATGGTGCGTATGTGCAGTGTGTATTGTATGCGTATATGCCTCTGTGTGTGTGTGTGTGTGTGTGTGTGTGTGTGTGTGTGTGTGCGAACACGCCCGTGCATTCGTCGGAGGGACAGTGTTTACATTAACATATTTTTTATTACAACATTTCGACTGAGCGACTGATCGTTACTTTTGGACAATCGCCCTTGAATTTTTTGGGCACAGTCAGCTGGAGCTGCAGAATACACCGACTGCATTTTTGCAGCGGGGTAAGACTCCCTCACAATAAGTGTCCTAAATAACACTAAACAATCTGGTAGTGAGTGTCCAATAATTCTGGAGCTTTGGGGAAAGCGGAGTAATTTTTTATTGCCATAGCTCCCAGGTCCACTCTGTCCCGGAGTGGTAGCACCTAATAGGGTCCTATCTATGAGTCAAAGAGAACTAAAATGTATGCTTATGCTAAACTGAATTGTTTGAAATAGAACTGTTTTGACATTTAAACTACGTACCTATGCTTTACTGAATGGTTTGAAATAGAACTGCTTTGACATTTAACAGTTAAACTTCAGTTTTTTATTGTAAATAAAAGACTGAAGTTTAATTGAATTGATAGTGATACATCGTAATACTTTGAACCATTTAACTTTGTTGTCTAAACTGAATAGCTCGAAATAGAACTGTTTTTGACATTTAAATTTTGTACTGATGTTAAACTGAATTGTTTGAAACAGAAATATTTATATGTATAAAAATGGATTTGGCATTAAATAATCTACAATGGTTGATATACCATAAAATTAAACCAAACCAAATCAACTTTTTTGGTGTCTTTGATTGGAACAGTTCACGAATTTACCAGTCAATATTTGATGGTATGCATCAAAGAATCTGCATGCATGTAAACACACACACACACACACACACACACACACACACACACACACACACACACACACACATATATATATATATATGGATACCCTTAACGAAATTCTTGGATTGTCGCAGTACGAACTGTAGCGACGGCGTGTGGCAAGCACGTTTTCTTCGATCATGAGCGAAAGCCAGAGGTTCGAAGAAGATCAGATACCATTGTAATTCCGACCGTAAACGATGCCGACCGATGATCCGCCAGCGTTCACTTTCATGACCCAGCAGGTAGCCTGCGAGAAATCAGAGTTCGGTTTCGAGGGGAGTATAGTTGCAAAGCTGAAATATACAGGAATTGACAGAAGGGCATTACCAGGAGTGAAGCCTGCAGCTTAATTTGACTCAACACGAGAAAACTCACCTGGTCCAGACATTGGTAGGATTGACAGATCGATAGTTCTTCCTCGATTCAGTTGGTGGTGGAAACATTATTTTCTGGAGCTTTTAGGTTCATGATTTTAGCTTACATTTGCTATTTTTTTGTCTTTATTATTATTATTATTATTATTTGGCCGTGAGACTGTGGTTCATCCCAGGTCGAGTCATACTAAAGACTTTAAAAATGGTACTTGATACCTCCTTGCTTAACACTCAGCATTATAAGGTACGTATCAAGGATAAAGAGGAGCAATCCTGGAAAAAGAGTAGCGCCCTCCCCTACACCTCGGTGTAGTAGCTATTGAAAAGGGAGCCTTCTGGTTGCCCTTGACTACGTCGCCAACTTTATTTACTTATTATTATAATTGTTTAATTCCCTGCGAGTTTTTTTTTTTTTTACCAAAACCTGAGAGACAGTAAGTCTCTTCAGATCTCCAAGACTTCTACATATTCTTGCGGACTTTAACCAAGTCGTAGTCTAAAAGGTTTATGCGGACCGTTCTCAGGCTTCAAAAATGATTTCGTGGCCAAGTCGGCTGGAGCTGTAGAATGCACTGACCGCATCTCAGCAAAGGGGTAAGATCCCTCCACTTCAACGAGTGTCCTGATATATGACACTAAACAATCCGATGGTGAAGTTTCCGTAATGCTGGAGCTTTGGGAAATGCAGAATACCCCTTCAATGCCATCGCTCCCAAGACCACTCTGACCCGGAGTGATATCATATGATAGGGTTCTATCTATGGGTCAAATAGAACTAAACTGCGTATACATACAAAACTGAATTACTTGAAATAGAACTGTTTTGACATTTAACTGTGTATGGACAAAAGCAATACTTATACTAAACAGAATTGTTTGAATTAAAACTGTTTGACTAAACTGAATAGCTTGAAATAGAAATGTTTTTGACAATAAAACTGTGTACTTACATTTAAACTGTATACTTATGCTAAACTGAATTGTTTGAAATAGAACTGTTTTTGACACTGAAACTGTACTTATGCTAAACTGAATTGTTTGAAATAGAATTGATTTGTATCAAAATGGATTTAGCATTAGATAACCTACAAGGGTTGATATGCCATAAAACCCAACCAATCAACCAACCAACCAAATATGATTGCTATTTCCATCACTTTCCTGTTCTGAGCAGCTTTTTCAACTCTCTGGCAAATTCCAGGAATTTGTCCGGGATTTTGCTTTCTTTTTTTTCCCTCTATGGTCGTTGGAACACAAAATCCACAATATGATAACTTTTTGTTAATTGATAAAAAATTAGATCTGGTCTTCTAGCCGGGATTGGCTGATCCGTTTGTGTGTCAAAGTCTCAGAGAATTTTATACGTCTCATTTTCTAACATATTCATATATATATGTGTGTGTGAGTGCGTATATATATATATATATATATATATTTATATTACATACAAAATCAGATAGATAAGATTAGAGACTCGGTGGAAGATAGGCAATCTAGGATAGCCTGGCAAACAATAAACGAAGTGAGTAGAAGGAAGAGCACAGCCAAAGCAAAATTGAAAGCTGCAAGCCAACAAGAAAGAGTAAAACTGTGGAAACAGCATTTCGAAAATTTACTAGGAAACCCACCGAAAGTAACGAATGAACCGATCACCAGAATTATCAGTAAGCAATTAGACATTAAACTAGGTCCGTTCACCAAAGAGGAACGCAGTCTATAATCAAAATAGGATAGAAAGATGGATAAAGTGGCCTCCATGACAATGCACACAAAACTGAATATATGTGTTACAACCAAACAGGCGACATTACCACACTAGACGGAGCCTCTCTGAAACTAGTAGACAAATTCACCTACCTAGGAAGTAGCGTCTCATCAACTGAAAAAGACATCGACACACGACTAACGAAAGCATAGACAGCTCTCGATAGGCTCTCGATCATATAGAAATCAGACCTGACCGATAAAATGAAACGCAGTTTCTTCTAGGCAGCGGTTGTATTGATACTGCTATATGGATGCACTACATGGACGCTAACTAAACGGCTGAAGAAGAAACTAGACGGCAATTACAAAAGAATATTGAGAGCAACATTGAACAAGTCCTGGCGACAACACCCCACAAGACACCAACGATAGGGCCACTTGCCTTCCATCACGAAAACTATACAAATTAGATGAACAAGACACCCAGGACACTGCTGGAGAAGCAAGGACGAACTCATCAGTGATGTACTCCTACGGACCCCCGCATATGGCTTATCAAAAGCAGGACGACCAGCTCGAATATACATACAGCAGCTATGTGAGGATACGGGATGTAACCCTGAAGACCTGCCAAAAGCGATGAATGATCGGAAGAAGTGGCGAGAGAGGGTCAGGGATATCCGTGCTGGAGGCACGACATGATGATGATGATGTTGATATATATATCTACATATCTGTATCTATATCTTTACATATATATATATATATATATATATACATTAAGACTTATGTGTACATATATATATAGAGAGAGAGAGTGAGAGAGAAAGAAAAAGAGGGAGAGAGAGAGAGATTGATAGATTTATATTTGCAGATATATCTATATTTGCATTTATATTTTATTTGCATGTATATTCATATTTGTATAGATATATTTATATATAAATGTATATTTTCATATATATATATATATATATATATATATATATATATATATATATATATATATATACACGCATTCATATATATGTTTATATATATAATTTTATTCATTCCTTTATATATATATATTTATATATATTCATAATTATATTTATATTATGTTTATTTATTCACACACACACACACACACACACACATATATATATATATGTAATTACAGTGGGGTAAATAAGTATTTCATCCCTGCTGATTTTCTAAGTTTGCCACTTTACAAAAATAGGAACGGTCTATAATTTTCAGAGTTGGTTCGTCTTGAAAGTGAGAGAAAAAAATTATAGAAAATCTCATTACAGTAATTTTTGAACATTTATTTGTATTTTATTGAAAAAACCCTTTTCCTGTAGTTGGTAAGCAAGTTTTTACAGATCCCAGTGGGGTATGTAGGTTGTCTTTGAGCAACTCGAATCTTCAGCTCCCTTCACAGATTCTCTAAAGGATTAAAGTCCAGAGACTGGCTAGGTCACTCTAATGGGCTTCTTCTTGAGCCACTCCTTTGTTGTCTTAGCCATATGCTTTGGGTCATTGTCCTGCTGGAACACCCATCTTAAGTGTTTTGGATGAAGCAAGGAGGTTTTCACTTAAGATTTCCCTGTTTGTCTTCCCATCCATCTATCCCTTGACCTGGTGTAGTCCCCTTCGCAGAGAAACATCCCCAAAGCATTATTTTTCCATCACTATGATATAATGGTTAGGATGGTGTTCTTGGGGTCCAAGTCAGCTTTTTTTGCCTCCAAACACGACGAGTCGAGTTGATGCCAAAAAGCTCAATTTTAGTCTCATCTGATCACAACATTTCTCCCAACCCTCCTCTGAATCATTCAAGTGCTTATTTACAAACTTCAAACAGGCCTGTATATGTGCCCTCTTGAGTAGAGGGATCTTGCAAGCACATGATTTCAGTCGATTATGATTAAGTATGTTACTAATGGTCATCTTAGTGACTGTGGACTCAGCTGCCTTGAAATCATCAACAAGCTCTTGCTGCGTAGTTCTGGGTTGTTCCCTCATCTTTCTCATCATCAGGTTTACCCCACGTTGGGAGATTTTATGGGGAACTCCAGACCAAGGGAGATTGATGTTTCTTCCATTTTTTTATTATCACACCAACAGTTGACTCCGTTGTATTACACGTGTATTATTTGGTGCCGTTGTATTACACGTGTATCATTTGGTACAGTTGTATCACACGTATATTATTTGGTGCGGTTGTATTGCTTGTTATTTTCTTGCGTATTATCAATATTATCATCATCATCATCATTATTATTTTTATCATTATTATTTTTTACTCATTAGAGTTTTTCACATCAGCGTAAGCTGATGGTCTTTCACTGAAGATTGAGTGACAGCAAGTCTCCTCAAGTCTCCAGGACTCTTCTATGTGTTCCGGCCGTTCTCAGCAGTGCTATCATTTGGATAGTCCCAACTCGTCTGCCAACTTTCAAGTCTTCCAGGCCTTTTAATAATCCTTTAGTTATTGAGCCAAAAGCACCAATCACAATTGGTACAATCGTTACTTTCATGTTCCACAGCTTTTTCAGTTCTCTAGCAAGATCGAGGTACATATCTTTCTTTTCACTTTCCTTCAGATTTATTCTGTGGTCCGCTGGGATAGCAAAGTCGACAATTTTGCAAATTCTCTTCTTTTTGTTATTATCTTTCATTAGAGTTTTTCACATCAGCGTAAGCTGATGGTCTTTCACTGGAGATTGAGTGACAGCAAGTCTCTTCAAGTCTCCAGGACTCTTCTCAGAATTCTGGCCGTTTTCAATAATGCTGTTGTTTGGATGGTCTCCACTCGGCCGCCAACTTCCAAATCCTCCAGGCCCTTTAATAATCCTTTAGTTACCGTGCCAAAAGCACTAATAACAATTGGTATAATTGTCACCTTCATGTTCCATAGTTTTTTCAATTCTCTAGCTAGGACAAGGTACTTATCTCTCTTTTCACAATCTTTCAGTTTTATTCTCTGGTCTGCCGAGACAGCAAAGTCGACAATTTTGCAGATTTTCTTTCTTTTTGTTGATTATTATAAGGTGTGGTCTTCGGGCCGAGATTAGGTGATCCGTTTGTATTTCACTTTCTGTGAGTTTTTCACACCAGTTTTAAGCGGTGGTTTTTCACAGCAAGTCTTCCCAACTCTTCAGGACTGATGTAATAACCGATTTTATCAATGCAGTCGTCCGCGTGGTTTCAATTTTTTTTCTAATATCATTAAGCCTCTTTTCCTGGTTCTTGGAGACGGTTCCAAGACACCGTACAAAGATTATTATCTCTCTAAATTTCATGTTCTATAGTATTTTCAGCTCTTTGGCAAGATCTTGGTATTTTTCTATTATTAGTTTTTTTCTTTTGAGAGTTTTTCACACCAGCATAAACTGATGGTTTTCTACAAGTGTCTGAGTGACAGCAAGTCTCCTCAAGGTTTCAGAACTCTTTTCGATATTCTAGTTGATCTCAACAATGCAGTAGTTTAGATGGTCTCCACTCGTCCTCTTATTTCCAAGTCTCCAGTCCCTGTGACCTGGTGACCGTGCCGAGCACTTCAATATCAACTGATATCATCGTCACTTTCATGTTCCACAGTTTTCCAGTTCTCAAGCAAGGTTTAGGTACTTATCACTCTTTTCGCTTTCTTTCAATTTTACTCTGTGGTCATCCGGAACGGCAAAGTCCACTGTTTGGTGGGTTCTGTTTTTTAGTAGTTGATTATCACTAGGTCTGGTTGTCTGGCCGAGATTAGATGATCCGTTTGTATCTCAAAATCCCAGAGAAGTTTTTGCTTCTCATTTTCCGGGACGGATTCTGGGGTTTGCATATACCATTTGTTCGTATGTTGTTGTTTAGTGTGAAGATATAAAAAAAAAACAAATAATAATAAAAAATGTCTACTAAAAGCAAGAAACAGATAGAAGCTAACCTAAAACAGATGCGAGATCTTTTATAATACAATGCCTACCAAATTGTAATTGATTTAACAGATTATGTCTGATATAATAAAATAGTCTATATGTTAGTGCCAGGAAATATATAAAAAGTGTGAACTTAATTTTCTTTGTGCTTTAGTGCTTGGTAAGCGAAGAGCTTTCCAGCTGTTATATATATGTATAAAAAAATCAGAATATTTTTTAAGGGAACTCATGTTTGACTTGTAAAGCTGAACACAATAAGGCGTTGTATCACTTGCATTAAGTGCAGGCATATATGAAAGATAAAAACAGCAGGTAGGTTAAGAATAAATAAATAGATAAAAATAAAAAATTCAAAAAAGAATAGAAAAATGAAATGAGGAGAACATTGTTATCTCGGTTAAATCTTTTCCCCAGATCTGGCTTATTTCAAAGCTTTATTGAGATTCATAAACGAGTTCACTTACAAGGACTTAAATTGGTTATTATATATCTGCGGTGAATAAAATAGTGCTTCGTATAAAAACATTATAACATATATATTACACCAATATTTTTATCAATATAATACATGTAACAACAATATCTGGATCATTATAACACACACATACACACACACACACACGCACAAACACACACACACACACACACACACGTAAACACATGCACACACATACACACTTACACACATATATATATAACAAAAATATAACATATATATATATATATAACAAAAATATCTTTACTATATATATATATATATATATAACATTTTTATCAACATATAAAAAATCGTTATCATTATAATACACACACACACACACACATTTGCTCTGTTGGCTGGGGCTGTAAAATACAGACACACTGACTGCGTCTCTGCAGAGGGGTAAGGCTTCTCCACAACAGTTGTCCTCGATATCAAACTAAACAATCGGATTTTGAGGTTCAAGCGGCACTAGAGCTTTGGGGAAAGCGGAGTACTTATTTATTGCCATAGCTCCCAGGTCCACTCTGACCCGGAGTGAGAGTACCTGATAGGGTCCTGTCTATGAGTTAAAGAGAACTAAATTGTGTACTTATGTTAAACTGAATTGTTTGAAAGAGAACTGTTTTGACATTTAAACTACGTACTTATGCTGAACTGAATTGTTTGAAATAGAACTGTTTTTTGACATTGAAACTGTGTACTTATACTTTTTTTTACATTTAATTGGGTGTAAACAAAAAACTGTACTTATGCTAAACTGATTTATTTGAGATACCCAACCCAACCAAACCAAAAACACTCACACACACACACACATCTCTCTCTCTCTCTCTATATATATATATATATATAACAAAAATATCCGTAACGTTACAACTTAACAATATCTTTATCACTACAACATATAACAACAACATCTTTATCATTATGACATATATATATATATATATATATATATATATAACAACAATATCATTATCATTATAATATATATAACAGCAATATCTTAATGGTTATAACACATATATCGGGAAAATATATTATTGCCATTTTTCAAAAATGTCATCAACTGTAGATATGACATCATCATATGAACTTTTCAGCCTGTGAGCTTTTCAGTTCACCCTGCTGTATATATATATATATATATATATATATATATATATATATATATATATATATATTCATACGAGGTTAGTCCGAAACGTATCTACAGAACCGTTTGTTAATCTTTGATGTTACTTTGCAACCAATCAGAAGATATTTTTCTGCTCATATTTGAGCATTCTCCCATCTGTAGACGAAGAGATTAATGCCCCATCGCCTCATATATAGGTGTGTATGTTCTATATATAAAAATTTATATTAGTAAGGATAGAATATATGAGTACATATAAATATTCATCATCATCATCACCTATCAGTTTCTCTCAGATCATATCTATCTATCTATCTATCTATCTATGTACGTCTGTTCACATGTGTGCGTTGCGCTCCCCACCAAACGGGCCAGTCTGGCACAAGCCCTTTTTAAGATGGGTCTGGGCGCAGGACTGTAACCAAGACACACCCGGCATTCCCCAAAATGCCTCGGGTCCTGTCGGTATTCCCTTAAAAAAGGCGATAGAGCTATCCCCTCCGAGGAGGATTACTGCCTGTGGGGACGACTCCCTGAGGCTCGAGGAGCGCCAGTCTTAGTACGCGTGACATGAATGCCGGCTTTCCGGAATCCATATCAAACGGCTTCGACCGACTACCACCGGAACGAAGACACAACCGACCAGTTTCGTGCACCCGCCAACACGGCCGGCCGAAGTGTGTCTCAGCCTGACGGCCAGGAGATGCTAGATCTCGCATACAGTCTGTTCACATGTATGTATGTATGTATGTATGTATGTATCAACGTAAGTATGTTCATATCTATCTATCTATCTATCTAATTTTGTTCATATCTACCGAGCATTGTATAGGACTGCTATTCTGTAAATAGACCAGAAGCTGTAGTCATTTTATTTTCATGGTTTAACACTCTTGGCACTAACTCAGCCATATCACCCGGTATTATGTGATGTGAGGGGTCAAACTATCCAAAGATTAATGAACGAAATACCATTGCCCAAAATCTTAGTAGTTACCGTTGTAAATCACAGTATTATTCTATCTAGGTATTCATTAACCCCAAGTCTGGAACAAGGTCACGTTTAAAGAGATCACGTGCTTGTAAAAGGGGTAATGGTGTTTTGTTACTTCATTCAGACAGGTAAGGTAATAATGAGAGAGTGATTTGTTTCAGTTCCCACCCAACCCATCTGGTCTTATCCAACCATCCTGATATACCAGTGAAGAGGTATTTTATGTAGATAACTGGTGATGGTAGAGAGTTAAAGGGAAAACGAATTTATGCCTCTTTTTTTTAGTTTAGTTCCAGCAATCTCATAAATGATTGGTGTCAATTCCTGGGTCAATAAAGATTATATAATCCAGTTTCGTATATCCAGAAAAAGTAAAAATCCAAACAGTAAATCCAACATTGGCAAGATGCCCTTTCTTCGGAGGAGAGGTTGTATTGAATAGCTTACATGAGTTAGTTTTTTTTGTACTAATTAGAAGATCCATTTTTCCCAGGATACAATATTGATTGCTATTTATTTCAGACAGGAAGTTGTTTATGGCTGTTACCCTAGATAATCTAACAATCATATAGAATATTGAACTCCGGCCTTCGATTCTGTTTCTAGACTTGAAAATTGGAGCTTAATATTGTGATTGGATGGCATAAAAAAGAGTGAAAAAAACTAATAAAAAGAGTAAAAGATTACAGTACAAGGGAAAATTAGAAGAATTATGATTAAGTATTTTACTAGTAAGAAGAATAAGAGGTAATTAAAAAGAAACCTTCGAAATGATTAATGGAATTTCTAATTATGGTGGATACTATCTGTAATATATCTCCTCACATTGGAAATTTAATATCAAGCGAGATTTCAAAAAATAAGTCTATTAACCGATTGAAATTTTTTTGCTTATAGAGTGATATATTTTTTAAACAAAATTCCCTAATTAGATGAAGAAGTGCAATAACATAGAACATTTTTAGACTGAGTTTAATGAATTCAGAAGTAATTCAAGGAAAAAGAAATTAAATTGACATTTTGGGGAACTATCGGATGAAATAACTAACAAAATTTGATCGGTATTGTTACGCCGCCATGTGTCCAGCGGGCTCGCAGGGTACTGTTCGTTCCCGCCCAGGCCACAAGTTAACTTAGGGCACACACGTTGGCTGTGGTTTTTCGACGCTATTTAATGTCTCAGATATCACCAACTCCCTAGATGAACCATATTTTAAAGCCACTTGGGGAGTTCTAGGGGAATTGTTAAAATTCAACACAGCTAACTGGCAAGCTTTCCCTCTCAAATACAAGGTCTTCGACAAATACAATCCTTCCACAATAAAAAAAGGGACTCTGAACTGCCGAGTTTGGGTTAACAAGATTAATAATAATATTCTTTTATTGAATAAAAGAAAGAAACAAAGAAAAAGCAATTCAGGTAAAAGTCAGGAGCGAGAAAGTCTTTCGGTATCTCGGAAGAGCCTCCATTAAAATATTCATATCCCGGACGAGATCCCCATTTAATATCTGTTAATGGCGGAAGGTGAGAATATAGTTCGACAGCGGTAGACACGTTCCGCTTTCCTTTGGGGTTCGGGATTTAATGGTAGAGTTCGTGTTCCAAATCTCAAGTTTATCATTGGGGAAATATTCCCTCTTTTCTCCTCTATCTTATTAGAGCTATTCTTTCCTCCCGTAATTTGCCTTTTATTCACATCAGCATGAATGCAGCAAGATAAATTTGAATATGCTTAAATTGTACGTTCTCTTTCTTGGGATTCTGTGGAGTTTATTCTTTTCCCTTTTCCCTCTCGTTATTGGGTTTCCATAACACGTTTGTAGAAGGATACACGTCTTATTTCAGATAAGACCAAGATTAATTATCGTCTCTTTCCTCATGGACAAGTCTTTTTTTTGGGTATTCGTTTAACGAGGCTCACCATACCTCGGAGTTTGAATTCATTCAATGGAGAAGTTGTTTTCCTTTTCTCTCAGTGTTCTCTGCGCAGCATGACTTTGGAATTTGGGTTTCTTCCATATCCCAAATTATGTTCTTCGTTTTTCAACGAACAAAAGACAACTGCATATGTGTCTTCATCCTCCTACGAATAAACGGCAACTCATTATGCGTTTTCACCCTTTGACGAATAAATGGCAACTTTCTTGTTTCCGTAGTTTGAAAAATTACCACGTGTTGGCTTATTGGTGGGTTATTCCTCCGCGCTAATCATGGTCGCAGGTCTGATTCTCCACCGCTGACGCATACATGGCTACTAAGGACTGGGGTTCTCCCATACCCATGTCGACTTGTACTAATAGAGAGGGTTGAAGAGAGACAGCCTCTCTTTTCACTATTCTGCTTACTACTATAGTCAGCTGGGCCAGCGAATCATACCTTCCTTTCCTACAACCCGGAGAATGTATTAGGGTGTCATATTTCCACGTCACAGTATATCAATATTGTATAAATATGCTTTGCGCAAAGACTTTTTCTTTTAAAGGTTTATGTGAGAAGATGATAAAAAGAAGAAATGTCTAAGGAGGCATAACAAACGAACAAAAGAAGCAAAATAATAATAATAATAATAGCACAAAAGGAGTATAAGTCTAGACATGACTGGGCACGGAAGGTGATCCGTTAGGAATTGTGCAAGAATATGAAATTTGACCAGACTACGAAATGGCACACGCAAAAACCAAAATCCGTCCCGGAGAATGAAACGCATAAAATTCTCTGGGATTTTGAAATACAAACAGATCATAAAACCCCGACCAGAAAACCAGACCAAGAGATAGTTAACAACGAAAAAAAAGTAAAAGGGGACTTGCGTATTGTGTATTTTTGCCCTCTCAGCGGACATACAGAAAATCCAAGAAATCGAAAAGAGAGACAAATCCTTAGACCTTGCTAGAGAATTAAGAAAGCTGTGGAACATGAGAGTAACGGTAATACCAATTGTAATTGGCGCACTTGGAACAGTTCTCGGAGGCTTGGACAGGAAGAGTAGGAAATTAGGGGACGAATCACGACTATCTAGACTTCAGCATAGTTGAGATCGGATAGAATACTGAGATAAGTCCCGGAGACCTGAGGAGACTTTCTGTCACCCAGACTCCAGTGGATGACTATCATCTAAAGCTGGTGTGAAAACCTAACAAATAATAATAATAATAATAATAATAATAATAATATACAGTCAGGGCATAGGAATGGAATTTGGCATAGAAAAATGTGCCATGCTTGTAATGAAAAGTGGTAAATGACATATGATTGACAGAATAGAACTACTAAATCAAGACAAGATTAGAACGCTCGGAGAAAAGGAAACCTACAAATACTTGGGCATCTTGGAGGCTGACACCATTAAACAAGTGGAAATGAAAGGAAAAATTCAAAAAGAATATCTCAGGAGAACTAAAAACTACTCGAGACAAAACTCTCTTGCAGAAATCTTATCAAAGGAATGAATACCTGGGCTGTATCCCTCGTTTGATATTCGGGACCCTTTTTGAAGTGGACCAAAGAAGAACTTAAACAAATGGACCAAAGAATAAGAAAACTAATGATAATGCATAAGGCATTACATTCCAGAGACGACGTTGAGATTATATGTATCCAGAAAGAAGGGAGGAAGGGGACTTGCTAGCATTGAAGACAGTGTTGATATATTGATACAACGACTACATAGAAAAGCACTAAGGAGCACTGATTACAGCTATCAAAAACAATACTGACAACATGATGACCAACCGAATGACAATTGCTAGAAAACAAAAATGGAAAGAAAAACAACTCTCTGGGCGCTTTAAACAACTAATAAATAACATCTCACATGAGAAATCCGGGACATGGCTAAGAAAAGGAAACTTTAAGAGAGAAACAGAATCACTCCTAATAGCAGCACAAAACAACGCTATGATAACCAATCAAATCAAAGCGAGAATAGATAAGACGCAACAAAACAGCTAATATAAGTTATTTGGTGATAGAGACGAAACCATCAATCACATAATAAGCGAATGCAGCAAATTAGTACAGAAGGAGTATAAGACTAGACACGACTGGGTGGTTAAGGTGATCCACTGGGAGATGTGCAAGAAATTTTAATTTGACCATACGAACAAATGGTATATGCACAACTCAGCATCTGTCCTAAAGAATGACAAACACAAACTCCTATGGGACTTTGACATACAAACGGATCACCTAATCTAGGCCAGAAGACCAGGTTTTATAGTAATCAACAACAAAAAAAAAAAAAAAGAAAAGAAAAAAACGAGAGAACTTGCAAAATTGTGGACTTTACTGTCCCGGCTAACCACAGAATAAAACTGAAAGAAAGTGAAAAGAAGGACAAGTACCTCGATCTTGGTAGAGAATCGAAAAAAACTATGGAACATGAAGGTGACAGTTGTAACAATCGTGATTGGTGCTTTTGGTACAGTCAATAAAGGATTATTAAAAGGACTGGAGGACTCGGAGGTTGGAGGACGAGTGGAGACCATCCAAACAACAGCATTATTGAGAACGGCCAGAATACTGAGAAGAGTCCTAAAGACTTGAGGAGACTTGCTGTCACTCAAACTTCCGTGAAAGACCATCAGCTAATACTGATGTGAAAAACCCTCAAGGAGTAAATAATAATAATAATAATAATAATGATAATAACTATTGCTATCTAACACAAGTAGTTCAGTTCAGTATCAATCATTTGTTTACGCAAAGTTAAAGAGTTTCAAGAAATGTTATTTCATATTAGTAGTTCTATTTATCTAATTTTCTTATCCAATACAAACTATTTACATACAGCTGTATGGTTTCAAATGGTTAAAAATAATCCAAATAAATGATTTGACAGTTCTGTTTGACCCAAGGATGGGACCCTAACAGGTAGTACCACTCCGGGTCAGAGTAAAACTAATGAAGGGATATTCCACATTTCCTGAACTCCTGATCTGGAGCTTCACCATCAGATTGTTTATTATCATACCCAGGTCTCTCTCTCTCTCTCTCTCTCTCTCTCTCTCTCTCTCTCTCTCTCTCTCTGTATATATATATATGAATTGTTTTGAAAAAGATTGATATTTGTTCTTCAATGGCTCTTTCACCTGCACTGCAAGACCGAGCGCAGGTGAAGGTGTTTTGACAGACATAAAGGGGTCAAAAGCTGATTTTGATTTGAAATGCAATGAGAAAATGAATTTAGCGTTTATGACTGTTGATCTTTACACAAGTAAATGAATCAGACGTCTGGGATTTGAAAGCTTAATGCATAGAGGCCGACTGAAGTGTGGGTGGGGGGTAGTTGGCTCGAATTAGACATAAAATTCAAATACTCTGTCAATGAGAGATAGTAGAAGACTCATAAAAGGCCGACCTGAATCAATAAAATGATAAACAAGCAAAAAAAAAAAAAAAAAATGAAAATGTGTATCAGTTCACTTTTTCACAACTGGGGATCAAGTGACAACCTCTTCAATTTTTCTTTTTTCTTTGAGTTTCAAGTATATATTTTTACCAAAGGCTTGGGCTTATTAGAATGCAAATAATCTTTATTACGATAGAAAACAAAATTAAATTAAAAGGGGGGGGCATAATGATTTATAAATAAATCTTTGAACGCTTCATTCTGTCTCTCTCTTAAAGGGTAGAGTGTTCGCCAATGGTCCGGGAGACCTGGGTTCAATCCCAGGTCGCGTCATACCAAAGACTTTAAAAATGGTACTTGATACCTCCTTGCTTAAAAATCAGCAATGTAAAGTACGTATCAAGGGTAAAGTGGAGCAGTCCAGGGAAAGGAGTAGCACCCCTCTACACCTCGGTGTAGTAGCTATTGAAAAGGGAGCCTTCTGGCCGCCCTCGACCGCGGTCGCCAACTTTACTTTACTTCATTATCATGACAGTATAGAGTTCCCTGACACTCTCGCCTTCCATCTCTATCATCCATAGTTCCTAGCAGGTCTTCTAAGCTGCATCCAGTGTCCGTGCAGAGCTGATGTAAGTAAGTCAATGCTCGTCGGGCATCACTGGCGTGTCTATGAGAATGCTCCTTCTATGTTTGACATTGCTTCTCCAGCAGTGCCCTGCAAGATTTGATCATCTTACTTGGATAGTTTGTGAAATCTGTGATGGTCAGTTTTTATTTATCTATTTTCTGTCGTTTTCATGTCTTTTCGTATTCATGTAAATGTAATGAACTCATGTGCGAACAATAAAATCAACATGTACAGCAGTATGCGTATCGTCTGTAACGGAATCGTTCTTAGGTTGTGATTATGATTCGTTTGCAGTGAAATCGCCGTATCCCATTTCCCGAGGGAATTCAAACGAAGTGAACGTAACAGCCTCATCTGAAATTCGAACCTGTTTCGCCTATTCTGTTTTGCATATTGATAGCCCTCAAATAACCTCCCACTGCAACAGTTACTATTTCCTCCTCTACCTCCCTCCCTCCCTCTCTCTCTCCCTCTCTCTCTCTCTCTCAGCATAAATACTTATAGACAAAAACATCAGCGTCCCAGATGGTAAAATCTCTAGTTCCTTTCGTCACCCACTTAAGACAGACACCGTCAGACAGACACTGCAACTCAATCTTGGACCACACGTATGATATACCCTCTCCCTTACCGTCCACACCGGTGATTCCATGTCGATGGCATGCCTCGAAAGGGTAATTCCATCGCTTTGTGGAAGTGGGCGAAGATTTGTCAGGGACACGTTATGGCTCGCTTCACTCCCAATTGCTTCAATTATGATTGACAAAAAACCCCCAGGAAACTTATCTTTGTATATTCCCTCGATGTATCCTTAATTTTTCTGTAATTGAGGGAGTAGGAATCATTTGGGGACTCAGTTGCTGGATATACACCCCCAACGAATCTCTGTGGGCGTGATCTAATCTTTGTTGACAATATATACGTATATATATATATATATATATATATATATATATCCACTAAAATATCACACACACATATAATATTTTAGTGGATATATATATATATATATATATATATATATATATATATATATATATATATATAAATACTTTAGAAGTAATAAAATCCTGGTCACTCTTAATTTTTCCTTGTAACTGATTATATATTTGGTTACATCGTTTCATACTGAATCGTTTGGTAATAAATAATATATAATAACCTCCGTTTTTATAATATAACTTTTCACGAGAAATAATTAAATCCTTGTATCTTTGCATCTCTGGTTTCAAAGATTATTAATTTTCATCGAATAAATAATTCTTTGAAGTATACATATTCATGGATGAAACTATATATATATATATTTACATTATCAATAAAATATTATGATAGTTACAAGAGTTATATATATAATCGCTCTATTAGGTTCCCTTTCGATCTAATACCCCTGAGGAAAGTATCAACCTTCAGCTTTGGGCTCAATAGTACCTCAAATCTACAAGGATAGCTTTGACATTGAATAACCCGCGAAGGTTGATATGGCATTAAACAAAGTAACGAAAAGCGAACTGAAAAATAAAAACTAGGTATAGCCCTAATATATTCATCTGTATGTGAATGTATTTTGGGGTTAATTGTTTCAGTGGTGTAGAATTCGTAAATAAATAATATCTAAAAAATCCCCTTTGACAGTGTAATATTTCAATTATAAAATCCTAGTATATTTATTTGGTTTAGAAGGAAACTAACTTTTTATAAAATATGCTCGGGATGTTCTAATTTATGCCAGAAATTATATATATATATATATATATATATATATATATATATATATATATATGCATGACTGACTATATACGTTTGATGTTACTTATTTCTTTTATAAGTATGGGTGTGTATATGACGGTGTCAATGTCATTAGTTGTTCGTAGTCGCCCACCAACGTCTTCGAATCCATAAGAGAAACGTCTGCGCTAATTTCCCCTTCATAAAGACTTTATTATTGAGTGATGAAAACCTCTTTGTTGATTTAGTATATTTCCTCTGAGGAATTATGTTAGACAAAATAGCGCCATCATACTCTTATTTGATATTTGAATTATTGTGTGCGAACAGAAATGTATATCTGTCGTGATCACAATCCGCAATTGGGATCTTGGGAAATCACTCTGGATGTATAGAATTAGATCAGACTTTTGCTTCCTGGATCGTTTAGCCAAATAGGAAATAGATTGTTTCATTGATTGATTTTAACGACATGTCAATCTATCTTAGCTTATTTTAAGCCTAGAGATTAAGGAATTGCATTTATTGTACGTTTATATTTTCTGAATTATTTTTACTAAGGCGTCTTTTCTGCACTTGGTCCTATCGAATACGAATTATCTTTAAACAGATTTATTTGACCCATAGATGGAACTCTTATAAGTACAACCGCCGGTTCAGAGTGGACATGGGAATAATGGCAATGAAGACACGCTCCACAAGCTCCAAATCTCCAGAACTTGATCATCATCAGATGTAGTCTAGTATCATACCAAGAACAAACCTCTTGGAGGGTGTTATGCTTCGACAGGTGATACAACGAACAGGTTCTAATCCGTAGAAATGGAAGAATGCTGGTTAGGAAGACTGTGTAGCTTCAGATTATTGAATTGAATAGATTGGCCTGTTTTGAAAATAAACATTCGAAATTTTGATTTTTTTTCATGAGCTCTTTTGTCTCATGTTAAATCGATAGATTTTTTCGTGACTTCATTATTTACGATGGATTAGTCTAAATTACCCCCTCTATACCGTGGATGAGTAAATCCCCGTATAACAGCGAACCGTATATATTACTATGAAAAGTATCCGGTGTTGTTCAGAATGAATATATCCTTAAACACATTTTCTTAAAGAAAAATTAGTTCTATGTTGGGAGATTTTCTTTCCAAGCGCGTTCTTTTTTCTTCTTTTCTTTCTTTTTCTCTTTTTTCTCTTTTTCTTATTTTTCTTCTCTTTTTTCTTTCTTTTTCTTTGTTTTTTTCTTTTCTTTTTCTTCTTTCTTTTTCTTTCTTTCTTTCTTTCTTTTCGTTTTTTCTTTTCCGTCTCTTTCTTTCTTTCTCCATTTTTTTAATGCATACAGAACTAACACTTTGAAATCGTACATATAAAAGAAAGTTAACAAAAATTATCAGAAATAAAAAAAAAACTAATTTATCTATCTATCTATCTATCTATCTATCTTTTATTCATTATTTATTTCTTATGTATTATTTCTTATCATTTATTGTGTTATGGATCGTATATCATGTATTAATTATTATTAAGTATTATTGATTATCTATGTATTTTGCATTATTTCTTATTTCTTATTATTTATGTATTATTTCTTATTATATATTTTCGATTATCTATCATTTCTTACTTATTTCTGATGCATAGTCTTATATTTCATTATATATTTTTTAATGTATTATTCATTATCTATTTATGCCTAATGTATTATTTCTTTCTTTCTTTATTACTTATGTATTATTTATTATATATTATATATTTTATATTTTTCAGCATATATTATTTCTTATTTCTTTCTATGTATTATTTATCATAAATTATTCTTTATTTATTTCTTATTCATTATACATTCTTTATTTATTGTGTATTATTATTATTATTATAGTCTGGAACGAGCAGCTACCGGCATTGGCCTCCATGTCAACGCAGACAAGACGGAATACATGCGCTTTAATCAAAGAGGTGACATCTCCACACTAAACGGTAGTTCTCTGAAACTAGTGGACAAGTTAACCTACCAAGGAAGCAGTGTCTCATCAACTGAGACAAACATCAACACGCGACTAGTAAAGGCATGGACAGCCACCGATAGTCTATCGGTCATATGGAAGTCAGACCTGACCGATGAAATAAAACACAGTTTTTTCCAAACTGCGGTCGTGTCGAAACTGCTGTATGGATGCACTACATGGATGCTACCTAAACATATGGAGAAAAAACTTGATGATAATTACACAAGAATTCCACGAGTAATACTGAACAAGTCCTGGAGACAGCGCCCCTCAAAGCAGCAGCTTTACGGCCACCTACCACCCATCACGAAAACTATCCAAGTTAGACGAACCAGACATTGTTAGAGAAGTAGGGACGAGCGCATAAGCGTCACACTCCTGTGGACTCCTTCACATGGACGAGCAAAGGCGAGACCACCAGCTAGAACCTATATACAATAGCTCTGTGCCGATACAGGATGTAGCCTTGATGACCTGTCGTGAGCGATGGACGATAAAGTCTGGTGGTGGAAGAGTGTCAGGAAGATCCGTGCTGGCAGTGCAACATTATTATTATTATTATTATTATTATTATTAATAATAATAATAATAATAATAATAATAATAATAATACCATTATTATTATTCATTACTTACTATCATATAGGAACACTTTAGAGTTTACCGTTTGGTGCAGGGCAGCCCATTCTAGGCTTTTCGAAAAATTAGTTTCCTTGACAAATTATTTTGTTTTTCCTGGATTTATTCATATTCATGCCTTTGCTGATACCGATTGTATTTGCTTATTGTAGAAGAGTCCCCTATCAGATAATTTCATTCCGAAACATTCTCAGACAATACATCGAGAGCGCTCCCGGGGATGCCAATTTTGTTTGCTTTCTGAATGAATTAGATATAACCAGTCAGTTTTAAGCCAAAGTGTTCCAGTTATATCCAGACGTATGAACGATCTGTTTACCCTCGCAATACTTTAAAATGATCTTTGAGGTTTAAGAAGTTCACATATTAAGTTTCACCAAGATTGGCGAATTAGTCTAGAATTCTATAAGTAGCAAGCAAGCAAATGCATATAATTAAAATCATAATATATATATATATATATATATATATATATATATATATATATATATATATATATTCACTCCTCGGAATAAGACATACAGCTAAAATATAATTATATCCATTTGCTTGCTTGCTACTTATAGAATTAAAGACGAATTCGCCAATCTTTTATATATATATATATATATATATATACAAAGAAGAATAGTTGGAAATGATTCAATTTGAGAATATATAAAATTATTCTTATAAATCTCCAGGTGTGCTCATTGTATGAGGATTCATATATACATTTTTGAATTTCTTACAAAGCAAATTCATATAATTGTAAAAAAAATTCATATAATTGTAAAAAGTTCATATGATTGTAAAAAAAAAAAACCACTTCATAAGAGCCACCAACCTTTTTAGATAGCCATCTAACTATGGAGAAAAAAAAGAAGAGGTTGCTTGCCCTTATGAGCGAAATAAATTCATAATAGCCATACAGCGGTTTGTAGAGTTTTTTACAATATATATATATATATATATATATATATATATATTCACCCCTAAGGATTATGCACACACACACACACACACACACATATATATATATATATATATATATATAAGTAAAAGTAAAGTTGGCGACCATAGTCGAGGGTAACCCGAAGGCTCCCTTTTTGATAGCTACTACACCAATGTGTAGGGGAGGGCGCTACTCCTTTCCTGGATTGCTCTACTTTACCCTTGATCCGTACCTTATAATGCTGAGTGCTAAGCAAGGAAGCATCAAGTACCATTTTTTGAGTCTTTGGTATGACTCGTCCTGGGATTGAACCCAGGTCTCCCAGGCCATTGGCGAACACTCTAACCCCTAGGCCAATGTCCGGTAAGCGTTCAGATTTTGATGGCTTTGGGGATATTCAAATTAACTTATTTTTTAAAATTTATTTTTTTTTAGGAACTATTATTTTAAAATCATCAGTTTTTTTTTTATATTGATAATTGAGTGTAAGAGAAGCGTTTTCCGGAAAGCTTTGTCAGATTTTGATTTGAGGTTGAAGCATGCTTTCAGGGCGTAATCCTCATTACAACTCATCTCGAGCGCCCCAGCATTAACACGCGAGATCATCCGTCACACTGTAGACTGTATCTTTTTGGATCTGTAGATCCATATAGATACAGTCGCTGTCTGAACTTGGATCATCGGTATATATATTTCTTCTTTTCAGATTGAAACATTCCAAGTTTAGACAGGTATGATAAGATCACTGACATTCAACTTCGATAGGAAGTTTTCCCGTTTGTATTAACATATCCGGCAATGTCCCCTGCATTCATCTGTCAGAATTTTATAATAATACACACATCAAGTCAACTCCAATCATAGTTAATCACAGAGATATATGGTTGCCCTGTCGGCTGGGGCTGTAGAGTACACCGGCTGGACCTCTGTAGAGGAGTAACAACCCCCACAACGAGTGTCCTGGACATGACACTAAACAATCTGATGGTGAAGCCCCAGTAATGCTGGAGCTTTGAGAAATGCAAAGTACCCTTTCATTGCCATTGCCCCAAGGTCCACTCTGACCTGGAGTGGTAGCACCTAATAGGGATATATCTATGGATCAAATTGTATTGTTTGTGATACATAGCAATACTTTGAACCATTTAACTTTGTTGACAAAACTGAATTGTTTGAAATAGAACTGTTTTTTACATTGAAACTGTGTACTTATGTTGAAGTGAATTGTTTGAAATAGTACTGTTCTGACATTTAAACTGTGTTCTTATGCTAAACTGAATTGTTTGAAATAGAACTGTTAATATGTATAAAATGGATTCGGCATTAAATGACCTACAATGGTTGATATTCCATAAAACTAAACCAAACGAAACCAAAGAGATATGTGAGGTGTAAAATATATATTATATCTATTTTGTGAGATTCTCTTATTATTGACCGAATGTTAGGACGTATGACAATTATTGTGACTATCGGCAGGGAAATTGGAACCAGCGAGCCGTGTTCAAATTTCGATCAAGGCTGCTTGCATTCTTTTCGTCCTAATGTCAGAGGGAAAAGCATGAATCAACCTCTTCTTTCTCGTCTATGGGCAAAATAATAGAGTATATTGAGATCCCTATCATCGGTGGGCAACCGATTTTGGAGAAAGAAATATATAAATTTGATATCGGAAGCTGGAATACCTAAGGCAGTTAATATCATGGTCATTCAGGTCGCATCTTCAACGGCAGATGGGCCAAGCTGTCAATAAGCCCAAGGATAAAATTACTTATTTGACATATTAAATATTTTCAACATAATCTTTTTGCTAATCAATATTTAGTGGTGAATATTAATCACCTAGTTTGAAAATATTGCAAAGAAAATTTGAGCTCAAAAATTCAGCTAAAAAGGGGGTCCTAGGTATGACAATAAACTGTATCTGATGGCGAGACTTCAGTTTTGTTTATCTAAAGAATATAGAGCCATCTCTTCTTTTCATTACTCCCAGATCCACTCTGAAACGGAGTAGTATTACTTGTTACAATCTCATCTATGTGACAAATAGATCTGTTTAAAAATGTTTCGTATACGATATGACCGTGTGTAAAAATAAAACTCTTAAGAAGCAGCTAATATGAACGTACAATGAATGCGATTCCCTAACCTCTAGTTTTCCCTTGGGGTGGCGGGGGGTTCTTACTTCTCTGCAGTGGAGACAGTCGGTGTATTCTAAGTCCCATCGAAAGATTGGAAGTTTAGAAGTATGAGGTATGCAGTAAGAATAGAACTCACTAACGATATTTTGCGAGTGTAACTTGTTAACAATTACACTATGGTGAGTCTCCAATTTTTAGAAGTTGATTATTAAAATTATCGGGATTATTCAATAAATCATATAAATATCGTTGCGATTCTCATCACATGGCTCGTTTCTTCTTTGATGGCGATAAATAAAAGTTTTCTGACAAAAAGCGAGAAATATTTTACAAACATACATCCAATGCTTTTAATACTAATTTAAAGAAATTCCAAAAGATCTCTTTTTGACCAATAGATGGCACCCAAAAAATATCACCACTTTTGATTAGAGTGGATCTGGGAATAATAGCAACGAATGAGTGACATGGGAGTGTTAGATAGCGACAGAAAGATTCCTTTGACATGCCGCATAAGTTTCGTGGATGTCATGACTGGATGTGTGCCACTTTCTTTGGGTAAACAGGAGGATGGCCCAGCAGAAATGCAACGTGAGTTGCGTGGGTTGCATAATAGAATGTCCACTTTCTTTCTAAGGTAAACAGGACACAGTTGTTTCCTCAGAGGAAGTGCCATGTAGGTTGCGTGGATAAGCATGATAGACGGGAGGCGTATCCACTTGAGGCTCGTAGGCGGGAGGTATGACCACTAGGATTGCGTGGGTGTCCGGAAAATTATATAAACCCGGAGAGAATTTTGCTCCTGGCAGAACGACGCAGAAAGGCAGAGAGGTTTCACGGAAAAACCGTACTGTCGTCCCTGAGTGTGTGCATTTCAGCCATCTCCCATTCTCTCTTACTCTACCAATACGTTCATTTCGGATAGTAAAGTAAAACAATAAAAGAAGCTGATTATATTTTTATACATCAGCGTCGGTGTTGTTCTTCATCTTTCCTGTATACAATAGGAGTAAAAACAACGAATGAGTGGCCCTGGGAGTAATAGCAACGAATGAGTGACTAGGGAGTAATAGCAACGAATGTGAAGACCTGGGAGAAATAGAAACGAATGAGTAGACAAGGGAGTAATAGCAACGAATGAGTGACTTGGGGGTAATAGCAACGAATGAGTAGACAAGGGAGTAATAGCAACGAATGAGTATATATGGGAGTAGTAGCAACAAATGAGTGACTTGGGAGTAATGGCAACAAATGAGTAGATATGGGAGTAATAGCAACAAATGAGTAGATATGGGAGTAATAGCAACGAATGAGTGACTTGGGGGTAATAGCAACAAATGATCGATTTGGGGGTAATAGCAACGAATGAGTAGACAAGGGAGTAATAGCAACGAATGAGTATATATGGGAGTAGTAGCAACAAATGAGTGACTTGGGAGTAATGGCAACAAATGAGTAGATATGGGAGTAATAGCAACAAATGAGTAGATATGGGAGTAATTGCAACAAATGAGTAGATATGGGAGTAATAGCAACAAATGAGTAGATATGGGAGTAGTAGCAACAAATGAGTGACTTGGGAGTAATAGCAACAAATGAGTAGATATGGGAGTAGTAGCAACAAATGAGTGACTTGGGAGTAATAGCAACAAATGAGTAGATATGGGAGTAGTAGCAACAAATGAGTAGATATGGGAGTAATAGCAGTCGTTCGAGCCTTCGAACTGAAACTTCATCCCTAGATGCAGTTTTGACATACCCAAGACACAAATTTGGTGGAATAATTGCCTGACAGTCTGAAATGCTCAACCCAAGTCCAGGAATTTTAGCCT
>OY757910.1:108070423-108125423 GCA_963585895.1 Sepioteuthis lessoniana | reverse complement strand
TGTTGTTTTAAAGCGCAAACGAAGCGAACAAAACAAAAATCTATCAGAGGAGCCAAGTTTATCGAAAGTCGGTGACCCAAGTTCAAACCCTGGACAAGGCTGCTTGTATTTTACTTCACGGCTGGAGAAGAAACTAGATGGCAATTACACAAGAATGCTGCGTGCAATCCTCAACAAGTCCTGGCAGCAACACCCCACAAGACACCAACTGTACGGCCACCTGCCCCCTATCACGAAAACTATTCAAGTTAGGCGAACCAGACATGCAGGACATTGCTGGAGAAGCAGAGATGAACTCATAAGAGATGTACTCTTATGGATCCCCACACACGGCCGCGCAAAAGCAGGACGACCAGCACGAACGTACATTCAGCAGCTATGTGAGGATACAGGTTGTTGTCCTGAAGACCTGCCTAGGGCGATGAACGATAGGGAGGAGTGGCGAAAGAGGGTCAGGGATATCCGTGCTGCCAGCACGATGATGATGATGATGATGATGATGATGATGATGAATTCATATGTTCTCCCTATCAAATCCCGTTCAAATCCTGGGTAAGGTTATTTTCATTTCACATAGCGCTAACACCCTTGGGAAAGGTATGCATCCAACAATTCTTCCCCCAGCAATGGCTAGATAATTGGGCAGTCCGGGCTTTTTAACTTTGGTATGGTAACCAATGTAGGAAAAGGAAAACTCTGAGTTCAAACCTGTTAAACTACACTAAAAAAATTGTGTTGTATAGTCACAACCATGACCAACTATACAAACACATATGCATGCAGAATTATAACGACGACGCAATAAAGACGAGCGACACAGTTCTAAGAAAAATATACCTCTCACTTTATTTCAAAGGGTTGTGTGTGAGAGGGAGTTGGAGACCGAACAGAACTGCAACATATTGACCCCCACTCTTATGGCCATCAGCGTTTCTTTCCCGTTCTTATGGACTGCTCAACCGGGGCCCTGGGGGGCCTGCCTCTCTGGGTGCTGGTTTTCTCTACCGCATCTTATCTCCAACTTATCTGATCCCCAACTCTCAATCGGAGGCCTGAGGGTTCCCTCTGCTAGGTGCTGGCTTTCTCTACCGCATCTTGTCTCCAACTGGTCTGGTCTCCAAACTGATTGAATTTCCTGTGCACTGACTTATATAATAGTTCAACACCCACCTTCTTCTTGAGGGCGTCACAAATTGCACTCATTCAACCCATCCACGGTCAAGGCTACACTCTGCAATTCGTCGACCGGATGCACCTGTTATTTACATAGGTGCATTTCCTATTTTGACAGCCCGGCCGGGTCGTAGATCAATATACAACAATTGACCTTGGGTTGCATCCTGCCCGTGAAGAAGGGATTGAACAAAATACAACTTGGGAAATTCTCCTTCAAATGATCTCAAAATTTAAAAGACGGCGTAAAACAAACTCAAAATTCTGTTTAAACCTTTTTCTTTTTCATTGAATGGTATTTCTAAACCCGAAAAGAAAAAAAAAAGAATTAGAGAATTAATTTTTTTATTTATTGCGAACTTTTTATCCTCATCTTGGTAGTTTTGTTGTTGTTTCTTTCTTCATTGCGTTTCGGCCAAATTTCCCCTCTGGCCTTCTTCAGGTGATTTTACCGTGACCTCGGATAGGAATGATGAGTCTTGTAACCGTATCCCCAGTAATTACTGCCTTCCATAGTTGTTATCTATCGCACCACGTTTTTGACCAAGTAAACATCTGGCCGGCTTGGGTAGGAATTGAAACCACTATCTTCTGACAATGCTCATATGGAACCGTAGAGACTCAACGCTTCTGTCCGCTGCGCCACGGGCCCTTCGTGGCGCAGCGGATAGAGGCATTGATAGGTGAAATTTGGCCGAAACGTAGTGAAGAAAGAAACAAAAAAAAAAAAAAAAAAAAAAAAAAAAACTAACAAGATGAGGACAAAAAGTCCGCAATAAATTAAAAAATAATTCTCAGATTAAGAAGGCTCATCTCAAAAAGATTCCCAATAAAGATTTTAAAAAATTAGTATAATTTTTTGTTGTTTCTGTTTAAGCTGTTAAAATTTGAGATGATTTGAACAAGAATTAGTCCAATTAGAATACGAAATGATATCAATTTTTCTAAAACACCTTATAAATCTATTCAATTCTAAAAGGTATGAACCCCCTTATTGCTCCAGATATGGATTAAATAGTACCACTAAAGGATGGCTTTGGCATTTGATAACCCAAGAAGGATGATATTCCATAAAAGAAACCAAACAAAACCAAACCTATCCCATTCTTTCATATGCAAATTATATTCAACCACTATCCAAAATCACTTTTCTACTCCCCTTTTCTGCGTTCTTTCTTTCTATTTTTCTCTTCTTTCTTTTTCTCGTCATCTTTTTATTCAGTCGCTTCAACTTAAAACAAATATACCACTTCCGCTCACGATGTCTTTTATTTATATCCGACTACTACTTCCCTTATACTTAATTATTTATATCCTTTTTTTTTTTACATTCTTTTCCCAAAAAATTCTAATCCTCTTTATACAGTTTTCTTCTCTCAGCTCCCATCTATCAGATTGACAAAAATAGACAGACGCTCGTCCGAGTCAGACTTGGAATTTTGGTATGTAGCATAGTCGTCTTTCGCAGACAACCAACATTCCTGCAACTGTCCCGAACGGCAGACATTGGTCATCAATCGTTATCTCTTCCTGATATCGCATATCTCTAAGATTTTCGATTCTGAGCGTGAAATTTGAATCAGACGTTAGGAATTTGCTCGCCTGACGTCATTGTACAGTGCCAATTCTTTCGGTATTATTTCGTAATGCTGATCTTCAAGGCAAGTAGTCTCTCCCTACTTGAAATATTAGCATACACAGACATATACACACACACGCACTCACACACATACACACATGCATACACACACATATATACATACACATACCGGACAAATACCCTTGGGAAAGGTATGAACCTCCATACCCTCCCCGCTCTGGGTTAAATAGTACCACTGCTGTTCTTCTAGGAGAACAGCTTTGGCATTAAATAACCTACAAAGGTTGATATGCCATTAAACCAAGAAACCAAACCACATACATACATACATACATACATACATACATACACGTACACACACATACACGCACACACATGCACATACACATACACACGTATACACACATACACACGTATATACACATACACACGTACATACTGACGTATACGCATACACATACACATACACTTATTGATAGAGAGAATACGGTAATCCACGAGAAATGCTACTTAATAGAAAGATATATATTTGACCAAAAAATAAGAAGTTTAAAATGATTTGACTATGAGAATAATGTATAATTCAGTACAATTTGCATCTGAATAAGAATTTTGCAGTGTCTCCGTTCGCTCTCAATATTCTGAGTCATCTAAATTCTTGATAGAATGAAGATTAGAATGAAATACTCATTAAAATTCTTCACCCCTTTCAAATAGCGGTATCGTACTTATCATTATCAATATAACTCGAAACCACTGAGTTTACGAATCGTCTACTTATTGCCCCCCCCCCCGCAATTGTATCATTGACACACAAATAAACTTTTGCATCATCTGTATACGTTTGGTTTGATTTGGTGCTTGACATATCAACCTTCACGGGTTATTTATTGCCAAAGAAAGCCTTCTTTTAGAATAAAAGTAAAAGTAAAGTTGGCGACTGTAGTCGAGGGGGACCCAAAGGCTCCCTTTTTAACAGTTACTACACCGAGGTGTAGGGAAGGGTGCTACTCCTTTCCCTGGATTGATCCACTTTACTCTTGATACGTACTTTATAATGCTGAGTCTTAAGCAAGGAGGCATCAAGTACCATTTTTTTGAGTCTTTGGTATGACTCGACCTGGGATTGAACCCTGGTCTCCCGAGCCTTTGGCGAACACGCTAACCACTAGGCCAATGGGATAACAGTAGTGATACTATTCAGGATTGGTTTCTTTGTTTACTGGCATATAAACCTTCGTGGGTTATTTAATGCCAAAGCTACCCTTGTAGAAGAACAGTAGTGCTGCTATTTAATCCGTAACTGGGAAGGATAATTCATATATTTTCCCAAGTGAATGTAATAGCGCGACTGGAGTTCGAAGTCGCTTACAACAATGTCTCAATCAAGCACGTTAGCCTCTACGCCACGGGGAATCCTTCTCTATCTGAGTAAGTCATTTCATTTACTCCCCAAAAAGGTGGCAGATAGATTAAAAAAAAATTGCATAGTCTAGAACGTAGGATTTTGACTGCTAACGGTATCTAAGTTGTCACCCATTTGACTACTAAGCAGGTTGAACTGTGCTTAACTGTGGTGATGCGGTTGGAATCGATGCCTCAAGGTTAACTTAAGTGGGAATTATATTAGTTTTTAACTGTTAAAACTCATGCTCGTGTCACCACTTACGCTTCAATGAAATTGTGACCTCAGAATTTAAACCAGCTTTATTATGCTTATAAATTTACTGTGCATCATATCCTGCTCATTGCAGAAGGATTGGGTAAATACAAGGGAAACATATTTCAGTTTAAGAGTAACTGCAATCTGTACGAGGGGTGTGCTATCCCCTTAAGTATTAGCTAATACAATGACCAAATGATTAAGTTGTATGTGTATTTTGTTGGTTCGGCCCTGGTAGGGAGCTTCGTCGAATCAAATAGCTGAATTTAGTCACCAACTTTGATGTGGAACTCTCGTAATTTTGCTTGTAATCTTGTAAACATGCGCGAGTTTGTTTAACTTCTGAATAGTTGACTGATGTACTTTCTTTAACGTAATCAGAGCACGCATCGAAAATAGTTCAACAATTTCATGCTTCCTGCCGTAATTACAAGAAAGGCACTTTTGATTTTTTTAACATAATGAACTGCAACTAATTTGGTCCCAGTGAAATGGGTTTCCAATAATAATAATAATAATAATAATGACAATAAAAATTGGCACAGAAATATCTACTTTAGGGCAGATAATGCAAATAATCTCAGAGTAGATATCAAGTAAAAGGTCTTTGAAACAATTGAGAACATTTTTAACATAATGAAACTATTTTAGAATTGTTACGAGTTTTTTAAAGAAAAATATTATTACCATTGTTCTATTATAGAAGTTATATTTGGATATAAGTTTGTTACTCTAATAAGCATTATAAGAAAGAGGTTGTAGTCCTTTTTAGTCTTTCGTTGTTACTACAAATAATGTAAATTTTGACTTTTGCTACATCTAAACAGTTTTTTTCTTCCTTCTCCGAAAAACGTGACATTTATCTTCAAACAAACTACAGGGAGTCTCAATATTCATGGCATCCATGTGACTGCTAATAACTCTATTAATACAGGGCGTCTCAATATACATGGGATCCTTGTGACTGCTAATAACCCTACTAATACAGGGTGACTCAATGTACAGGGACCCATGTGACTGCTAATAAGCCTACGAATACATGGTGTCTCAATATACAGGGGATCCATATGACTGGTAATAACTCTACTAATACAGAGTGTCTCAATATACAGGGGATCCATGTGACTTCTAATAACTCTACAAATAATAATGTTGTGTCCTTTTTAGCTATAGATTTGTAAATAGTATAAAAGAACTACTATTAATCCTAAATCACAACATCTTGGACAAGAGAGGAAAAATATTTTGCACCACAACTTATTTAGAGACAAAATCATTCAAAACTGTCTCAAAATAGATGCAACCCAATAATATGCTCATGATTTATTACTGAGACAAAAAACTCAAAAAAATAAAATTGTATGTCTAAGAAGCTGTCATAACAATTAAAAAAACATTGATCTGATGTCTCTAGTGCCCGTGGTGTAATGGCTATCGTCGTAGGAAATGGACACGGCGACACTAGTTCAAATCCTGGACCAAGCTAATTGCATTTCACATATCACTAATACCCTTGGGAAAGGTATGAATCCAAATATTCTCCCTCCAGCTATGGGTAAATAGTAGGACAGACTGGGTTCTTCAACCTTGGTGAGGTAACTAGTCAAGGAGAAGGAAAACTCTGAATTCAAACCTGATAAACTCCGCTTAAAAATTGACCTTGTGTCATATCCTGTCCGAGCGGAGGGGTTGGGTAAATATGGATTTGATGTCTCTAGCTCAAATGATGCTTTTTTTACACGACGCATTCCAAATGACCGCCACTGCGCTTGTCTCAGTTATAAATCATTATCATATTAATGTGTTGTATTTTGACCTTTTGACCCGGCCAAAAATGCCATTCCAAGGTGATGCACCGGAAGGAGGTGACACATTCTAATGGCAGTTATGAGAGGAAATTGCGTGGGCGGAAATTGGCTGATGAAATGGGACGAGCTAAAAAAATTCCCATGGTACACTCATAGACTGATACACCGGAAGAGAGTGACCTCTGAACTGCATGACAGTTATTTCCGCTTGATGACGATTAAACATTCGATTTCAAAGATCGAGTGGCCGTCGAACGATTATATAATTCAGTTGAGTTCGACGAGCGAGTTGAGTTGCAGTGGAGTTGAAGATCGGACGGAGTTATAGACGAGATGTGGTAGGGAAAGCCACATCAGGCCGAAGGGGCCTTTGGGCCTGATGAGTTGAGGTCCGGAAAAGATGCTGATAAGATGCCGTAAAGAAAGCCATCACCCAGCAGAGTGGGCCTCTGGGCGCCGGTTGAGCATCAGAAGAACGAGAAAGACACAACGTTGACGGCCATAAGAGTGGAGGTCAAAATATTACAGTTTATGTTCGGTCTCCAGCTCCCTCTCACAGTAAAACCCTACACAACCTTTTCGAACCCTTGCAATAAAGTGAGAGGTAAAATTTTTATAAAGAAGTCCTCCTGCATCTTTATCATTGCGTCTGTCTTTATTATGATGTCGTTATGATGCTGCATGAACATGTAGATGACAATATAACAAATGAGTTGCATCTATTTTGAGACACCTGTAAATGCCATAGGACTGGTTTCACTTGTGGATAAAACTTTAACTTAACGATTTAAACATTTGTATATCTTTACAAATAATGCTTGAATCTAAAATAGTTTTGAGAGAAGCTCAACTTTTTGAGGAAAATGAATTCATATCGTTTTTGAAATCCGACGATTGAACTCACAACTCTAATTTACTGAAAGAAATACTTATTTTCTATATTTCTTCACGTTGTTTTGTTCGCTTGAACCGAACACTTTAATTGTAAAATAACAATCTAAATTCATCAATCTTAACTCAAGATCTTGATCTTTTATTATTAATAAAATATTTTCGTTAAATAGAAACCTTTTCCTTTGTTTTCCTTAATTTTACTTATTTAAAAAAGCAAATTGATTTTTATGATGTTTAAGAGAAACCTTTTTTTTTTTTGGAAATAAAGAATAATAGTACAATTTAATTTTTTACTCAAAAAAAAAATTTAACTTTTTTCACTAATTATGAAGCAGAATACTATTTTTTGCTAATGTAAGATGCAAAATTTCATCTTTTTTGCTAAATGAAGTCGCAAAATGTTTTTTGTGTTTTTTTGTCTTTTTTGCAGAGATATCATTAAGTATTAAGATCAGGCTAAAGAGATAATAATTTTTAAATAATCAATTTTAAAAAAATATTTTAATTATTCTTCGGGTGGCTTAGTTTGTTATTGAGTCCTCTTTGTAGGAGGGTCTCAGGACCTAATATCTATCTATTTTCATGGTTTTCTAGAATTGATGTCGTACTTGGTAAATGTTTGTTCTATCTTCGCTTTTCTGGTGAATTGAGCGTCTCTGTTAAAGACATGGTCTGCTGGGCAGAAATGTTGTTCTTCTGGGAGAAGTTTACTATAATTCAGAGACTTAATTTATCATATATATATATATATATATGTATATATATATATATATATATCTGTGTGTGTGTGTGTGTTGAAAATGGCGCAAAACAGGAAAGTTATGATGTATCTGGTGGTTTTGATGAGTTGCCAACCGGAAGTAGTGTTTCATGGCTGGTACATGTCAGCAGGAGAGGATGTCGTGCAAAGCAACTCAGGTTGGTATTTATTGAGTTGACGTAAAATTACACACAGATGAGAATCCCGAAATCTCTTCATGTCCAAAGATTTCCTTCGAGTCAGCTAAAACATGTGTTGTTAACAGAAAACCAACAGAACATATCAAAGGTAAAGCAAAAAGTTCGTAGCCTAACGGTGAAAAAAGCTTTCTTTCCCCCTTTTTTTTCACACAGGAAATATCTCTAACATAATCTTGTTCCTTGCTAATACATTTAACTCAATAGTGAATATTAATTACATCGATCAAAAATTCTCTGATGAAAATTTTAGATCACAATTTACATGAATATTGTTGACATAGATGTTCACTCACAGACAGAAAATATAATGCATAACTACATTTATAATTTTATAGTGTAATCCATATTTACCCAACCCCTCCGCTCGGGCAGGATATGACACTAGGTCAATTTTTAAGCGGAGTTTAACAGGTTTGAATTCAGAATTTTCCTTCTCCTAGACTAGTTGCCTCACCAAGGCTGAAGAACCCAGTCTGCCCTACTATTTACCCATAGCTGAAGGGAGAATAATTGGATTCATACCTTTCCCAAGGGTATTAGTGCTATGTGAAATGCAATCAGCCTCGTCCAGGATTTGAACTTATGTCATCGTGTCCATTTCCTACGACGATAAGCATTACACCACGGGCACCTCCATATAGTGTATATATCGGGATGTATTTAGCTAACTTCTTCGCTTCGAGCAGAGTGTGACACAAGGTCATTTTTTATGCTACGCACTGCTGGTTTTAATTCAGAGTTTTCCCTCTCCTACACAGGCTCCTTCATCATCATCATCATCATCATGTCACGCCATCAGTACAGATATCCCTGACCCTCTCTCGCCATCCCTCCCTATCGTCTATTGCTTCCAGCAGGTCTTCAGGGCTACATCGCATATTGGCTGTATATAGGTTCGAGCGGATCGTCCTGCCTTTGCTCGACCAGGTGAAGGGGTCCACTGGAGCACATCACTTATGATCTCGTCCCTACATCTCCAGCAGTGTCTTGCATGTCTGGTTCGTCTAATTTTGACTGTTTTCGTGATGGGTGGTAGGTGGCCGTACAGGTACTGCTTTGTATGGTGCTTCCTCCAGGACTTTTCAATATTGCTCGCAGGATTCTTGTGTAGTTGCCGTCAAGCTTTTTCTATATACGTTTAGTTAGCGTCCATGTAGTGCATCCATATAGCAGTATCGACACGACCGTTGGAAGAAACTGCGTTTCATTTTATCGGTCAGGTCTGACTTCCATATGACCGATAGCCTATCGATACCTGTCCATGCCTTTGCTAGTCTCGTAACCAAGGCTAAAGAACCCGGTTTTTCCAAGTATTTATTTATAGATTAAGTTGGGAGAACATATGTATCCATGCCTTTTCCAAAAGCATTAAAACGAAGTAAAATACAAGCAGCCTTGTCCAGGATTTGAACTTGGGTCACCGACTTTCGATAAACTTGACTCTGATAGATTTTTGTTTTGTTCTTTTCTTTTGCGCTTTAAAACAACATAATCAACAATTGAGAGTTGCAAGCTCCACGGCTTTATTTTCAGTGAACTCGTCATCACCCTTTTCGAATTCTGCTTCCAGGTTTTTGTATTTACTTATTTCATTATGTTTTTTGGTATTTTATAATTTGTTGGCACTAACATATCCATTAAAAGGCATGCTTTTTTTAAAAATAGTAATTAACTACAATATCTGGTCAATTGCTCTTTATTTCTCTGTCATTTTGGATTGCCAAGTCCCAGAAAATAGATGCTTCTTTAGATCCTGTAATTGTTTTTTGCTCTTTTTTCCTGGCGGCAACACCCCAGAAGGCACCAACTATACGGCCACCTGCCTCCCATCACGAAAACTATCCAAGTCAGACGAACCAGACATGCAGGATACTACTGGAGAAGCAGGGACGAGCTCATAAGTGATGTACTCCTATTGACCCCCACATATGGCCGGGCAAAAACAGGACGACCAGCTCGAACATACATTCAGCAGCTATGCGAGGATACGGGATGTAGCCCTGAAGGCCTACCAGAGGCGATGAACGATAGGGAGAAGTGGCGAGAGAGGGTCAGGGATATCCGTGCTAGTGGCACGACATGATGATGATGATGATGATGATGCCTTCTTTAGATTTCAGTATTACATAGTATTTGTATATTTTCCAATGAATATAATGTTTTATTCTATCGTGTCTTTCTTTAGATTCTGTCAGTATTAGGATTGAGTAACCGGGCACAAACTGGTTAATTAATTCAGTTTTTTGTTCGCACAGTCAACATATTGGGTTTGATCTGTTTTTTTTTTAATAATGTTTGCCAGATAGTTTCTTATTAGTAGGCTCTTGTCCTTTGCTATTCCTATATCTCAATTCCTATATCTCTGCCTTCATTCGAGCATTTCTTCTTCTTCTTCTTCTTCTTCTTCTTCTTCTTCTTCTTCTTCTTCTTCTTCTTCTTCTTCTTCTTCTAATTATTATTATTATTATTATTATTTACTCATTAAAGTTTTTCACATCAGCGTTAGCTGATGGTCTTTCACTGGAGTTTTAGTGACAGCAAGTCTCCTCAATTCTCCAGCACTCTTCTCAGTATTCTGGCCGTTCTCAACAATGTTGTAGTTTTGATGGTCTCCACCTGTCCTCCAACCTCCAAGTCCTCCAGTCTCTTTAATAGTCCTTTCGTTACTGTACCGAAAGCACCACCCACCTTCATGTTCAATAGTTTTTTTTAAATTTCCTGGCAAGGTCTGAAACCTATCCTTCTTTTCCCTTTCTTTCAGTTTTATTCTGTGGACAGTCGGTACATTAAAGTCGAAAATTTTGCCAATTCTCTTTCTTTTTTTTTTTTGTTGTTGATTACTATAAGGTCTGGTCTTCTGGCCGAGATAAGGTGATCCGTTTGTATATCAAAGTCCCATAGGAGTTTGTGTTTGTCATTCTCCATGACTGCCGCTGGTATTATTACTATTATTATTATTATTATTATCATTTGTGAGTTTTTCACACCTCCGTTAGCTGATGGTCTTTTACTGGAGTCTGTGTGTCAGCAAATCTCTCCAGGACTCTCCTTAGTATTCCGGACGAACTTAGTGTAGTTTGGATGGTCTTAACTCATCTTCCGATTTCCAAATCTTCCAGCTCCCTTTCCAAGCTTTTATGGATCGTTCCAAGCGCTCAAATTACAATGGGTACTGCCGTCACCCACATGTTTCATTGTTTTTTAGTTCTCTAGCAAGGTGTAAGTACTTGTCTCTGTTTTCGTTTTCTTTGACTTTTACTCAGCGGTCCGCCAGGACGTCAAAGTCTACTGTTCGGTAGATTCATTATTTTGTTAACTATCATTTATTTATTTATTAATCTATTTATTTATTTTTCGTTTTGTTGCCATTTATTTTGATTAGTCTTTGAAAACGTTAGTTTTCAGCTGGTTTTATAAATAAAACAAACGATCGCAGTTTATATTTAAATATATGCACGAAGATTAATGATTACAAAAGCTAATCAAATTAAATGACAAAAAAAAGAGTGAAAAATTGTGATCTACCTTGCTCTTAAGTTGTTTTTGGTTTCACGAATCCTCACCCAAAATAATGAGGAAAATATCAACATTCAACATCCTAGCCCTTACTTCGGTTCGAACATCGACCTCTTGCGGTAGAAATTTACCGGAACCGAGCGAATATATCCAAAGATATCTGGTGCTTAAAATAAATCGTAATAAGTTCAGTTTAGGAACACGTGACACTTGCAGCTCGTTTGCCTGATTCCTGTAAAATATGTACGCATATACAAACATGTTCTTCGCTACACTGATAACAAATGAAGCAGAGAAGTGAATTCTGGGTAATGACAACGTACAATCATGTTAACTTCTCCGCATCCGTTACATATGGCCGGGAAGTTGAGGTCAGCAGGAAATTTGCGATATCATGAATAACACATTATCTAATTTAAAATATAAAATTTTTTCCAGATGATTTTACGGCAATAAAAGTAAAGTTTGCAGTCCTGTCATTTTGACATATCTTTTCTTCCATGTTTTTCATAGCTTCATGTAAGTAATGGTCTGGTTGTTTTGACTCTCGAAGCCACGGAAGGTGACACCCATTTTTTAGCAAAAAAATTCTATTTAAGATGAGAGGGGAAGATTACTTCTCGGGAAAAAATGCAGATCCCTCACATAGAGCAAGGGAACTTTGGATTGGTTGACTGGTTTTATAGCTTGCCAACCAATGTTGTGTAATTCCATGCCTACGTCATTCTTTTGTAGTTAGCAATTATAGCTTTAAATAACTATTCTTTGTACAAATAATTGGCTGAGGATTATATATTTTACTCAGACTGCAGTGAAAAACTACTAGTTAAAACTGGCATGAAAATCTTGCATGGAATAATAATAATAATAATAATAATAATAATAATAATAATAAAATAAGCGAAAACAGTAAACTAGCTCACAAAAAATGGTACAAGACTAGATCTGATTGGGTGGTGAAGGTTATCCACAAAGAACGGTGCAAGAAATTTAAATTTGACCATGCTACCATATGGTATAAACACAAACCAGAATCTGTCCTGGAAAATGAGACACATAAAGATTCCCTTGGATTTTAAGGTACAAAAAATCACTTAATTTCGGTCAGAAGATCAGACCTGGTGATAATTAACGAGAGACAGACAGACAGACAGAGAGAGAGAGAGAGAGGGAGAGAGAGAGAGAGAGAGAGAGAGAGAGAGAGAGAGAGAGAGAGAGAGAGAGAGAGAGAGAGAGAGACAGACAGAGACAGAGAGCTTGCCGTCTAGTGGACTTTGCCGTCCAGGCAGACCACAGAGAGAAGATCAAAGAAAGCAAAAAGAGAGAAAAGTACTTAGACATTGCTAGAGAACTAATAAAGCTATGGAACATGTACGTGACGTATCAACGTCACGTACATGTTCCATATGCCTATTGTAATTGGTACGCTTCGAACGACCGTCTCCCAAAGTATTGGAAATCGGAGGACGAGCCAACAGCAGCTAAACTACAGCATTGTTGTTAAGATTGGCCAAAAAACTTAAAAGAGTCCCGAAAACTTAAAGAGAATTGCTTTCATTCAGACTCCAGTAAAAGACAATCAGCTAACGCTGGTGTTTAAAAAAACTCGTAAGGAGTAATATAGCAATAAAGGGAGGGAAAAGAGAGACAAGTAGCTTACTAGAGAAAAATAATTGTATGGGTATTTCAAGAGACAAATGACGGAAATTGGGCTTGAGGGGATCCAGGCTTGGCTAAGAATGGCAAACCTGACTGGAGAAACTAAATATTTTAATAGCTACACATAAGAACCAATCTTGTCAAAACAAAAATTGATGATACGTTGAAAAATAAAAATGTAGGTTATGTGGCGATAGAGATAAAACAATAAATTACATAATAAGTGAATACAGGAAATTATCACGAAAGGTAAACAAGATTAGGTACGATTGGGTGGGAAAGGCGATTCACAGGTAATTGTGCAAGAGATGAAAATTGGCCATACTGACAAATTGTATTCGAACAAATTAGGATCCATCCAAGAAAATGAGACCCATACAATTTCTGTGACTTTGAGATAAACCGAATCACTTAATCCTGGTTAGGAGACCAGACCTAGTATTAATTAATAAGAAGGAAAGTACTTTTCACGAAGTGGATTTTGCCGTTCAAGCGGACCTCAGAGTGAAAATAAAAGAAAGCGAAAAAACAAATGCCTGGATCTTGCAAGAGAACGGAAAAAGCTATGGAACATTAATGCGACGGTGATACCACTTGTACTTGATGTACTTGGAACGGCCCCTAAAAAAGTAGAAAAAAAGACTGGGAAAACTGGAGATCAGAGGAAGAATTTTTCTCTTACTACTACTACTACTACTAATAATAATAATAATAATAATAATAATAATAATAATAAGAAGAAGAAGAAGAAGAAGAAGAAGAAGAAGAAGAAGAAGATGGAATATTGAATTGTGAAAAATGGTATAAACACCAACCAGAACCAATAACAGAATCCAAAGAAGCTACTATTCTCTGGGAATTTGTTATTCAAACTTACAGAAAAATAAAGAGCGGTAGACCAGTTATATTGGTTAAGAACTTTAATATAAAAAAGATACCTTCTAATTGATATGCCATTGAATTATATGAATCATGTCATATATCCCTCAATTGAATAGTTCCAAACTCATCGTCTCTGAATATTATATATATATATATATATATATATATATATATATATATATTTCAAGTTTTATTTTATGCATAGACTGATTAAAGAAGGCGAAGGTTTCAAAATTTTCATCACTCCTCTTTCTATATAGATATTTATACCCCCAAACTCTTTCCAAATCTTGCTGCGATTTTTATTTTTATTCTTAGAGAAGCACCCTATTAAGCAAATGGGCCGTTGCTCCCCACACGCTCCCCCCGGCCTCTGGCCTGCGTTTAGGTATCAAATGTGCACTTGGCTAATAAGTGCTCCTAATTGGTTGTACTTGACAACACTGATTAGTAAGCTTCTGTTTCCGCTAACTTGTCAGTCGTCTGGTGAGGGGTCAGCAGTTATCAGCTCGTGACAGAGATAAATACTATTTCTTTAACAGGTTTCGCTTAATGTTTAGCATAGACTGTTGGTCATTCATGGTAATTGACATAATATATATATATATATATATATATATATATATATATATATATATATATATGAAGAAAATAGAAAAACCAAGGATTCCAAATGTGATGAATTTATGATAGTTAATTCAACGTTAAAACGTTTTGGTTTTAACAAACCTTCATCAAGACTTTATGATGTTGAAAAAATGTTGGTTGAATTATTAAAATTAAAATCAATTTTTTTTTTCTCCATCATAAAGTCCTGATGAAGATTTAATAAAACTTAAACTTTTAAACGTTGATTTTATCATCATAAATAAATTCAGCATCTTTGGAATTCTTTGTTTTTCTATTTTCTTCATTGTGTCCGATTTACTTTCATGATTTACTTTCACACACACACACACACACACACACACACACACACACACACACACATATATATATATATATATATATATATATATATATATATGCGAAGCTCTTCACATAATTTGAGCAATCCGGTAGTCGTTAGTATATCGAGATATAAACGTAAGAATTCCTTCGCCTACACTGATAATGACGTTAACTCTGCTGTAAGGTATCCGACTAGCGTAAAGTCAGCCGAGTTTCGATCCTAGCATCTCGCGTGTTTAGGCATACTGCTGAGTTATAATACAACGAAACAGTCTGTCTGTGTGTGGTGCATTTAATAAATTTTGCAGACTTTTTTGTACAGGCATTTAAAATTGTCGTAGACTTTTGAAAATTCAGTATGTTATTGCTATATATCGTATGAGATGACTGACCAATTTTTATGATTTCAGCTTCAAATTAACAGCTACAGCAGCAATTGGAATACACCCTACTGAACCCTGATTGTCACAGCTGGTGAATTTCAAAAATGCAATCTGGACGTGAGAACACTTTAGAAGAACGATATGCAATAAAATTGTGTTTTAAACTTGGAAAAAATGCCACAGAAACGTATGGACTGCTTTTCGACCATCTTGCATGAATCGAGCATGAGTTTTTGAGTGGCATAAGAGATTCAAGGATGGCAGGGAGTCTGTGAGTTGTTGGAACGGTACAACAAGTGCATTGCAGCCGGAGGAGATTACTTCGAAGGTGACTCGAGTTTCATGTGTGTACTATCAATGAAAGTACCCATACGAAAAAAAGTCTGGAAACTTATCGTATGCACCTCGTATTTACCGACCCCTCCGCACGGGCAGGATGTGACACGGGGTCAATTTTAAGCGGAGTTTAACAGGGTTGAATTCAGAGTTTTCCTTTTCCTTGACTGGCTGCCTAACCAAAGCTGAAGATCCCAGTCTGACTTACTATTTAGCAGGAGGGGGAGTAAAAGGATTCATACCATCCCCCCAAAGGTATTAGTGCTTTGCGAAATGCAGTCAGCCTTGCCCAGGGTTTGAACTCGTGTCGCCATGTCCACTTCCTACGACGATCACCATTACACCGCGGGTACCTCCTATAATTACTTTTTATCGCACTGCACAGATGCAACACACGGGCATTAACAAAATACAAGGAGAAAAAGCTAAATGGGAACTACACGAGAATGTTACGAACTGTTTTGAAAAAAAATCCTGGAAGCAGCACCCCACGAAACAGCTGCTGTATGCCCACTTACCTCCCATCTCACAAACCATCCAAGTAAGACGAACAAGACTCTGCTGGAGGTGCAAGGACGAACTCATAAGTGACGTTCTCCTATGGACCTCCACACATGAATGTGTCAGTGTTGGCCGACCGACAAGAACTTATTTATATCAACTATGTGCAGACGCTGGATGTAGTCTGGAAGACCTGCCAGGGATGATGGATGATAGAGACGTAAGGAGAGAGAGAGAGAGAGAGAGAGAGAGAGAGAGTGAGAGATTGAAATCCATGCTGTCAGCGTGACTTGATGATGATGATGATGGTACTAATATTTATATTCATAGTGTTTTGGTATACTTTTATTTCTCTCAAGAAGGACAAAATATCGTCCATGTCAACAATTTCAAATAGGTTCTTCATATTGTTTGTAAGGGAAAACGTTGTCTTATGATAGTTAAATCTCCCAATTTTATGAGAAAATGTTTCACAGTGTGCGATGTGTAACATGTTATACACTAAGTTTGTTGAATTTTACAAGATGTTTTACCCACAATTTTTTTTTTATTACAATCTAGGCATTGAATAACATCAGTTTCGGAATGAATGCTGATGTTGTTATTATTTTTTATAATTGATTATATTCCTAATCGTTTTTGAAGAGTTTGTAATTGTTTTGATTCCAAGGTTGTTTTTTTTCTAAGGAAATGCATTAGGTTTTTAAAATAAATTTCGAACATTAATTATGTCACTCATTTTTTGCGTTTCATTTTAAAAAAATAATTAAATATAATTCAGAAGATACATCATCACATATGTAATTCCTGATGATGGAAAAACCAAAACGTTTAACGTTGGCAACTAATTCAACAAAAAATAAATTTATCATCTGAATACGTTGTTTTTTTTTTGTTTTTTTTAATATTTGTACTTTTACTTACCATTGGAGTTATTTCTATTTTTCAATATATATATATATATATATATATATATACATATATATATATATATATATATATATATATATATATATATATATATATATATATAGGATGATTAAAAAATGTTAACATCGTTATGAATTGTTAAAACAGTCTCCAGATGTTCCCCATCCATGTCAAAACATTTTTTGAATCTCTTAAAGTTGATTGAAAAGAGAAAAAAAATTAAGATTTCTATAGAAGTATCATTATTAGAAAAGCAGAAGTAATATTACCGAGGCCACCTTGGAAAGATTCCAATAATATGAATGGTAAACAGGTGAAAATTCTAAAATCATATCATCATGGAACTCCAATAGAAAGTTTACCATTAAAAAAAAACAACCCCCCTCTCTCTCTCTATATATATATATATATATATATATATATATGAAAATGTACCGATATAAAAAAAAAAAAAACACATGTTCTTCAGAGGCTGATATTTTTTTTTGGCCAATGTTAAACGATTCGGTTTTTAAATTTGAAAACATTAAACCCTCATCAGGGCGTGGAAATTTTTTAATTAAAACGAAAAATTGAAAAAGTTTTAAATATTCTATTTATATTGATACCACTCTGTTTCAAATTTGTGCGATGTGATTAGTTTTCGAAAATTCATTTTAAAAAAGTAACGTATTTCCTTAAAATAATTACAACATATCTATCTATCTATCTATCTATGTTCATATCTATATTCTTTTGTGCATATCTACCTATTCCATTGATTCCCTAACACTCTTAACGTTAGCTAATAAATAAATAAGCCCACCCTCAGAAGACTTTCTGGTTTGGTTTGGTTTGGTGGGTTTTATGGCATACAGAAAGAAGCATTGCAAAACCAGTGAACGTATTAACACAAGTGGGTACCTACCATTACTTCATCTGTTTCGGTCATGTGATATATGCACCGCAAATTAACATATACTAAAACATTGCAAACCTTTTCATTCACCCTAGTATATATATATATATATATATATATATATATATATATATATATATATATATAGTCTGGACGACAATACATACGCTCCCCTCCCGAGGATTGACCACATTGGCAAAGAAATTAACAGTTGCCACCCGCGTAATGCAAAGTTTTTCTAACGAATTGAGCAGTCTGGTATCCGATAGCGCAAAATGTAAGCAAAAGAAACCTAATACATATGCGTTATAATTCCTGAGCTGACGTATGTCGTCAAAACGGCTGAACGGTTAGCTACCATGTCCAGCGTAAAGTTAGGCAGGTTTCGATCCCAGCTTGAAGCGTCCTGCGTGTGTAGCCATACTGAAGAATTGGGATACAACGAAACAGTCTGTCTGTAGATTACAATATATGTATATGTGTATATATATATGTGTGTGTGTGTTTGGTTCATTAACCCTTGTTGGTTATTTAATGCCAAATCCTTTTTATACATATATTGTAAATATATGATTTGTAAACACATTTTGTTGTCAACATTTTTAAAACGAATCTGAGTTCTTTTTTAACACAGTTAAATGGTTTCAAGTATTATTATGTAACGAACAATTTAACATCAATCATTTATTTGGACACATTTAAATGGATATACATATATGATTTGTAAGCGAATAGTTTTTGTTTGGTAATTGTATTTTTAAATGAGGTAGAACTAATTTGTTTTCACACTAGTATTATTATTGTTTCTACGCAGTTAAATGATTTCAATAATGGCTATATAATACTAATAAATCTATTCAATATTACTCATTTGTTTGCATTCAGGGAAGTGGTTACAAGTATTGCTATTTAACACTAATTATTATATTCAACATTACTCATTCATTTGCACACATTTAAATGGTTCCAAGCATTGTTATGCATCTCTAACAATTCAATGAGACATCAGTCATTAGTTTACACACAGTTAAATGATCCAACATTTCTATTTCTATCAGTTCATTTTAATGAATTGCACTCAGTTTAAATGACAAACAGTTTTATTTAACCCATTGATAGGACCTTATCAAGTGCTACTTCTCCGGGTCCGAGTAGACCTGTGAGCAATGACAATGAAAGGGTACTCCACATTCCCCCAAATCCCTATGGCCGGAGCCTTGGCGTCAGATGTTTTAATGCTATATCCAGGACACACGTCGAGGATAGGGAATCTTATCCCTCGGCAGATTAGGCTAATATATATCCAGGATACTCGTTGAGGGCGAGGAATCTTATCTCTCTGCAGATTGGGCTAATATATATATATATGTGCACACACACACATGCACACAGATATATATCGACCAATTGGGAAAAAATCATGCGCATTTTGGTTTCTGAATTGGCTTCGTTCTTTTCTAAATATGCCTTAGTTCATTTTTTCTGACAAGGGGGTGTAGAAATGTTCACACATTCATAAATATATGTATATATGTGTGCATGAATTAATATCTTTGCGTTGTACACCTGGCATTATGACATGCATTTTGACCTCACCGATTCAACTGGCGAGCATGTCTCAACCAGTTTCGGACGGATCAAGTTCAGACAAGAATTTCCCACCAACGATTCATTTTCTCCTGAGCAGGTAAGATCTTGCATTCGTCGGAGAGGAGCGTAGGATGGTGTAACAGGAGGCTAAATGGCCTCAAATATTGCCGTATAACAGTTACAATTTGACATCAGTCATTTGTTGGCACTCATAGTTTAAATTTTCTTTTTTTAAGTAGATGAATTATATTGTTAATTGAATTACCACGACCAGAAAATCCAGCGTAACACTTACGCACGACATACGGAAACACTGGACAACTATATCGACCTTATTAGGTCTCATCAGTAGTGTATACCGTGATCTCCACTACTGAAGATCGAACCAGTGACCACAAATTGCAGAACAGAAACTCTACAACTGGGCCACAGTCCATATCGCACACAAGCGATGCCAAATAAACTAGTCATGGTAATTACGCGGCTAATTATCCTGAATGTGTCTTGCAAGTTATATACGTATTCTTAACCGAGGACTTGGTCACCTCCAGGACCACGTCTTCCCAGGAGGATTAAAAATACGCATTCGCATAATTATTATGATCTCAAGGGCAAGGATATAGATCTACATTTTCTTTTTTAAAGTAGAGGAAATATATTGTGAATTGAATTACCACTCATAGTCTGTTGGTATTTCCTCTTTTAAATGAATTAAAACTAATTTGTTTGCACACTTGTATTGCTATTATTTCTACACAGTTAAATAATTTCAATTATTGTTAACTAACTCCAATAATTCTATTTAGTATTAATTATTTGTTTGCATGACTGGAGGTGCCCGTGGTGTAATAGTTACCGTCCTAGGAAATGGACCGGCGATACGAGTTCAAATCCTGGACGAGACTAATTGCATTTCACATAGCACTAATACCCTTGGGAAAGGTATGAATCCAATCCAAAACTCTGAATTCAAACCTGTTAAAATTCGCTTAAAAATTGACCTTGTGTCACATCCTGCCCGAGCGGAGGGGTTGGTAAATAGGCACCAACTATACGGCCACCTGCCGCCTATCACGAAAACTATCCAAGTTAGACGAAACAGTCATGCAGGACACTGCTGGAGAAGCAGGGACGAGCTCATAAGTGATGTACTCCCATAGCCGCCCACATATGGCAGAGCAAAAGCAGGACGACCAGCTCGAACATACATTCAGCAACTATGTGAACGATAAGGAGAAGTGATGAACGATAGGGAGAAGTGGCGAGAGATTGTCAGGGATATCCGTGCTAACGGCATGACATGATGATGATGAGGATTTGTTTGCATACTGTGAAGTATTGTTATTTAATGCTAATCATTCTGTTGAACACTTCCTTCATTTGCACAGAGTCAAATAGTTCCAAGTCAAATGGCTATGTAATAACAATAATTCAATTTAGACACACATTTAAAGAGTTTATGGGATTGATATTTAACACATTATTCTATCCAACATTAATCATTCGTTTGCTCACAGTTGATTCCAAATCAAATAGCTCAGTAATAACAATAATTCAATTTAGACACATATTTAAAGAGTTTATCATATTTACCAACCCCTCCGCTCGGGCAGGATATGACACAAGGGGAATTTTTAAGCGGAGTTTAACAGGTTTGAATTCAGAGTTTTCCTTCTTCTAGACTAGTTGCCTCACCAAGGCTGAAGAACCCTAGTCTGTCCTACTATTTACCCATAGCTGGAGGGAAAATAATTGGATTCATACCTTTCCCAAGGGTATTAGTGCTATGTGAAATGCAATCAGTCTCGTCCAGGATTTGAACTCGTATCGCCGTGTCCATTTCCTACGACGATAACCATTACACCACGGGCACCTCCAAAGTGTTTATAGTATTGATATTTAACACTAATTATTCTATTCAACATTAATCATTCGTTTGTTCACAGTTAAATGGTTCCAAGTATTGTTATGTATCTTTTAGAATTCAATTAGACATCAGTCATTTGTTTTCACACAGTTAAATGGCCAAAGAGATCTACTTCTAACAATTAAATTTAGGTTTTGTTTTATTTGGTTCGGTTTTATGGTTTATCAGCCATTGTTGGTTATCTAAAAACCCTGTTTTTAAATATATATTAAATATATGATTTGTAAATACATTTTGTAGATGTACGTTAAATGATCAAACAGTTCTATGTCTAAGAATTCAATTTAGCATAAGTCATTTGTTTGCACTCGGTTTAAATATCAAACAGTTCTATTTGACGCATAGATAGGACCTTATCAGGCACTACCACTTCAGGCCAAAAGAGACCTAGGAGTTATAGTAATGAAGAGCTATTCCATATTCCTCAGAGCTTCAGGACTGGAGCCTGACCATCAGATTGTTTAATGTCATACCAGGACACTCATCGGAGGAGAAGTCATACCCCCCTGCAGAGCTGCAGCCGGCCTGTTCTACAGCATCAGCAGACTGGGCTGTCATTATCCGGTTTCAATTAATTATTTCTATTTGATGATAATCATTTGTGAAGAAATGATAGATTTTGGTAAGTTTGTCAAGATGATAAAAATAAGTGGAAAAGTTGATAAACCAAACACTTCCAGAGGTGTCCTTGTTGTGTTATGGTAAAAGGGATGGACTGTGGAATCGTACTAAGCGAGTTCGTACTCCAGTCGCACTATTACGTTCACTTTCGGGCAAATACCCTTGGGAAAGGTATGAACCCCCTTATCCTCCCATCTCTCGGTTAAATAGTACCACTGCTGTTCTTCTAGGAGAATGGCTTTGGTATTAAATAACCTACAAAGGTTGATATGCCATTAAACAACCAAACTATCTATCTATCTTAACCAAACACTTACAACGGGTTTAGTAGTAACCTTTCGTTCTTTATTCAAGGAATAACTTCTTCAGATTAAACGCTTTTTTGGTGTTTTTCTACATTTTAGCAATTGGGGAAATAGATAAAATAATGGTCTAAATATAAAAAAGTATAAAGGGAGAGAAAGGGCTTAAAGACGAAACAGACAAGGAAAGAAAAGGAAGGGAAACAGATATTGGTTTGAGTGATGGTGGTAGGGGTTATTGATTTTGACTGTGGCCATTTGGGTAGATGGTCAAGGCTAGGTGTCATAAAGTGTATTAGATTTCATCAGAGATTTGACTGGACAAAGGTGGATTAATTTCTTGATCATCTACCCAGATGGCCATAGTCAAAATCAATAACCCCTACCACCATCACTCAAAGCTATATATATCTATTTTCCTCCCTTTTCTTTCCTTGTCTGTCTCTTATCTTTAAACCCTTTCCCTCCTTGTATATCTCTTTAAATTTTCACCGGTCCATTGGCCTAGCGGTTAGAGTGTTCGCCAATGGCCTGGGAGACCGGGGTTCAATCCCAGGTCGAGTCATACTAAAGACTCACCATCTTGCTTTGCAGGTATGGATCAAGGGTAAAGTGGAGAAATCCAGGGAAAGGAGTAGCACCCTTCCCCTAAACTTCCGTGTAGTAGCTATTGAAATGGGAGCCTTCGGGTCAACCTCGACTATAGTCGCCAACTTTTTTTATATATTTTCACCATTATTCTATCAATTTCCTCAATTGTTAAACTGTAGGAAAACTTAAAAAAATCGTTTAGTCTGAAAATGTTCTTCCTTGGATAAAGAACAAATTACTACTAAACCCATTGTAAGAGTCCAGTTTATACACTTTTCCACTTATAATAATTTGTTTGTGTAAAGTTAAATGGTTTCAAATATGTAATAATAATCTTTAATTACAACTTTAATTACAACTTCAAGTGACTATTCTTCAAACAAATAATTTACGCAGTTAAATGGAATCAAGTATTGCAATTTAATGCAGATATTCTTTCAGTAGATTTATTTGACCTATTGATGGGACCCAGCAGGTCAGAGTGGAACTGGAAGAAATGCCAAGGAAGCAGTACTCTACACTCTCCAGATCTCTAAAACTGGAGCCTCATCATCAGAGGAAGCTAAGTGTCATATCCAGGACATCACCCCCATTTGGGTGAAGGAGGTTCAGTCAGCGTATTCTTCGCTTTGCCAACAGGATAGATGCCCAATCGTGTCTGGTGGCCGTGCTAAATTAACTCGTGATTTCAATCTGGTTTACTTGATCAAATATATCTTTTAACATTCTGCCTACTGGACGAGATTTTAAAGTTTATCAACTAGTCTCGTTTAAGGCTGCCGGCTCAAAAAAAAAAAAAAAACAAACAAAAAAAAACAAAAAAACAAGACCACCTCCCCCCCAAAAAAAACTTATCTATTTACTTACAATGTTACACATGGTTGCGAAGAGGATATTTAAACAGAGAAAAACATCTGACACTAAAGTGGACAAATGAGGAACACGGTTACAACGATTAAAAAAGAAAGACGTAAATATTAGGCTTCTGGGTTTTTTTTATGTATATCGAGAACCGACGAGAAATACTCCACTATATAACCAGAGAGAGAGGGGGGAAGGAGGATATGAAAGTGATCCAAAAATAGGGATATATAAATAGATGGAGTGATACGCGGAGACAGAAATATATATATATATACAGAGAGAGAGAGAGAGAGAGTGAGAGAGAGAGAGTGAGAGAGAAAGAGTGAGCGAGGATGGAATATGAAAGAGATGCACAGAGAGAGAAAGAGAGAGAGAGAGAGGGTATATGAAAGAGATTCTGAGACAGAAATATATATATATATATATAGGAGAGAGAGTGAGAGAGAGAAGTAGGAATATGAAAGAGATGAGGAGACATAAATAGAGAGAGAGAGAGAGAGAGAGAGAGAGTGTGTGTGTGTGTGTGTGTGTGTGAGAGAGAGAGAGAGAGAGAGTGTGTGTGTGAGAATATGGATGAGAAGCGGAGACAAATAAATACATTTAAACAAAGAGAGAGAGAGAGAGAGATTCAGAGACAGAAATATATGTATATATATATAAGGAGAGAGAGAGAGAGAGAGAGAGAGAGAGATCATTAAAAAGCGAGTGCTAGATAAAGACTTGAGAGAGGAAAGAGACGGTGTCTGAAGGAAATGGTGGAAGGAGACAAGGAGGCGGAAAGTGAGATAATTGATATAGTTTGGGCAACATTGAAATCAACAAGGAGACAAAACAAAGTGTTAGACAATTGTAAGAACTTGCAGGGAGTTTGATCTCCGGCCAGAGGGTGGGGCGTGGTATCCGATACCAAGAGGAAATTAATGAAACTGTTTACAAAAAAAAAATCAAGATTACAAGTTTGAATCAGACGTAGAAAGTAAATAAGAAATGATAACGACTTTTGAGTCTTCATATATCAACACGTGACCAGCGATAATTGGTTTCGTTTTTTCTTTTGATATCTTTGCAAAGCGAACATTTGTGACATTCTGTCGTGTGTCAACCGAATAAGAAACTTTGCGATAGAAAATGATAATAAAGTCTGTATTAAAAGACACACACACACACACACACACACACACACACACACACACACACACACACACACACACACACACACACACAACAAACAAGTCCCAAATAGAAGAAAACAAAAACAAAGAAATTCCCCCAAACCCAAGAAAATTAAAAAAAAATACATAGTAACATCGTCTACTCTCTCGCACACATATTCTCTCAGTTACTCACTCGCACACACGGAGCGCTATTAGTGTAACGACTATCATTATACGAACTGGAGCTGGTGATTCGAGCCCAAAGTCTGGACGAAACTGTTTTGCGTTTCATTTCGTTCTAATGCCCTCGGAAAGGCTTAAACCCATCTCTTCTCTCCCTCTTCAGTTATATAATAAAAAAACCCGTTTTATTTTTTAATCTTGTGTTAGGCAATTCGTCTAGGAGAAAGAAAATCCTGAATTCAAATCGGCTTTATTCCACCAAATAATTGACCGAGTGTCGTATCCTACTTAGGACAGATGAGTTGGGTAACACACACACATACTTATTACTTATGATCCACCGTATATATATTCATAAGAATATATAATGTAAGTTAGAAAGAGTTCAATATTTTTATAGCTTACAAAATCCGATAATCGGGTTGTCACGTGAAACTCTAAGTCACAAGATAAATACTGCTTGATTGTAGTCTGAAAATCACACACACACACACACACACACACACACACACACACACACACACACACACACACACACATATATATATATATTTATATATATATGAGATAACCAGACGGAAAAATTCTATTTAAATCAGCTTTATTGCGCTTAAAAATTGTGCCACATCCTGCTTGTGGCGGAGGGGTTGGGTAAATGCATATTTCTCTTTTAAATTGACCTTGTGTTACATCCTGCTTGTGACGGAGGGGTTCGGTAAATACATATTTCTCTTTTAAATTGACCTTGCGTCATATCCTGCATATGACGGAAGGGTTGGGTAAATACATTTAATGGGTATTTTAGGCATCCACTTATCTTTTTGACATGTTTCGTTAAATATGACAATGTTTGTCCTGCGTTTTTTAAAAATATTTATATATATATATATATATATATTTTTGGCCAATGGGTAAGATGGCACAAATGTGGATGAGTGCTGATTATTTTTAAAATAGTCAGATGGCGGTGTAGTGTGTTTTCAATCAAGAAACATAATAGATTTTAATTTAAAATGGTCACTTCCATCACGTACTGGTGAAAGTCCAGTGTAAACAGCTTGAGTGTCAAGTTTAATGGCTGAAAAACCAACCATTGATATGTGATGGCAACCTCGGTGAATGTGTAAGTTATTGAACATGTGTTAGATTTGCTTTAAGACGCCCACTCTGAGGGGGAATTTTTAAAAATTTAGATTGTTTTGCCCTCAGCGCTATTGGCAAGTCCTCTAGACTCAGTGTTCGTACAGAGTTGATTAATTTAAGTTTTTGCTGGTTGGCCAACACTGGTGTGTCCATGTGTAGGAGTCCATTCCTTTACGAATCTGTGATACTCCTGTGAATCTATGATATTCCCTTACAAATCTATGATACTCCTGCGAATCTATGAAATATACGAAGCCCGCCAATCCGAGGCTCCTAAACAGGCTTAGCCTCTTCGATAAGTGGTTCAGGCGAAAACATTCCGACATTGCATTAAAACCTTGTGTAGTTCCTATCTCGTCAAAGTGATACAGGTATATAGTATGTGTTTGGTTGTCTTTTATGGCATATCAACCCTCGGGGATTATCTAATGCCACATCATGCTTATGTATATAATATGTTGGCTGTCAACTCGATCACGACGAGCGAGACCATTTTCTTTTTTTTTTTCTCGTTTGCAACCACTCAAGAAATTGTAAACAGACAGATGCCTCTTCAGTCCACTGAGACCTCTGAAGAATCAGCCACGTAGTAGACATACATGAGTATTGGTAGCACTTGGCATTATATCCTTGTGTTTTCTCAGATGACTCACCAACCCAGCCCTAGAGAGACACAATCTTCCACACAAATCATATGTTGGAACTTCTCCACTTTTGTAATATAATTGCCGAGGGATTTCGTTTTTTATATCTTGCCTTTCGATTTTGTTAGGCTGAGAACCTTTCGCTTAGCGCATGGGTTAGTTAGGTGCAACATTAACGCAGGTGTTCACGCGCGTGCGGAGAGGATGTGTCATTTAGAGATGTCAAAATAACAATCCCAGATAGTAATTAGACCAGGGGATGTGAATGACGTCATGCGCCGGAAGCGTGGCCTGAGGATTTTGGGGATTTGAGAAAAAGCAGAGAGTTTAGTTCCTGCGTCCGAACGGGAATTTGAGATTCAGACCTGGGCGAGGCCAGATGACTTTGTGGTTGGGTTGAGAGTTGACGATGTAAAAGCAGTCGGCATTGAAAGATTGTGTCTCTCTCTCCTCATGTCGAAAAACCTTTAAACTCAAAAAGGTGAATAAAGTTTCGCACCTGAACCAATTTCGTGAATTTCGGATTCCCTATGTCTATTTCATACATCCGTATATTATGGGTATGTTACATTGGTAGCACTTGGCATTATATCCTTGTGTTTTCTCAGATGACTCACCAGCCCAGCCCTAGAGAGATACAATCTTCCATGCAAATCACATGTTGGAACTTCTCCTCTTTGGATATTGATGAACTCAAATTCATCATTTGCCCGTTTCAATTGTTGATTTTTAATCCGGTTGGATTCAAATTCTATCACCGACTGGTGAATAGTGCCTCTTCAACCAGGTCTGTTTAGAATATATATGATTTGTAAGCGAATAGCTTGTAGGTAACATTATTTTTAAACGAGCTAGAGCTCATTTGTTTCTACGGAGTTAAATGGTTTCAAGTATTGTTATCCAACACAAATGATTCTATTTGATATTAATTATTCGTATGTACACAGTTTAAATAGTTTCAAGTATTACTATCTAATACTAACAATTCTATTTAATAAGAATTATTTATTTGCACACAGTTTAATGGTTTCAAGTAAAGAATAATAATCCTAAGAAAAATATGGTACTGTTCTATTTGATCAATAGGAGGGACCCTAACAAATACTATCACTCCAGGTTAGAGTGGACCTGGGAGTAATGGCAACGAAGGAGTACTCCACATTTCCTAAAAGTTCATGGACTGGAGCCAACTAGTAATGACATTTGGAAGAATTCCCATTTTATTTTAGTTTGGTTTGGTTTTACGGCATATTAACAACTGCCAAATCCGGTTTATACATATACATTATATATATTTGTAAACATAAGTCAACAAAGTTAAAAGGTTCCAAGTATTGCTATGTATCACTAACAATCTAATTAAACATTTGTTTACACTCATTTAAATGATCAAAAACAGATCTGTTTCTAACAATTTAATTTAGCATAAGTCATTTGTTTACCCTCAGTTTAAATGTCAAATAGTTCTATTTGACCGATATATAGGACCGTATCAGGTGCTACCACTCCGCGCCAGAGTGGACTCGGGAGCGATAGCAATGAAGGAGTACTCCGCATTCCCAAAAGCTCCAGTCTTACTGGAGCCTCAGCATCAAATTATTTAATGTCATATCCTGTAGACTCATTGGAGGCGGGGGGAGGGTTCTTAACCCACTACAGAGATGCTATCGGCTTATTCTACAGTTCCAGCCGACTGGACTGCGTTTTATTTTATTAGAGAGATTAGATTTCCTATATTAACATGTCATTATTAGTACATGCCTTTCCTCAGCGTATGTTGACATCCCTTTGACTCTATGAGATAAATTAATAACTATTGCATATTAGTATGAATGATATTGACGTATAAGAATCTCATTAACCGTGAAAATTCCACTTTTTCTTATTTTGATATATCCAACTGATCATAAAGTTAAAATGAAGAAAAGCAACAAACTCGGGAAATATCTGGACCTTGTCTGAGAGTTTTAAAAGTGGAATTTGAAGGAGACAGTAATACTAATCATAGTCGGGGCACTTGGAACAATTCCCAGGAACCTAGAAAAGAGAATGAGAGAACTAGAAATCCGAGGAAGAATTGCGACTACCCGGAACCCAAGACTGTTAAGATCGGCAAAACAACATAGAAAAGACCCCTAAAGAACACTTGCCGGTCTCTGGGACGCTAGTGAAAACAAGCAGTTACTACTGGTATGAAAAAGTCACCAGCAGAATAATAATTATCATAATAATGGAACATGAAAGTGACGGTGATACCACTTGTTATTGGTGCACTCGGTACAGTCACAAAAGGATTGATAAAGGGACTGGAGGAGTTGGAAATAAGAGGGCTAACGAAAACCATCCAAGCTACAATATTGTTAAGATCGGTCCGAATACTAAGAATTCTGGAGACTTGAGGAGTCTTACTGTCATTCAGACTCCAGTGTAAAACCATCAGTCAACGCTGGTGTGAAAGACTGTCAAAAGAGTCAAATAATAATGATAATTATAAAAATAGTAAAAAAAAAAATGTAAAACGGCAGGCCATGATGGAATACATGGTTTCTGGTTCAAGAAATTCACCTCCATTCATGACAGACTAGTACTAGAAATGAACAGATGCATACAAGGAGCACACATACCCGAATGGATGACCAAAGGAAAGACTAAATTGATCCAAAAGGACCCAAGCAAAGGTACCGTCCCAAACAACTACAGACCCATAACTAGCCTACCGATGATGTGGAAAATATTAACAACACAAATAAGGGAAGAGATTTAATACTCGCTAACAAGCCGCGGATTATTCCCCGAGGAACAGAAAGGATGTTGCAAAGGATCCAGAGGCACAGCAGAGTTACTTTACATAGATCAGCACATCCTAAACGAGAGCAAGACCAGACGGAAAAATCTAGCTATGGTCTGGATTGATTACAAAAAGGCATATGATATGGTTCCGCAAAACTGAATAATAAACGGTCTCAAAATGTACAAAATATCACATGAAGTCATAAAATTTATCGAGAAAATGATGAAAACCTGGAGAGTGGAATTGACCGCAGGAGGAAGAAGGTTAGCTGAAACAAAGACCCAAAAAGGTATTTTTCAAGGAGATGCACAATCGCCGTTACTATTCATAATTGCCATGATGCCACTTAACCACATTCTCAGAAAATGCACAGCCGGATACAAACTTAGTAGATCGCAGGAAAAGATCAATCACCTAATGTACATTAGTGACATCAAACTATTTGCGAAAATGAAAAAGAACTGGAAACTTTAATACACTCAGTTAGAATATACAGTCAGGACATAGAAATGGAATTTGTTATAGAAAAATGTACAATGCTAGTAATGAAAAGTGGCAAACATCTGACTGACGGAATGGAACAACCTAATCAAGACAAGATTAGAACTCACGGAGAAAACGAAACCTACAAATACTTGGGCATCTTGGAGGCTGACACCATCAAACAAGTGGAAATGAAAGGAAAAATTCAAAAAGAATATCTCAGGAGAACTAAAAAATTACTCGAGACAAAACTCTCTTGCAGAAACCTTATCAAAGTATTAAATACCTGGACTGTAACCTTCGTTAGATATTCGGGACCCTTTTTGAAGTGGACCAGAGAAGAACTTAAATAAATAGACCAAAGAACAAGAAAACTAATGACCGTGCATAAGGCATTACATCCCAGAGACGACGTTGACATATTAAATGTATCAAGAAAGGAGGGAGGAAGAGGACTTGTCAGCATTGAAGACAGCGTTGACGCATCGATACGACGACTCGAGGACTACATAGAAAAACACGAAGGAGGACTGATTATAGCCATCAGAAACGATACTGACAATACGATGGACAACAGAATGACTATACCTAGAAAACAAAAATGGGAAGAAAAACAACTCTATGGGCGTTTTAAAAGACTAATAAACAATATCTTACACGAGAAAACCTGGACGTGGCTAAGAAAAGAAAACTTTAAGAGAGAAACAGAATCTCTCTTAATAGTAGCACAAAACAATGCTATAAGAACCAATCATATCAAAGCGAGAATAGATAAGTCGAAACAAAATTGTAAATGTAGGTTATGTGGTGATAGAGACGAAACGATCAATCACATAACAAGCGAATGCTGCAAATTAGCACGGAAGGAGTATAAGACTAGACACAACTGGGTGGGTAAGGTAATCCACTGGAAAATGTGCAAGAAATTTCGATTTGACCATACGAACAAATGGTATATGTACAACCCAGCATCTGTCCTAGAATATAGCACACATAAACTCCTATAGGACTTTGACATACAGACGGATCACCTAATCTCGGCCAGAAGACCAGACCGAATAATGATCAACAACAACAACAAACAAACAAAAAAAAAGAAAACTTGCAAAACTGTGGACTTTGCTGTCCCGGCTGACCACAGAATAAAACTGAAAGAATGTGAAAAGAAGGATAAGTACCTCAGCCTTGCTAGAAATTTGAAAAAACTTTGGAACATGAAGGTGGCAATTATACCAATTGTGATTGGTACTTTTGGTATAGTAACTAAAGGATTATTAAAGGGACTAAAGGGACTTGGAAGTTGGAGGACGAGTGGAGACCATCCAAATTACAGCATTATTGAGAACGGCCAGAATACTGAGAAGAGTCTTGGAGACTTGAGGAGACTTGCTATCACTCAATCTCCAGTTAAAGACCATCAGCAAAAACTGATGTGAAAAACTTTAATGATTAAACAATCGTAATCCTATTTTGCAGAATAAGAATCTATAATATACTGTTATTTCTACAGATAAATGAATTTACAAATAAATCTTTATAAGATTAAAAAATTAAACTTAGATCAAATTTTTAAAATGCACTCTGAATTACATACACTGATTTTCTTCTAAACTAGACATAACAAAATTTTATTATTTCTAGAGAGACCTTATGGAGAACGGGTATTATTAGGTATTATTTATTATCCAACTTTACTGCTTTGAAACTGTAATCAAATAGAAAATACATAAAATATACAAGAAGTGAATTTATTCTTGGAATGTTGCATTTAACATTTTGTGGTTTCAATACTGTAGTGTTTGGCAATAAATAATACTTAATAATATCTGTTTTTATTGTATAATACTCTGCTAGAAATAATACAGTCCTGGTTCAAAACAAAACTAGTTTTTTAATTAAAAAATAGAGGTGTACTTATTTGTAGGTGATATATATATATATATATATGTGTGTGTGTGTGTGTGTGTGTGTGCTTGTGTAAAAAATACGGGTCGAGAGAGATCATAGAAATATGGAGAGAGAGAGAGAGAGAGAGAGAGAGAGAGAGAGAGAGAGAGAGAGAGAGAAGAGGATGCGTTAGAAATATATATATATATATATATATATATATATATATAGAGAGAGAGAGAGAGAGAGAGTATGTGTGTGTATTTAAAAAAAGGGAGAGGAAAACACAAAATACGTCTTTTCATTTAAAAAGCAGATTGGCTAATATTTTATGTCTACCCCGGGTCAGGGTCAGGGTCGCCATATTTGAATCTCTCAGACATATTTGTCATGATGGCCGCTTTGCTTCCCCTCTCAAAAAATTCTTTTTTCGCAGGGGAGACTGAAGATTATGAGATGTGATAATCTTTTATTCAGAAGTAGGACACTAACAAGAGTCCATGTCTCATGAAGGACCTCGACTAAATATTTATCTCATTTTTAAACCTTTCGCTTGTTACTTGATACACAACTGAATTTATGACCAGAAACATCACAAGGCAGCATCACTTTTGGGAGCGAAGTAGATAGAGTTTGGCAAAGATTTAATCGTTAGAGGAAAAACGGACCTGTTATATTTTATTGACTTTAATCAGTAAAGAGGCCGGATCAGGTCCCTCGGTTTGTGATAGGATTTTGACCCGAGGAAATAGGAGAGTATTTTTTTGTTTTGTTTTTTCATATTCACCGGCTTTTACATGGCTAAAAGAGATGATTAGCTGGCTAGTCTTACAGACTGTTTGTTGTGTATTGAGGTCAAGCAAGAAATGGTGCTCAGTTAACTGTGGCCCTTTGCCATAACATGATATAAAACCGTCGCACCTACTTGATAAATGATAAGGAAGAAAAGGGGTGGATACAGACAGACAGACTGACAGAGAGAGGTAAATTGATAGAAAGGACAAAGAGGTCCAGAAAGATTGAGAAAAACAAATCACAGAGAGAGAGGGGGGGAGAGAGAGGGAGAGAGAGGGCAAGACGTATAAGTCCTTTTTTCTATCCGGAAGAAATGTAACCACATATTTTTAGTGATCTTTACTCACATTTATTTGAAGTTTAAATCTATCTTTTTCCTCTTTTATGTAGAACGAAAATGATCTGGAAATTATTTTAATCTTTTTCCAAAAGTTATTTCACTGTAATTAATTAATTACTTGTTTTTCTTCATCCTATCATTGCTGTTTCTAATCATAAAACTTTAGGTTGATTTTAGATCTCTTGCGGCAGATGAGAACTTCGATCACTAGTCAAAACAAAACAAAACAAAGCAAAAGAAAAAAAAAGTAGAAAAAAATCCATAAAATCCCGTGGAAAACACAGCATACTTTAAAAAGTTTAAACTGAGAAATCGACACCTTATTTTTAAAAGTATTTTTCTCGATCATAAATCGAGAGGTGCCTGTGGTGTAATGGTTATAGTCGTAGGAAATGGATACGGCGAGACGAGTTCAAATCCTAGACGAGGCTGATTGCATTTCACATAGCACTAATACCCTTGGGAATGTATGAATCCAAATATTCCCCCTCCAGCTATGGGTAAATAGTAGGACAGACTGAGTTCTTCAGCCTTGGTGAGGCAACTAGTCTAGGAGAAGGAATACTCTGAATTTAAACCTGTTAAACTCCGCTTAAAAAATTGACCTTGTGTCATATCCTCCCCGGTAAATATGATAAATCGAGAGTCGACATTTACACGAAATTGACCTATACATTATCACTCTTTAATCGCTCAAGCAAAAAGCCAAAGAAAAACAATTTTTAAGAATAGAGATGCAACTTGTGGAATCTGCGGATAAAAGCAAATCGTATAGAGTAAATACGTCCTAAAAATTTTAAAGAGGAAAATTGCTGTGACACTATGTAGGTGGTCCGCCAAGCAGACGATTCTTTTGTCTGTTTTGGCGCGAAACCAGACAAAGGGTTTGGACTCGAGATCTCGACGTGACCGGAAGTGGGTAAGGGAACGCGAGTAGAGTTGGAAGAAGGAACCCAGAGAAGGCAGTTGGCGACGGGCGACAGAGAGTGGGAGGAGTCGACATCGGACAGCACAGAAACCAGTCGGATGAGATAGGGTCCAGCAGCAGTGAGGGAAGACCAATCAAGATGAGGCAGCACTCCTCGAGCTTTGTAGAATTTTCGCTAGAAATACACGCAAGCGTTAGTCTACAGGGAATGCAGAGTGTTACATAACTTCTCTTCTTGCACTTTGAGTTAACCCAAGCATATTGTTCGTTTGTTCTTTTTCTCCCACTCCCTTGATTGTATTTCTTGTAGCCTGGAAGAAATGTGCGATACCCCTATCGGAACCACTTGATGATCACCGGCCAAGATCAAAATGGTTCGAAGAAGGTGATGTAATGGGGGGGGGTATTGTCACATTGCCACCTTGTTTTAAAAACTCTATTAACATTTTAATAAATCAAGATTTTTTTCTTGTTTTAGCAGGGAAACAAAACACGAAACTTTTGTTAAAAAAGACTGGTTAGATTTTATGGCATATCAACCGTTGTAGGTTATTTAACGCCAAATATATTTTTTTGCAAATACTTCTATTTCAAGCAATTCAGTTCCGTATGAGTACACAGTTTAATTGTCAAAAACATTCCTATTTCAAGCTATTCAATTTCAAACAGTTCTAATTCAGCTAATTCAGTTTAGTATAAGTACAGATTTTGTTTACAGTTAAATGTCAAAACAGTTCCATATTAAATAATTCGGTTTAGTGTAAGTACAGTTTCAATGTCAAAAACAGTTCCATTTCAAACAATTCAGTTTAGCATAAGCACGCAGTTTAAATTTAAGAACAGTTTACTTGACAAATATTTCTATTTCAAGTTATTCAGTTGAGTCAAACAGTTCTGATTTAGACAATTCAGTTTAGCATAAGTATGCAGTTAGTTCTATTTAACCCATAGATAGGGCCCTATCAGGTGCAACCATTCCGGGCCAGAGTGGACCTGGAAGCAATGGCAATGAAAGGGTGCTCCGCTTTCCCCAGAGCTCTAGCATCACTGTAGCCTTACCATCAGATTGTTTAGTGCCATATCCAGGACACTCGTTGTGGGGGGGTCTTACCCCTCTGCAGAGAAGCAGTCGGTGTATTCTACAGCTCCAGCCTACTGGGCAAGTTGAAAAAGAAGAAATTCTTTGATTATAACGTAGAATTGGGCGTGTAATTCCATTTGATGACTGTTGTTGTCACTCTGTCCCGGAGTGGTAGCACCTGACTGGGTCCTATCAATGTGTCAAATAGAACCAAATTGTGTAAACTAAATTGCTAAACTAAATTGTTAGCAATAAAACTGTTTTGACATTTAACTGTGTGTAAATAAATGACTAATGTTTAATTGAATTGTTAGTTATACTTAACATTACTTGGAACCATCTAACTTTATTGACTAAACGGAATAGCTTAAAATAGAACTGTTTTTGACATTTAAACTGTGTACTTACGCTAAACTGAATTGTTTGAAATAGAACTGTTCATATGTATAAAAATGGATTTGGCATTAAATAACCTACAATGGTTAATATGCCATAAAACCAAACCAAACCAAACCAAAACCAAACAGTAGGGGTTCCAATATCCCCCAACATCACAAAAAATATTTACTTACTCAACAAACTAATTGTAAAAATGAAACGATTTTCAGAAAAAAATATTTCAATGGCCAAGGAATAAAATTTATCGTTAATTTTTTAAAAATAATTTGATCCTTGGCTCTCAGGAATTGATTGATACTCTGATTCCTTTCAAAATATTTCAATTGATTCGTTTTTTTTTAAATGGTGAGTCAAAAGTTTTGCAATATTTTACTAGAACGTGAGGCACAATTCAGCCGCTACGGATGATTCTGCCGAGGTCGTAAAATGATGAACGACTCTGGACTGTGAAATGCTGAGCCTGCCTGATACTCTCCGAATATTACTCTCCAGATTTGCTTCAATGATTTAGGGCAGTAATTCCCAGCACCTGTAGGGCATGGTAATATATTTTTTGGGGTCTTGTTTAGAAACCAAATTAACGGCTTTTTAAGCTTCCTTTACGTGAATCACAGTAAAATTTCGAATATGCAAGAATTAAATTTTACCGGGGTTGGGGGATCAGAATTTTTGAAATACCGAAGTGGAGCATGGCTCAAAATCGGTTGGGGACCACTGGTTTAGATCACTGCCCTGAATCCATGATTTTAAGTCTACCTGATCTTGTCTGATCGTCGATGCTTTTGCCACCCGATCGAAAATCCTTCGACCATCTGGTTACAATACTCTGATCAACAGTGCCTTCACCATTCGCACAGCAAATATTTTTGGTTGTTTCTGCGGTGTTATGACCCCCTTAAAGAACCAGCTACCACAATACTCTCAACTACAGTGGGTACATTCCTTGGCTTTGAACTGTTTGGGATCACGTGTTATACTCGCTGCTAACTACTAGCCCGTTACCAAAATATTGCAAAACCTTTGACTTACAATTATACTGGTCAATACACTTTTTGGTGACAAAGATCAGAGAGTTGTTTTCAGCTAATTTGGGGGCTGCTGATTTTAAAACCGGCATATGTTTTTGTCTAGTACAAGTTTTTATTTTATGACAAACCCGTAATTTGAAACTAAGGCAAGTCTTTAGTAAGTCCGTCCAATTACTTAATCAATATTAGCAAAATTCTAAACTTTGACTCTTTTGGTCAATCATTTAAAAGATCTTTTTTCTCTTTTTGATTGCTCTTTCTTCTCATATCTTGAATCTGTTTTTCCCATAAGAGCAAAGAGTGTAACAAAGAGAGGGAATGGTATAAGCTCACACAGACACAATGAGAAAAACAGAGAGAGAGAGAGAGAGACTGAGAAAATAAAATCATGGAGGAACAGAGAGGGAGATAGAGACAGAGAGAAGGACGAAAATATTGACAGACAGACAGACAGAGAACGCACGTGCGCGCGCACACACACGCACACATACTCATATATTAAGAGGGAGAGAAAACAACAAAGGAAAAGAGAGAGAGAGAGAGAGAGAGAGATGTGGGTGAATAATAAAAATAAAAAAAGAGACTGAGAAAAACAAATCCTGGTGGAACAGAGAGAGAGAGAGAGAGCAAATGATGACAACACAAGAAAATAAGAGAGACAAAGGAGAAAGGAGGAACAGGAAGAGAGAGAGAGAAAGAGACAGAGAGACTGAGACAGAGACAGATAGGCAGTAAAAGAGACTGAGACAGAGAGACAGACGAAGAGACAGACAGACAGGAAGCACACACAAAGATATACATATGTATATATATATATATAGAGAGAGAGAGTGAGAAAGAGAGAAATTGGCGGTGATAAGGGGAGAGAGAGAGAAAGAAAATGGGATATTAAGAAAGAGAGAGAGACGACGGGATAAGGCGAGAGAGAAAGAAAAGGGGATAAGGAGAGAGAGAAGGGGAATGGTGGAGAGAGAGAAAGAGACGCAGATAACGAGAGAGTGATGTGGGGATAAAGAGAGAGGGAGTGGGAGAGGGAAGGGGACAATGAGAAAGAGAGAGAGAGAAAGGAAAAGGGATAAAGGAGAGAGAGATGGGAATGATGAAAGAGAGAGACAGAGGGGAGAGAGAGAGAGAGAGAGAGAGAGCAAAGGAACAAATTTACATTGACAGAGAGAGAGAAAAGGTGTGATCGAGGTTAGAGAGGAGAAGAAAGGGCAAAAAGTTATGGATATCGTGGTGTTTTTCCTAATTCATATAATCCGTATCATAGAGAACAAGAAATAAACCAAGTGTGCGTGTTTCGACCAATTTGATGAATAGGTCCGTTCGTATAAGTCCAGACATGTTTTCTTTGTACTGAACGGACCACAACGGAACCTTCATTACGTCCACCACCAGGTCATTAAGATATCTGTTACCTGTAAAGTTTTGTAGAAGACGTTAATTCATTTTTTTTCGGTCGTTCCTTCATTTTAATCCCTCGTAAAAAAATAGCAAGTCACTTAAATGTCTCAAATTGCAGGTAAAAAAAAAAGTTTACAAACAAATTATTGCTAAATAAAATAAATACCGTATATACTCGTTTATAGGTGGATGTTCGAAGACCAAACTTTTTGCGAAAAATCTGTGGGGTCATCGGTGATAATTCTGTTTGCTTGAAATTCATTCATAGTGGGAAAAACTAAAAGCAACTTTTGGCTTCAAATATTAATTCTGTTTTATGTTTTCATGATTAGAAATCTCGCGCCGACTTCTATACAAAATCGACTTATACACGAGTATATGAGAAAAAGAATAAGAAAAGAAAAACACTCGACGGTAAACACATCTGAGATATTATTAGTTAATATTTAGTAGAAACAAACATTTTCGGTGGGAAATCAACACCTGACATTTTTTATTTTTATTTTGTAGAAATAACTGGTTAAACCGCTGGACATTTCAAGATTTAATCAATATATCCAAGTAGTGGTTTGAGCTCTTTAGTTAATGGCTCATCAACTTTCGTGGGTTATTTAATGCCGAAGACATCTTTGCAGAACATAGCGGTACTATTTAACCCATAGGTTGGGGAAATAAAGTGGTTCATACCTTTCCTGAGGGCATTAATCTGAAAGTGAACGTAATAGCATTACTAGAGTTCGAACCGACTACAATATCACAGTCCAGCACGTTAGCCACTACACCACGGGAACTCACCACTGTTGTTGGTTTGATTTGGTTTGGTTTGGTTTTATAGCATATCAACCATTGTAAGTTATATAACGCCAAATTCTCTTTATACATTTATTGAATATATGATTTCTAAACACATTTTCTAGATAACATTTTAAAACCTGCCTGAGCTAATTTTTTCAACACAGTTAAATGGTTTCACATATTTCTATCTAACACAAATAATTCTATTCCCAATTAATAATTTGCTTGCACATAATCAAATGTTTTTAAATGTTACCATTTAACACTAACAATTCAATTACACATCTGTCATTTGTTTACACACAGCTAAATGATCAAAGAGTTCTATTTCTAACAATTCAGTTTAGCATGTCAATAAATTTAAATGGTTCCAAGTATTGCTATGCATCATTAACAGTTCAATTAAACATCAGTCATTTGTTTACACATAGTTAACTGATTAAACAGTTTAGTTAAGCATAAGTCATTTGTTTGCATTCAGTTTAAATATCAAACAGTTCTATTTGACCCATAGATAGGACCCTATCAAGTACTGCCATTCCAGGCCAGAGTGGACCTGGAAGGGATGGCTGCGAGGGAGACTCGACAAAGCCCTATCATTACTGGAACCTTACCATCAGATCAGGACACTCGTTGGGGGAGTCTTACCCCTCTGTAAGTGTTGTCAGTGTTTTCTACAGCTCCAGCCGACTGGGCTACTGTAGTTGGTGGTAGTGTTTTTTCTTTTTTTTTTCCGTAACAATTGTATGTTTTAAAAGATTAAGAATTAATTTCATTAATTATGGTATAATAGAATACAACGACTATAACCCCAGCAGAGGGGTAAGACCCCCTCCCCATTAAAAAGGGTCATCCTTTGTATGACTCCAATGATGAGGCTCTATCCTTGGTATGACTGCATCCGGTGACAAGGCTCTACTTTTAGAGGTCTGAAGAATGTGGAGTAGCGCTTTGTTGCTTCCTGTACCTGTTGGGTCCAATCTATGGGTCAAGTAGATCTGTTCGCCAATGGCCCGGAAGACCTGGGTTCAATTCCAGGTCGAGTCATACCAAAGACTCAAAAAATGGTACTTGATGCCTCCTTGCTTAACACTCAGCATTATAAGGTACGGATCAAGAGTAAAGTAGAGCAATCCAGGGAAGGAGTAGCGCCCTCCCCTACACCTTGGTGTAGTAGCTATCGAAAAGGGAGCCTTCGGGTTACCCTCGACTATGGTCACCAACTACTTTTTACTTTAGATCTGTTAAAAGATTATTATTATTGGGTACGAAAGCTTGAAACCATAAAACTCTCTGCAAAAAAATATTAGTAAATAGGAATAGTTTCTTGAAAACATAGCTCTTTGCAAATTATTAATATTAGATAGGAATACTTGATATCATATAACTGAGGAAAAACAAGTGAATATTACTCTAGACAAATAAAAAAGTTATTAAAAAATTGCACTGAAACATTGAAAATATAAATAGTTATGAGTATAATCATCATTATGTTCAAGTCACACAACTTACATGAGTTTCTCTGACTCTCTTACCATCTGTCCCAATTATTCATTGCCCCCGGCAGGTCTTGCAGACTGCATATTGTATCTACACAAATCTATTGAAGGTAAGTTCTAGCTCCTCAGCCAACACAGGCTCGACTATGTGAAGGTAATGCACCAGGAATTCAGCTTGGGTAGGTGTATTTGCAAGAAGCGCGATGTCATCTGCAAAGTCTGCATCTGTTATAGTTTCTGTGGGATATCGTCTGCTTTTTTGCTTTTTGGTGTAAAGCCATTTTCTTTTGTTAGATCGAGCGATGTTCATAGTACGTAATCTAGGCAAATCATTAATAGATATGGTGTTAATGTGTCTCCTTGCAGAACTCCAGTAACAAAGTAGAAGTCAGTGCTCCATCCGGCGAGCGAATCTTGACTTTCGTGTTTCTTTAGAGAATCATTATCATATTTACCCAACCCCTCCGCTCGGGCAGGATATGACACAAAGTCAATTATTAAGCGGAGTTTAACAGGTTTGAATTCAGAGTATTCCTTCTCCAAGGCTGAAGAACCCAGTCTGTCCTACTATTTACCCATAGCTGGAGGGAGAATAATAGGATTCATACCTTTCCCAAGGGTATTAGTGCTATTTGAAATGCAATCAGTCTCGTCCAGGATTTGAACTCGTGTCACCGTGTCCATTTCCTACGACGATAACGATTACACCACTGGCACCTCTCTCTTCAGAGAATCATTATGGCTGTAACAGTTTCTTTGGGGAGACAATGAGCTAAAAGTATTTGCTCCATCTTGCCACTGTGTATGGAATTAAATGCCTTGGAGAAATCTACAAACAATGGTGTTACCTCGAGATTTTTTGCACGAACTCCTTCGATGATACGACAGATTGTCAGAATCTGTGATGTTATGGATCAATTTCTCTGAAAACCGTTCTAATTTTTCTTGAGAATTTTCTCAATTTACGAAGCAGGCCATCATAAATCTGAGCCGCTATAGCGGTAAGAGTTATACCTCGGTAGTTCTTGGTGATTTCAAGGTCACCTTTCTTAGGAAACAGGAAGATGCTGCCTTTTGTCCATCTCTCCATTGTATTTTCTTTATATACGGCATTACAAAATTGAAGAAATCATAAAATTTCCTTGTCTTCCATACTTCTTGGAGTATTTTGCCGAGGTCGGCAACTTTTCTATTTCTAATTTTTATCAGTACTACGTTGGGTTCTTCCTCTGTAAACTGCTCTAGTTGGAAATCTAAAGTAAAAAGTTGGCAATCTTAGTTGAGGGTAACTTGAAGGCTCTCTTTTCAATAGCTACTACACCGAGGAGGGAGAGGAAAAAATCTGAAATGAAAACTAATGGTTGATAAAGATTTTGTTGGTAAAAAAATAAAGACTTTTATGATGTATATAAAATGTCCGCTGGTGGATGGAACTGTGGATCATAAGAATTCATATGGAAGGATACCAGGTTGTCTGTCAACTCAACGTTGTCCGATCGTTATCTACCCACGTTCATAATTGTTACACACTTGTTACTTCAACTATGAAAGAAATTGGCGTAGATACGTTTGTGTGTGCATGTGTTTGTATATATATATATATATATATAGTAAAGTAAGTAAAAATAGGGACCTTAGTCGAGGGTGACCTGAAGGCTCCCTTTTCAATAGCTACTACACCAAGGTGTGGAGGAAGGCGCAACTCCATTCCCTGGATTGCTCCACTTTGCCCTTGATCCTTACCTCATAATGCTGAGTGTTAAGCAAAGTGGCATCAAGTACCATTTTTTTTAGTTTTAGGTATGATTCGACCCGGGATTGAACCCCGGTCTCCTGGACCATTGGCGAACACTCTACTCATTGGATGTCTAGTTAGCTATTAATGATTTTTATAACTTTTGGGTAATTTCCAATCAGATTCTTGTGATGTTCATTCCACATCTGTATCCATTCTTATTGGCTGGCAGCTTTTAGTTTTGCTCTCGAGGTACTCTTTCTTTTATTCACTTAATTTACTGACTGCCATGCTATTCGTGATGGTCTATCTTCTACCGAATTTCTTATTTTATTGATCTGGCCTGGAATGTATTCTAGTTGTTCTTTTTGGTATATGTTAGTTCTCTTTGTTCCTTCTTAGGTTTCTGCTCGTTGGCATTTGTTGGGTTTCTTTTATTATATAAGGATAATGTTTTCACGTTATCTCGTTTTTTCCTGACTGATAGTGCCTCTCATGGAACTCTATGTTTGGGTCTTTGGTTGGTATGCATTCTACTGCTGCTTCCATGAGTGCATTGACGAAGTTTTCGTATTCTTCATTTGGAGTATGTGTTTCTGATATCTGAAGAGTATCGAACTTGTTTCTTGTAGGTAAGTAAATAAAGTTGGCGACCGTTGTCGAGGGCTACCAGAAGGCTTCCTTTTCAATAGCTACTAAACCGAGGTGTGGGGGAGGGCGCTACTCCTTTTCCTGGATTGCTCCACTTTACCCTTGATACGTACCTTATAATGCTGAGTGTTAAGCAAGGAGATATCAAGTACCATTTTTAAAGTCTTTAGTATGACGCGAACTGGGATTGAACACAGGTCTCCCGGACCATGGGCGAACACTCTACCCACTAGGCCAATGATGTATTTATTGCTAACATTACTGCTGATAAGTGAGGACTAGTTATAGTTTCTACTTTTGATTGTTTCTGTCTTATTTCTGCGTAGACTCAGATACTCCCTCAAATGAGAAGTAAGCCTTAGGGTTCAAAACGTTATCTATTCAATTCTTGTTTATGAATGTATAATCTATCTGTGCTTTAGGATTATTTGGGTTGGTGTAGGCCCATAATTTTCTCTCTCTCTCACTCTCTCTCTCTCTCTCTCTCTCTGTTTTTGAATTTAGTATTAAGGCATATTAATCAGTTTTTGAGCGAGAAGTCTGTTAGATATTACTCATTTCTGTTTGACGAGTTGTGTAAGCAGAATTTGTTAGTAATGAAACCATATAGCTGTTTGCAAATTATTAATATTAGATTAAAATACTTGATACCATATAATTGTGGGTAAACAAGTAATTATTACTTTAGACAAATAAAAAAGTGATTAAAAAATTGATTGCAATGGAACGTTGAAAATATAGATATAATTATAATCATCATCATTATGTTCAAATCACACTGCTAACACGGGTTTCCCTGACTCTCTCTATCCATCCGTCCCTATCATCCATCGCTCCTGAAAGGTCTTGTAAACTGCATTCTGTGTCCGAGCAGAGCTGTTATAGGTATGTTCTTGCAGGTTGGCCAACACGGGCACGTCTATGTGTAAAGGTTCGTAGGAAAACGTCACTTATACGTTCGTTCTTTCTTCTCCAGCAGTGACCTGCTTGTCTTGTTCGTCTTAGATACTTTTTGAGATGGGAGGTAAGTGGCCGTACAGCTGCTGCTTCGTAGGGTGTTGCTTCCAGGATTTGTTCAATATAGCTTGTAGCATTCATGGACTGTTCCCGTCTAGCTTATTGTCTATGCCTTTTGTCAGCGTCCATGTGGTACATCTATACAGTAGTTTTGACACAACTGCTGCCTGGAAGAAATCCCGTTTTATTTTATCGGATAGATCAGACTTCCATATAATTGATTGTATATCGATAGCAGTCCACGCCTTCGCTAGGCACATATTGACATAACTTTCTATTGATGAGACACTGCGGCCGATGTACGTGAACTTTATCAAATTAAAAAAAAATCCGCACTAAATGACTTATTTGGAGTTGATATGCCTTTAAACAAACCAAGCCATCTTATGGCACAGAAAGTTCAAGAAAGCCAGCAGTTGCACAAATGGTAGCTTCTTGACGGTCTCCTGTCACTAGTCGGAGTCTCCCTTTATGTAAATACTTTACAATTTGCATAGGGTTGTATTTCCAAACCTCCCGTCTCCTACAGAAAATTTACAAACCAGCGAGGCAAGGGTTAGGAACTCCAGCTCCTGGCTTTGAATTCAGAGTTTTCCTTCTCCTGAATTGGTTGTTTACTCAGGCTAGAGAGTTCAGTCTACTTTGCTGATTTACCCGTTGCAGTGAAGGAAAAACATGGACTTTCCATTTTCCACAACGGTATGCATTATGGCAGAGATACATCCACTTTACGCCTCTCATACTGGCACTATAATTGGTACTGTAATCAGTAATCTCACTTTAATAGTAAATAATATTTGTGACCGGTGAAAAAAATAGCAGGAGAAATTACGGAAGAAATCACAGATAAAAATACATTCATACATATAGTTGATAAACACCCCGCCTCTCTCTCTTTCTCTCTCTCTCTGTCTCTCTCTCTCTTCTATTCTCTAGTCTACCTCTCAAACTGAGTCTAACAGTATCAATTGAGGCGGCTGAAAAATTCGTTCTGTTAATTATATCTATTTTTCAATTATCCGATTTTTTCCTGTAAGAGTAACACAACGATAATACATTGTTTTGAGATTAGTGCAATAGCATCTCTCTACCTATTTACTCCTATTGATATCCATCAATATATGGCAATTTTAACCTTATTGATATCCATTTTCCAATCACCATTTAAACCTTATTTATATCCATCTCTCCAAAACCATTTAACCTTACAGATATCCATCTCCAATCACCATTTTAACCTTATTGATATCCATCTCCCTATTACCATTTTAACCTAATTGATATCCATTTCCCAATCACCATTTTAACCTTATTGATATCCAGATCCCAATCATGTTTTTTACCTTATTGATATCCATTTCCCCCAAACCATTTCACCTTATTGATATCCATCTCCCTATTACCAGTTTTATCTTATTGCTATCCATCTTCCAAGCACCATTTTAACCGTATTGATATCCATTTCCCCAAAACCATTTAACCTTATTAGTATCCATCTTCCAATCACTATTTTAACTTTATTGATATTCATCTCAGCTAAACCATTTAACTGTATTGATATCCATCTCCTAATCACCATTTTAAACTTATTGATATTCATCTCCCCAAAACCATTTAACCTGAATGACATCTATCTCCCTATTACCAGTTTGACTTTATTGATATCCATCTCCCATTGCCATTTTAACATTATTGATATCCATCTCCCAATCACCACTTTAAACTAATTGATATTCATCTCCCCAAAACCATTTAACCTTATTGACATCCATCTCCCTATTACCAGCGTGACCTTATTAATATCCATTTTCCATTCACCATTTTAACCTGATTGATATCCATTTCCTTCAAACTATTTAATCTTATTGATATCCATCTCCCAATCACTATTTTTACCTTATTGATATCCATTTCCTTCAAACTATTTAATCTTATTGATATCCATTTTCCAATCACCATTTTAACCTTATTAACATCCATCTCTCAATCACCATTTTAACCTTATTAACATCCATCTCTCAATCACCATTTTAACCTTATTAACATCCATCTCTCAATCACCATTTTAACCTTATTAACATCCATCTCTCAATAGTCATTTTAGTCCATCGAGACTCGTCCATTTGAAGCCATAACACGCCATAGTTGCCCATCTCTCGATAAACCCTCCCCTTTTTATATTTATCATATGCGTATAAACCACTAAATCTTTTATATCATGTAACAAGATATTATAGACAAACTATTAAAAATATTCATAAACCATGATAAAATTGAAGTAATAAAAGAACAAAATATATTTCTAAAAAGAGATTGATATTTAAGAGAAAAAAATTTAATTAACAAAGTAAATAAAATAAAATAATGAAATTAAAAGACAAACTGTAAAAGAAATAAAAATTTGTTAATTTTCTTTTATGCTTCTCAAATTGTGCGTTTCCTAATTAAAAGCCGGATCAAATTCGCCGGGCAAAATTAGTCCAAGCTGCGTCTGAACTAAAATAATTTTCACATTAGCGTTCTACATTCGAAATTACTTTTTGTTTTTGTTTCTGTTGTTTAAAAGAAAAGAAATGTTTGAGGGCAAAGTGTTTCCGAATTGGTTGGCTGCCATCTTTGCTGGAAAGTATTCCCTGAAATTAATGGCCGACTTGGATTCCAAAAACACCACCTCTCTCCATTAGTAATTACTTGTGGCGTTTCAAGAATTTGCGAGTGAAAGAACAGAAAAAGAAATAAGCAGAAAAAGAAAAGAAGAGAGAGAGAGAGAGAGAGAGAGAGAGAGAGAGAGAGAGAGAGAGAGAGAGAGAGTAGGAGAACAGTCAGTTTAATCGAAACCAGCCGGGTAAAAGAGGACATAGCTCAGTATTCGAGCAGTGAATTTAAAATGATACAGTTCAAATTTCACACTTACAGTTCTGGATCGTTCAACTTCGTCATCAGAAAATCTACTAACAGAAACGAAAATTCGGATATTTTTCAAAGAAAATTTTACGAAATGATTATATATCTGTTATCGTAAGACGTAAAAGAGACGAAAATCGTAGCGAGATTTCTGCTAAACATGAGAGAGAGAGAGAGAGAGAGAGAGAGAAAGAGAAGAAAAGTGCTAGGAAAATTTTAAAAAATAAGAGGGAATGACAGAGAGAGAGAGAGAGAGAGAGAGAGGGAGGGAGAGAGAGAGAAAAGTGAGAGTGGAAAGAGAAAGAATGAGTAGCGAGAAAAGAGAAGAGAAAAAAGAATCAGAAAGCGGAAAGAAAGAAAAGGAAAAACAGATAGAAAAGATAAAGAAGGAAAAAGAGAAAAAGGAGAGGGAGAGAGGAACAAGGAAAGAAAGAGGAGAGAAAAAGTGAGAAATCGTGGAGAGAGATACAGACAGACAGACAGACAGACAGAGAATGAAAAATAGACAAAAGGAGAGAGAGACAGAAATTGACAGAGGCAGACAGACCGATAAACAGAGAATGAGAAATAGACAAAAGGAGAGAGAGAGAGAGAGAGAGAGAGAGAGAGAGAATCAAATACAGTTAGAGAGACGGAGAGAGAGAAGAGAGAAAGGGAGAAAAAGGGTAGGACGAGAAAATAGTAAACAGGAGAAAAAGATTGAGAAGACGAAGTAGAGAGAAAAGTAGGAGGAGGAGGAGAGGAAAAGAAAGAAAGAGAAAAAGGTGCAGGAGGATCATTGGTAACAAAGAAGAAAGGCGAAGAGAACATCGGTATTTCCTTTATCGCTCCAAGTAACAAACAGACAAACAAACAAACAAACAAATAAAAAGCAAAACAAAGAAAACCGCCGTGGGAGTCGAATGCAAAGTAGAACTGTGCTCACAAATCTTGAAAGAATTGGTTGGTGAACTTGGATTGTAATTCGAAGCTGTGGCCACCATCAAATACTGAAGCTGTTAACGAGAGAGCGTTGCATGTGTGTGTGGGCGTGTGTGTATGTTCGTGTTGGTGTTGGGTACGCCCAAGATTTGAAATGTGATTTAAATTACTTTTATTGAAGTTTGCTGCTCGTCGAATCCGGTTTTCATTGGCCGGAATATCACCTGCATCGACAGTTTTAATTTCTCATTCAACCGAGCAGAAGGCATTTACGGCACCAGAGGAAAAAATTCCATATTTAAATCAGCAGCTTGTAAAAATTATTACCCCCCCACTCTACAGCAACATCACCACAAATGAGGTAACACACACACAAACAAACAAAAAAACAAAAAAAGAAAAGAAAGAAAAATGAAAAGGGAAAAATACAATCATTTTATATAAATCGCAGAAGTATTTGGCATTGGGATCAAAAATTATCGATCCCAGTCGGCTGGGGCTATAGAATACACCGACTGCACCTCTGCAGAGGGGTAAGACCCCACTCCCAACGAATGTCTGTGGCCCAGAATTGCATCTCTGCAGAGTGGTAAGGCCCAAACCCAACCTGTGTCTTGGATATGACACTTAACAATCTATTACCTCTATATGCCACCCAGTCGGCAGAACTTAGAATATACTAACTATTCACCGCAGAGTGGTGAGACTCCTTCACCTAAAAGAGGTGTCCTGAATATGACACTAAACTGCTTCTGATCTAGGAGTGTGGAGTACCCCTTTGTTGCCATTACTCCCAGGTCCCCTTAGACCCAGATTGGGAGTAGCTATTTGGATATCATCTATGGATCAAATAGATCTGTTTGAAAATTATTCGTATTTGATAGCAATACTTGATACCATATAAATTGTTAATTTGAAAAAATATATATTACTATATTGTTATTTGTATTAGAGAGGAATTCTTGAAACTATACAACTGTGAACAAATTATTTGTTTGAGATTGGAACACTTGATATCATATAACTATGAAAAAAGACCTAAGAAACTACACTAAAATGTAAATATAAACGAACATCATCATCAAATCGTATTGCTAGAACGGATTTACCTGACTCTCTCTATCTGTCCCCATCATCCATCTCTCCCGGCAGATCTTCCAGACTACATGCCGTGTCCGCATAAAGATGTTGTTAGTTGTTGCTGGTTGGCCAACACTGGCACGTCCATGTGTTGGGCTCCATAGAAGAACATTTCTGATGAGTTCGTTCTTGCTTCTCCAGTAGTGTTCCGCATGTTTTTTTCGTCTTTCTTGAATAGTTTTTGAGATGGGAAGTAAGTGGCCGTACAGCTGTTGTTTCGTTGAGGGTTGCTTCCAGGATTTGTTCAGTATAGCACGTAGCATTCTTGTGCAGTCTAATCAATCCGGTAAAATAAAACGGGATTATTTTCAAAACAGTGTCAGTACTAATGTATAGAGGCACCACATGGACGCTGAAAAAACGTATAGAAAAAAAGCTAGATAGGAACTGTACAAGAATGAATGAACAATGTACTCAATTCTCTAACCTCTAGGCATAAAATAACTGCAGACGGGTTGAAATGTCATTCAAATTAGTCAATCAATCAATGAAAAAAACCTTTAAAATATTTAAACAAGTTTTCATAAACAAATATTGTAAGAATGTTTTGAAAAGTTTCATCACTCTTTCTTTTTCTAACTTTCTAACTGCATAAAAATATTGCTGTCCGGTCGGCTGGAGGGGTTGTAGAATACACCGACTGCATCTCTGCCGAGGTATAAGACCACCATTTCTCCAATAGAAGGGTAATACCATCCTCTCCAACGAGTATCCAGGATATGACACTAAACAATCTGATGGCAATGCCCTAGCCCAGGAGCTCTGGGGAATATGCTAATACTTCTAGATCCAGTCTGACCCGGAGTGGGAACACCAGGTAGAGTTCTATCATAGCAGGTGCCTGTGGTGTAATGGTTATCGTCGTAAGAAATGGACACGGCGATACGAGTTCAAATCCTAGACGAGAATGATTGCATTTCACATAGCACTAATACCCTTGGGAAAGGTATGAATCCAATTATTCTCCCTCCAGCTATGGGTAAATAGTAGGGCAGACTAGGTTCTTCAGCCTTGGTGAGGCAACTAGTCTAGGAGAAGGAAAACACTGATTTGAAACCTATTAAACTCCGCTTAAAAAATGACCTGGTGTCATATCCTGCCCGAGCGGAGGGGTTGGTAAATATGGGTAGAGTTCTATCAATGGGTCAAATAGAACTCTTTAACATTTAAACTGTGTGCAAACACAAAAATTATGCTAAATTGAATAGTTAAAAATAGAACTGTTTGATCATTTAACTGTGTAAACAAATGACCGATGTCTAATTGAATCGTTAGTGATACATAGCGATACTTAGAACCAGTTAACTGTGTGCGAACGAATGGTTAATGTTGACTAGAATTATTTGTGTAAAACCGAAATACTTGAAACTCCTTAACTGTGTGCCTAAATTGAATTATTTGTTTAATATAACAATACTTGGAACCAATTGACTGTGTGCAAATTAATGAAGAGTGTTGAATAGAATAATTAGTGTTAATTAGCAATACTTGTAAACACTTCACCGTCTGAAAACAAATGATTTATATTGAATTGAATTATTAATGTTGGATAGCAATAATTACAACCATCTAACTGTATAGAAACAATATCAGTCCTAGCGTGCAAACATGATATTACCAACAAATTATTCCCTTAGAAATCATATGTTTATCCCTTTAACTGTGTGTAATTAAATGATTTATAGTGAATAGAATTATTCGTGTTCGATAGAACCACCTGAAAACAGTTAACTGTATACAAAAGAATGTGCTTAGGGTCGTTTAAAAATGTTATCAACAAAATTAGTTTACAAATAATATCGGTCGTTTTTTTCTAGTGGGTAAAGTGTTTGCCAGTGGCCCGGGAGACCAGGTTGAGTCATACAAAAGACTCAAAAAATGTTACTTGAAGCCTCCTTGTTTATCACTCAACAATGTAAGTGTAGTGATGCTGGCAAATTAGTCTGCCTAATTTGCATAAGTGTAAGAGAGAGCCTTCATAAATCTCTTTCTAAGAACAGATGTGAAAAAAACTTGATCAGCTCCTGCTTCGGGTGGACGAGCTGCATCATTAACACCTTGTCCCTCTTGTAGAGCACTGGACCTTGCTGTCCAGTTTAAGCTATAATCAGGCATACGTGCTTGGACCCAGATTGAGGTCCAATACCAGCTAGGCTCATCAGGCACACATTGCACTAAGTCGACTCATGACTAACATAGTCCAGCAGGTCTCGAGCCTCGGCCCATGCCTGACATTCCCATCTCCAAAATTCCCACTGTAATCGACCTTCGGGTCATTGACTTTGGGTCAAGTCCAGTCTGATTGGAGGCAGAGCCTGCTTCGTGCAGAGGCTTTTCAGCGGACTGTCTGGCATTTGTGCCGGGCGGTCAATGCTAAATGACAGACTTGAGGCCGAAATGCTCCCGACTTCGGCTGGGCCACTTCGACTGGGCGAGCTGCATCATTAACACCTTTGTCACTTTTATGTACCTCTGGACCTTGTTGTCCAGTTTTAGCTGTGATCAGGCATCCGTGCCTGGACCCAGATTTGGGTCCAATTCCAGCTAGGTCCAATTCCAGAGACAGACATCAGCCACTGTTTCGTGCAGAAGCTTTTCAACGGACTGTCTGGGATTCGTACCGGACGGTCAATGCTCAATGGCAGACGAAGCCAAAAGGCCCCTGGCTCTTGTTGGGCCACTTCAGGTGGGGGGGGGCTGCATTAATAACACCTTTGACTCTTTGGATAGCACTTGACCCCACTGTCCAGTTTAAGCTACAAACCATGTTTGCGTCCATGTCCAGCTAGAGACAAATATAAGCTTGATTGACCACAAACCAATGGTAACCTTTCACATCACAACAATAAGGTAAGGGTATTAATGGAGCAGTGAAAAGAGTAGCATCCTCCTTCATACCTCGATGTAATAACTAATGAAAAGAGAGCCATCATGTGGCCCTCATTTAAGGTTGCCAACTTAACTTTATTTATGTATAATAAGGATTTGATATGAAGGGTTGGTATGCCATTAAACCAAATAAAAATTTTGATGGTTTGGTTTCTTAGTTTAATGGCATATCAACTCTTTTTAGGTTATTTAATGCCAAAGCCATTCTCCTAGAAGAAGTAGTGGATCTATTTTACTGGCGTGTCTCATCGAATTTGGCGTGCATAAATTTCCATACAGCAAAATCATTGGTAAACTTTTTTTCTTTCGGTTCACTATTCAAATGAGCCAATCGCTCACTAACATTGTGTTATAAAAATTTGTTCAAGTTCTCACCATTCGTTAAGGTCTCTCGGTGGGGTTTAGAATACGCTGATTGTGTCCTCTACAAATGAGTAATGGTTTGATGGTTTCTTTGTTTTAATGGCATATCAACCTTTGTAGGTTATTTAATGCCAAAGCTATTCTCCAAGAAGAACAGTAGTGGTGCTATTTAACCCATAGCTGGGAGGATAAAGGGGTTCATACCTTTCCCAAGGGTATTTGCCCGAAAGTGAACGTAATAGCGCGACTAGAGTACGAACTCGCGTACTACGATTCCGCAGTCCACCGCTTTAACCATTACACCACGAGGACACCCCCCTGAAAATTTTGATGATAAAATAAACCTTCATGTAGTAAAGAGAACCATAACTGCACAGTTCAAGCATTTTTCCACATATTCTATTAAAAGTCTGTGTACGTGCCCACTTTATTCAACTGGCTCATATCAGAAATCTGGGATATAATTAATTCAAGTACAAATTTGGTTAAAACATTAATAAATAATCAAAATACATTTAAAGGTTTTGGCAAAAAACATGAATATTTGAAAACAATGACGATTTAGAATGTGTCTGTTAAGAGTATAACTTTATTTATTTGTTTGTTTTGCTTCCTTGGGCATCTCCTCGTTTCACTATTTTCTCACGTCAACCTTTCAAAAATCATTATACTATTAATACAATATCTATATATAAATAAATTTCTAATTCATCCAATATTTTCCCAAAATGCACTCCAAATTACCTGTTATTAATATTATTTCTGAAATCCTCCAATTCAATCTTAATATTTGTATATTATGGCTACTCTTATCTGATTAGGCAATTTTTCAAAAATATAAAAAATGTCTAATTAGTCAGTCGACTTAGTTTTTTTAAAATCTGCCTTGACAGTAAATGTCCAGTTTGAGGACAAATATAATCGTGTCTACCATAATTTAAAAAAGATCATTTTTTAAAGATTTAAATTAGATTGTTTTGAATTTAAATCTAAATAAAATTCAATATTCAAGAATTTTAATTTCCTTAATAAAGATAAAACAAAAACAAAACAAAACAAAAACAAAAACTCTGCTAAAAGTTAGAGAAAGCTCGTTTAAAAAAAGAAAAGAAAAAATGTATGTATTCATTTTACTTTGTGAAGACGCGCTTAGCGTAACAGTTATTGTCGTGTGAAAGGGAATCAGCGATCCGAGTTCAATTCCTGAACGAGGCAGTTTGCGTTTCACTTTGAGTTAATTGCCGCGAAAGAGGCATAAATCCATTCCTTTTGCTATAAGTTAATAGTTGGACAGAATGGTTTCTTTAGCCTTTGGCCAATTAACCAGTCTTCGAGAAGAAAAACTCTGTATTAAAACTAACTTTACTCTGCTTAAAATCTGACATGGTCATGTGAATGGGTAATGCATAAATATTTATTTTCTGTGAAATGAAATATGAAATTACTGTGAACTCAAACGGTGTATAGTGAAAAGCTGTCATTTTGAAATTTATTCTATTTGGGGGCCACACGACTAAAAGAATAGTACCGACTACTTTTTTTAATTCATTTTCATCTTTTTTATTAAATGATATACTAAATATTTTAGAAAGATTTTTATACCATAAATGTAACATCTATTTTAGTACAGATTATCTCCCCTGATAAGAAGTATGGATATAAAATAGTCCAGTTCGAACTCATACAATTCTTCGTCTTATAAATCTTAAAATATTCGTCTTTTCGCAACAGACTTTATAGGTCAGGAGTAATATTAGTTTATATTCAATACAGTAGCTCGGAACACCATTTTGAAGTAGCAGAGAAGGTCCTTGCTGAGAGAGAGAGAGAGAGAGAGAGGGGGAGAGGGAGAGGGAGAGGGGGGGTAGGAATTAAGGAAACGAAAGACAGGAAGACATGCAAGAAATTCAAACAAGGAACAAACAAAACAATGCAATAATATTACGCTTTACTATCTTCATACCTTTCATTTTCGCTGTGGGGTTCGGCCGAGGGGGACGTACCCTGCCCCTCTACCTTTCTAAACTTTGACAATATTGTTATTTTACCGCCTAATAGTCGCGTTCATTAAAGGGTAATTAGCAAATTATATTTTTATTTGACATTATGCCTGATATTCTGGGGCGTCTGGCAATGTTTTTTCTTTTTCTTTTTCCGACATTCACACCTTGTTATGATTTTACAGCTTTCAAAATGGCGTCACTCTTGTTTCCGTCAACGTGTGGTAATGCACCGGAAGTTCCATCTCCCTCTGACAGGTGAGTAGTTTCATCGTCAGGACTCTTTGCTAAACGGAAGCGATCTGTTTCTTTAGTAGATAAATGACGCCATTTACCCTGGTTAGAAAAACACGGCGGAAAAATATCATCATCTAAATTTCGTGTTGCATTTGGACATGAAATGAGAGAGAGAGAGAGAGAGAGAGAGAGAGAGAGAGAGAGAGAGAGAGAGAATAAAATATGTTGTAAATAGTAATGCTGTGAAAAGTATTGTTTTTCTTCGTATTTTACAGAGGGATTTTTTAAAATTAATTTACAATTTCTTTTATTGAATAAGAAGGATGAATCTTGATAGAAATAAAAACAGGCTGTCGTATATACGCAATAGCGGGAAAAACAAATAAGCTCACGTATTAATAAACAAACAAACACACACACGCACACACACCAGTGCCTGAAAGCAATGATATTATAATAGCGAAGAAGAAAAAAAAAGTACAAATATACTCTCACACATACTGACTCAGACACCTAAAAGTTACGACGGTCGGACGCAGA